>CM021756.1:2386221-2698465 GCA_011075105.1 Heteronetta atricapilla | reverse complement strand
GCAGGTGGTTTGGGAGGTGCTGGATCTCCCTATGGAAAAGATGGTCTTCCAGCTGGGGCTGGTGTTGGTGGTTCAGGGTTAGCTGGTGCAGGGGGAGTTGGTTCTCCTTATGGTAAGGATGGTCTTCCAGCTGGGGCTGGTGTTGGCAGTGCTGGTGTAGCTGGTTTGGGAGGTGTTGGATCTCCATACGGAAAAGATGGCCTTCCAGTGGGAATGGGAACTGGGGATGGTGTTGGTGGTGCTGGTGCCGGTGGTTTTGGTGGTGTAGGGTCTCCCTATGGAAAGGATGGTCTTCCAACTGGAGTGAGTGGTGCTGGTGCAAGTGGTGCAGCAGGTATTGGTTCTCCCTATGGAAAGGATGGTCTCCCAGCTGGGGCTGGTGGTAGTATAACTAGTGCAAGGGGGGCTGGGTCTTCCTATGGAAGAGATGGTCTATCAAATAGTGCTGCAGCAGCAGTAGCTCATTCACCTTTTGGAGGTGAAGAAGTAATGGGTTCATATCACGGTCGGGATGCTGGGCTGAGCAGTGTTCAAGGGTATGGAGGTGGAGCAGGAGGAGCTGGCTTATCCTCAGAAGGCAGGGGTGTTGGTGGCTCTGCCATACAAGGTGCTGGGTCTGCATATGGAAAGGATGGGGGGTCAGCTGGAGCCAGGGCTGGAGCCGGTGGTGTTGGCAGGTTGGGAGGTGATGGGAGGGACTTACGTTCAGCCTGGGGTACAGACGGTATGGCAGGAGCTGTTGGAATGGGTGGGGAATATGGGCCTGATTCACGTCCCGGCAAATCTGCACGAGGTGAAGCAGGGAAGGGAACTGCCGCTGATTTCAGAGGGCCAGGCCACAAAGGCTCATCCCATGACAAAGAATCAGGTCAAAGGGATGGTAGGGGTGAGGACAGAGATTTAGGACAGTTAAGTTCCCGTTATGGCAAAGATTCTGCTGTTGGAGGGGCAGGGGGCAAATCTCCTAACAGACTGGGTGATGGGAGGAAGCCAGGTGTTTTCGATCAAGGTTCACCAGGTTATGATCAGACATCAAATCTATATGGTGGACCCCCCTCAATAAACCAGAGAAAACAGCTACCCAGCCTTGATATTAAAACAAATGATTTCTTGAAGAATACGGAAAGTACAGAGAAAAGAAGACATTATCGCCTGGATGATCTGAGAGGTATGTGTTTAATTGATGATTTCTCTATCGCTGATCCTTGCGTTTTGTTACTAACAAGAGCAAGTGCTGGATTCTGCACGTGGGTTGGAGCAACCTGGGTTTTACGTAGACTGGGGGACGACAGAAAGGGATCCGGGGGTTCTGGTCGGCAGCAAGTTGAACATGACCCAGCAGTGTATCCTGGCAGCCAGAAGGGACAACCGTGTCCTGGGATGCATCAGGCACAGCACTGCCCGCTGGTCGAGGGAAGGGATTGTCCTGCTCTGCTCTGTGCTGGCACAGCCTCACCTCGAGTACTACATGCAGTTTTGGGTGCCTCAATACCAGAAGAACTTAAAACTGCTACAGAGTGCATGTGCACATAATCTCATACAATCTAAAGAACTCATTTTCTCTTGTGACATGAGAGATAACGAGTTACATATAGTGAAAGAATAATGTATATGCAGCCATTTAAATCTTACCAGTGGCTGCACTATCAAGATAGCAATGTCAAAAAGCTGTAAAAATGAGAAATTTCATATATGTGATGAAAGGGAGTACTTGCCTTGTGGACCTGCTGACCAAGATAGAATTTATCAAGGGCACCATAACATAAATACAAATAAGGAAGTAAAACCTGCAAAACTGGGAGTCGACTAGGAAAGAGTGAATAGGATTGGGATGTTTGTTAGAGAGAAGATGAGGATGTTAACAAGGATGAACTGGGGAAGGGAAAGATGAATGCAGGGGGTGTCTGGGGCTGTTTTGGGGGATCGTTTAGGCAGCCCTGTGACTGGTCAGTACAAAGGAAAAGAACAGGTAAGGAGGACATTGTACATATTCTAGAGGAGCCTTTTTTTTCCCCACTGGCTGTAGAGGGAGACAAGACAATTAGCATAGACTTCAAATAGCAAATATGTAGATGGATAATGTGATTTGCAGTGAATCCATTGTTGATTAGGTTGATGTAGGGACTGTACTGCATGCAGGCCAGCTGGCATGTCCCTTCAATGCCATGAGTTTATGCTAGCTGGCTCACAGTGTGGTTTAAAAAAAATGAAAAATTAAAGCCCGTCATGATACAGTATGTGTATTTTAAAAAGCTCTCTTCTCCTCATGTGCATGTGTATTTTTGTGTACATTACTCTCTGTCAGTGTAAGACAGCATTAGCATCTTTTCAACATTTTCTTTTCTGGACATTTAGCACCACGCTGTCATGTCAACAAGCAGTTAATTGATGTCCGAGTCCAGAAAGGGGAACCAGCTGAGCTGTCTTGCGCTGTCAATAAAGAAGATGTGACAGGAACCTGGTTTAAAGATGGATTAAAGGTTGGTGTCCTGTAGCTACTTTTTTCTTTGGATAACAGTGCTCTGCTCTCTGGCCCTACCTCTTATTGAGTATCATGCTGAGCTGTCTTTCCCTCTGCCAGTCTTACTATGGCCTCAGCATGGCCCTAGAAGACTTCTGCAGGAGCTTGTTTAAGCTAAAATTCGTGTTAGAAACAGACTGAGATTTCTTTGCCTTCCTGCTGCAAGGTATGTCCATTCCTGCTGCCTGGGCTAAAGTGTCAGCATTAAGAACAGAAAGTGAAGGTTTGGAGATAATGTTTTAAGATCAGAGATCAAATTAGAATTGCCGTTTATTTCAATGGTCTTTGATTCAAGCCTTTGTGGGGAATATGGTGGTGAATTAGTTACCAGATAAGTAGTCCCAGAATGTTATTGGAATTAAACACACATGACATTCATAAATCGTTTCAATTACATTTCAAATTCTTGCCTGTTTGGACTGTCTTCTTATTTTTTATTAAGCATGGGTCCCTATGTTTTATCTTGTAGTTAACAAGCATGGATGGTGTCTTATTTGAAAAGCAAGGTCTAGTCCACAAACTAATTTTTAGCAAAGTGGAAGATATTCATGCTGGGAAATACAGGTTTGAAGCTGGAGATATAAAAACGGAAGCTTCAATTTTTGTTGAAGGTGAGTGATGCAATACATTCCCTCAGGACCTGTAGTTGGTTATTGAGACTTTGTTGTAATAACCATCAATATGGGAAATGTTTTTGTTAGTTGTTGATGCATAAAAATTTAATTAGTGAGCCTTTATGACTGGCTTCTACTACTAACTCAAAGATTGTGGGTGCACACATATGACTTTATCAAAAAGGAATCTTCATTCTTGTGTGTGTAATATGTTGCCTATGCAAACCTTGCTACAGTGAAAAGGACAGTATGATATCATTAATACTTTGTGAAAATTACCTGTAGCGAAATTGCATGCATGTGTGTGAAGTGCTGGTTGTAACAAAAAATGTGAAGGCCAATTAGTTTGCAGAATCACGAACTTCACTTTTTCAGGTTGGATAAGTCCCCAAAGAACCAAATAAATATATTTTGGAATATATGCTTGAAATATACAGCAACAATGAACGTAGAGAAGCTCTCCCCTCCGAGGCTGGCCTTATCCTCTTTGAACTGTGGTTTTTAATGACTTTGTATTATCTGCTTAGATCCTCCACAGGTTGACAAAGTTCTCCTGAAAAACTTAACAAGTGTTCCTACTGTGGCCAAGGCGGGGGAGAAAATAAGGATCAAGATCCCTTTTGAAGGCCGGCTGCCAGTCAGAGCAACGTGGCTAAAGGACAAAATAGAGCTAGCAGATGACGCAAGGATTCGTGTTGATAAAACAGACACGTATACTATGCTGTCCATCTCCAACACTGAGAGAAAGGACCGTGGGGATTACAAAGTCAGGCTGAAGAATGACAGTGGCATCTTAGATATCGACCTAAAGGTTGAGGTAACAGGTAAGACCCCATAACATCTACAGTGGCTTTTATTGTAAGGCTTAGGAAGCGGAACCAGTACCACTGGTCACAATCTTATTTAGGACTACTGGCTATTCCAAGATGAACAAGGCTATGTAATTTTCCAGTAAATTAAGATACAAGCAAAAGTTGTTGACGTGTTTCTTACCCTTTAATACAAGATGACACAAATCTTGTTTGGTTTTGGACAGCCTCATCAGTTGACTTTTGAATATTGGGAAATTGTGGAAGATAGGACTACACACAACAGGCAGATCTACAATCAGATTATCAAGGCCAAATTCCATCTTACCATAAATGTCTGTGCTCTTTTGGAATATCAGAGCTGACGGTGGGCTTTATAAGCGAGCTGTTTTGGTACAATTTGTATGAGAACAATCGGTCCATGGAGCAAGTGCATAGCTTCCTACACCCTTACGAAAAGTTAGATGAGTGGATGTTTGAAGAGGCAGTTCAGGTGCTTGGCCTTCATTCTGCAGCTAGTCATATGTACCATCAGAAACTGAGTGTCCCAGCTGGTGAGCAAGAAACTGTGTCTGCTCCAAACCCAGGTATGCATTTGGATCTGGAGCTAACTTGCTTGTGTTCATCCTTTCAGACAAGCCACAGCCACCTGCAGGACCCATGAAAATTGTAGAAAGCTCTGCAAATGACATCACGATTCAGTGGAAACCCCCGAAGGATGATGGGGGTAAACCAGTGCAAAACTATATTGTTGAGAGGCAGGAGGTAGGCAAGGGCGACTGGGTGGCTCTTGGGGAAACCCCCAGGAGCTGTACTACTTTCACTACCAACAAAGTGGAACGAGACATGAGCTACTACTTCAGGGTGAGGGCTGTGAATGCAGAGGGAACCAGCGACGCACTGGAATCAGAGGAAGTAAAGGCTGCCAGTAAAGGTAAGGAATAACTTTGTAACTGTGTTCTACAACCCTATGAGAAGTTGATTATCAAAGCTGACATGAAAGGAAACTCACTGCATTTTGGATGTTGCTTCAGATCTGAACCTGATCATGGCTGTGAACTCTTCACAGAAAATCTGTGCTTGCCAGTTGTAGCCTGGGATACATTAAAAAAAAAAAAGGCACAGCCAGGAGTTTGAGGAAGCTGGAGTACTGCATCCAGCTCCGAGGTCCCCAGCACAAGAGAGATGTGGATCTGCTAGAGCAGGTCCAGAGGAGGTCCATGAAAATGATCAGAGGGCAGGAAGCACCTCTACTATGAAGAAAGGCTGGGAGAGCTGGGGTTGTTTGGCGTGGAGGAGAGGACTCTGGGGAGACCTTGTTGCAGCCTCTCTAAGGTTGAAGGGGGCTTTTGGGGACTTTTTGCAAGGGCATGTAGTTATAGGCGAGAAGGTAGTGGTTTTGAATTGAAAGAGGGTGGATTTTAGATGGGATGTATGGAAAAAAATCTTTGCTTACGAGGATGGTGAGGCACTGGAACAGTTTGCCCAAAGAAGTCATGGATGCCCTATCCCTGCAAGTATTTAACACCAGGTTAGATGGGGCTTTGGGCAACCTGATCCAGTGGGAGGTGTCCCTGCCCATGGCAGGGGGAGTGGAAGTAGATGACCTTCAAAGGCCCCTTCCAACCCAAACCATTCTATGATTCTAAGACTGCACATCAAGACTAAACGTTTCTTGTAGGCTTTGGTAATGCTGAGTGAGATGTCAGTAAGTTTACAGTTATGCTCCTTCCTGAATGAGAAAACAAGGTTTATGGGGGAAATGCAATATACGTCAAGACCAGAGAATATTTTCCCCTAAGTGGTTACAAAGAGAACACGCGAGGCCTTTTCTTAACTCCACAAAGGAGTGTCTTTGTGTGCACAGCATTAGTCAGTATGATCACTTCATTCCACTGATTTACAAAGAAATTATTCTATTGTCTGTCAATGAATTTAAATACTGCTAAAGTTTTGTTACGAGCATGAGTATAGTACTAGAGAGAAAGCAATGTTCTATTCTGTTTCTCATTTTCTTCTATCTACGTTCACCTTCCCATGACTGAGCACTCTAGCAGAGGGATAAGGAAATCTGTTTCCAGTATGTCATTAAAAACAAGAATAATACTGTATTTTCCCATTGTGTAAGGGTGTACATGCTTCTTTCTGGAGGCTGAGAGTGGAATACTCAGTGGTGATGACCACAAGTCATTCCTGAAGAGAAAATTCAGAAAATAAGGTCCATGTGGGATCCTGTTTCTGTAGGGAACAGCATACACAACTTCAGGTCTTAGTCATATTTTCAAAGCATGTTCATATAAATACATTGGGGAAACTTGGAAGAAGAAATGACTCAGAACACTTCCTTATTTTGCAGGAAAAGTGTATCTGCTAATAATGAAACACTGTTCTCTTTCCAGCTACACCTGGTGCCCCAGACCCCCCTGAGATCATCAGTGTCAGCAAAGACACCATCACAATATCCTGGAAAACACCTCGTAGAACTGGCAGCTCCCGGATTGTGGGATACATCGTTCAAAAACGCAAGAAGGGTACCATGACCTGGGTGCCAGTCAACACCGTGCCCATAGCAGGTAGGTAGCTTACTTACATCCTGGAACAGGATGGAGGACTTGAAAAAAGCCAAAAGTTCAGCTGGGTTCAGAAAGTAACATGCCTTGCAGCAATGCTGTCTTCCATCTCCTCCTTGCTTTCTGCATAGTATCTTTATACTTTCCCACATCAGTGTTTTTCCTCTTGAGTTGTCTGAAATTTTACCTTTTTGTCTTGTATAGCTCTTGGATTATAAACCTTCTCCAGGCATTCAACTGTATATAACCTTTTTTAGATAGTGTAAGCCTATGGCTGGAGAAGAATATAGAGAAGATTGCTGCATCCTGGCATGTAGCTCCTTTTTAGATAAACTGATGTCTTCAATCTCTGGAACTGAAGTCTTAATTTCATGTGCAGAACTACTCATGCTAAGAACTAGGCAGGCAGGAACTTAAAAATGCAGGGAAGGTAAAGAAACACAAGTGATGTAAAAAAGCTCCTAAATGTGTTTGGACTATAGCTATCAATTATCTACCAGGTGCAGACTAGGACCTCTTACCTGGTAGTACAGGAAAGTTTAAGTTTATATCATGAGCAAAAACAGTGGATATCCTTTCCGTAACTTAATAGCTCTCAGAGTCTGTTTGTTTTGAAAGAGAATACAATGAACACACATCAGTGTATGTATACACTAGGATAAGGAAGGGCAAGGGAACTGGAGACAGCATTTGTACTTGGCTCCTCAGAATTATTCAGTCTGTAGTTCTGCATGGATGCAGTGAAGTAGAACATTGTTGTCTTGCCACTTCTTGTTGGGGTGCTGCTCACCTGAGCCAATGTGCTTGTTTTCATTCTGCAGATAAGAAGCTGAAAATGACCGATCTCAAGAAGGGTCTGCAGTATGAGTTTTGTGTGGCAGCTGTCAATGCTTCTGGTGTAGGAGATATCAGTGCACCGTCACAGCCTGTCTTTGCTCGAGATTCCACAAGTAAGTGAACAGCTGCCATCCTGGCTTGGGAATATGTAAAGCTGAATGTAGACTGGGGATGTTATTGCACAGGCAATGTTTGTAAGTGCTTTGTAAAAGTATATGAAGACAAAGATCAAATAATTGGGGATGTTTCATGGGTGAGAATCCTCTATCTTCACGAGGAAGGAATGGAAAGGTTTCCGGTGTGACGCTTCAGTTAAGATATGGCAGATGCCCAGTGCAGGAGCTATGTGGTGTGGGGAGAGATTCAGGGTGGGTTGTGAACTGTTTCAGGATTGTTGCAGACTGTACTGCGTGGCTCACTGGAGCAGGCACCTGTACACCTAAATCCAGCTTTCAAGAACTGGGACAAAACGGAGGCAAGATAGCAGGGTGAATATCCAGAGCACTGCAAGAATGTTGGGGATCTCAGGAAGTAACTGAAAGAAGGGGGGGGGGCAGGAATGCTAGAACAATAGTTTAAATAAAATTTATCTTTTCAGAACCTCCAGGTCAAGTGAGGGACCTTGCAGTGACCAGCAGTGACAGCACTAGTGTCACCCTAACATGGAAGAGACCCGAAGCAAAAGATGGGAATGATGTGAGAGGCTATGACGTGGAGATACGGTCTTCTAACCACCTCAACTGGACCAAATGCAATGTTCTTCCTATAGAGATGACCACTTACACAGTTAAAGGCCTGCAAAATAAGGAGCTGTACTTCTTACGTGTGAGAGCCCTCAATGACTGTGGCCCAGGAGAAGCTGCAGAGCTTGAAGCTTTCACTGAAGCTCATTCCAGTGTTGGTAAGTCTAGTGGGCTGCTTTCAGCATGAGCAAGATTGTTCTGTAGGTAACTAGATGAAGACAAGGTCTGCAGGTGGCTGTGATGACTTTCTTTAAAGTCCCAGGCTGTAGCACAGGGACAAGTACTACATTGCTCTTCTAGAGTGTGTTACTTGGTTACCTCATCAAGAAATTCTGCAGGTTAAACTGTATAACAGACTGTGTTTAGCTCCTGTTATTACTATACAAGAAACCCTCAAAACTGCATTTCTGTATGGATTTACATTTTGCCCCCCACACCCCACCATGGAGCTATGCCACAATCATGATCACCAGACAGAAGCCACATATATGTGACATTGACCTTTTGTTTTTACGTTGAGGAGTTTTCAGTTTATTTTTTAGAGATAGTTTTGGAATTAAACATTTTAATTCATTCTCACATTCATTCTTTACAATCTGTAGCTTTTTCCTATTGTTTGGGAACATTGCAGAGCTACAGAAGATAGTTCTGTGTCGGATTCGTCTTCCTTCACTTGGGTTCTAAGTGAAAATGTCTGCTTTTGGCCTATTCACTGAGACTTCTTTTATAATTAGATAGAAAATAGATAGATAATAGTCCATCTGAGAAGCCTTTTTTCCAGTTTTAAACATGTTTTCTATAAGGTATAAGCTGCATTCTGGAGTTGCCTCTCTACTTATGGAAAGCCAACCTCTCTGACTACACTTGACATATGTGAATGCGGCCAGAGTTGGCTAAAATGAATTCCAGTCTGCCATTCTATCACTTTAAAACTTTTTATAAATGGAGAAAATCTGAAAACATACAAAAAGCAGTCACTTATAAGAATTTTTTCTTTATTCTCCAGCTTTTCCAGAAGATCAGGTTTAAAAGGTTACTGAACTGAAAAAATGGAAAACAAAGGAGTTATGTAGGAAAAATGCTAAACACATTAGTATGTTACATTGACAAAAAGAGAAAAGATTTTTAAAAAATGTTAAAAAATATTATCTCTAATAAATTCAGGCCTGTGTCATGAGTGTGTTCTCATAGCTTGCTCTTTTATTAGGTATTCATAACTTGCTGCTTTATTAGGTCATGTGGGAAAATAAAATACACTGAATTTTTTGGAATGTCAAAAATGCTCCATCAAACTGCTCTTGTCATAAGTGCCCACTGCAGCTTTCTTTTCCTTGAATGTCAATTTAGACAAGAGGTCCAACATGTGATGGGGTGAAGTGTATCAAAGAGCAAATTTATCCATGATTGAGATGTCACATGTATACAAACACTTGTGAATGTGGTTTAACACCCTTCCCTCTCATTTAGTCATAGTGCTAAATAAACAATAATAACATTTGAAAGGTGTCATGGCTAGCAAGGAACTTTGGTAGTGAATCAAGGAGCTTTTTTTCCATAGTACCCCCCTGAGTTTATCAACAGCCTAGCAGACTAGCTGTTGGAAAGGCTAGCACATGCATATGAATTTGTCAGCCAACAACTGTCATAACATAAAACTTTTTATTGCAATCATTGTCTTTTCCAGTTTCTCCCAGGTTCTTAATAGATGACACAGTGAAAAATTTCCTGATTATAAAAGCAGGCAATACTATCCGAGTGGATATTCCCTTTGAGGTAAGTTTTCAAATGTAACTCAGAAATCCCCATTTCCTCTTTTTTGTGTATGTCGGTAGTAGACATGAAAACTGAGCTATTGTTTTCTCGGCGTGGAATTTTGCTTCCAACACACTCAGCAAATCCTTTAACCTGCCTGTGCTGTGTATACTTTCTGTATGAGGAAAACAACAACAATTCAGCCGTCACGCTTGGTCTTAGTGGTTTATGAGACTGTGGTTACTCAGTAATCTCAGCAAATAAAGCACTGTATTGCAGTCCTTCCAACCTCCTCAGTATTATCTCAATCTAGTACTGATCTGTCATACTTAGTTTAAAAATCAGTTGATTTCCCTCCATCTCCCTCGGAAGGCATTGGGGTAGCTTTTGTAGCAACATCCTTGTGACTGTTTTACTAAGCAGCAGGACTTAAGCCCTATTCCTCCAAAAATAGGCTTTTTACAGAAGCTCTGTCTGCTTTGACATAAGCTTGGAACAACACAGGTAAAGTCTAGGTTCACAGGAAAAAGTTGATGAAGCCAAAGTGTGCTTATTTCCTGGTCTTGCTCCAACTCATCTGCTCCTTCGGAGTATGGAGACCAAAGATGGAACAATAGTGAGAATGTTTTTGTGTGTGTGTGTGGTTTTTTTCCTTTAAAAACCAGCAGGTATTTTTTAAAGTAGAAAATGTTAACTAGTGATGTCATCTGTTTTTGCCCTAGCACACCTTGTTCAATATAGCTATTCCTGAGCACCTGAGTACAATAATGCTCTTAGAGGAGATAGAAGGAAAAACTTGCAAAGGAACTCTTGAGCAGCTCTGTATCCAGGGCTCTTAGATCCATCTCTGGTATTTGTGTATGTTGCACATCTATGCGACACAGTTGAATATTTGGGACAAATAATGAAGCTGTAGATGTAAAGATATAATTTAGAGGCAAAGCAGGAGGGCTGTAACTGCTGCTATTTTTCACAGGCGTCTCCAGATCCAGAGGTGACCTGGTTAAAGGATGGGCTTCTCCTTTCAAAGCGGGCTACAATAAGCACCAAAGATGGTACCTCCCAGCTGCTGATTAAAGCAGCTGAGTTGACTGACAGCGGCACCTACACCATTGAGCTCAAGAATGGGTCAGGGAAAAGAGAAACATTCAGCTTCCAAGTTCAGGTTACAGGTAAGTCACTAGCATGTGTATTTAAGTACATAGGTGTGTGTACAGCCTGATTTACAGTCAGTAGCGAACTGAGTTCAGCACAGTGAGCTCTGATGTGGTTAAGCAATGCAGGCACCAGGCGAATGAATACAGTTCTCCATAAGATTCAGTCTGTCCACTATGTGGTATCACTTGGCCCAGTCTGCAGGACAGATTAATCTACTAATTAGGACAAGACCTGGCTACCAGAGTGACTGCTTAAAGAGAGAAGGTCACGCAGATGAATAGTGTAAACCACAGGAGAGAGGCTCATGCTCTTTTTAAATGGTCTAAGGTTGGTCAGCAGCAGGCTGTATAACCTTTATTCATAGCTAGAACAACTCTTTAAGCTGTCTCACTAAGAGGTGAAAAGGTTTAGCTGTACCAGCCCTCATCTCTTCCCTCTGTCCATAAAGAGGCTGTGGGTCTAATGCAGCAGAAGTTCAGTTAATAGCAAATGCATGTAAAATTGCTTGTGCATCTGGAGGAAGAATTGAATTTTGTTCCTCCTAATGAGCAGGATGTTTACTCAACCCCCAGACATAGATAACTGGTGTCTCAAAGCTTTTATGGTCCTGTACTGTGTCAGTTTCCCTACATCTTTAATATTACTTGTCTTCATCTGACAGATATCCCACAAAACCCTGGACCTATTCTACTGCAAGAGAATGTGCCAAATGCAGTGACAGTAACCTGGGAGCCATCAGCATCTGAGAAATGGGAAAGCAATCTCTACTATACAGTTCTGAAACGTGAATCACAGAAAGGCTTGTGGCACGTGGTGGGTGACCTCATCTACACCAACAAATTCACATACACCAAAGTGATCCCAGGCCGGGACTACTACTTCAGGGTTGTGGCAAAAAATGAGTTGGGATCCAGTGGTCCATCTGAAACGGTGCAGCCTTGGAGAATTAAAAAAACAAAGGGTAAAACAGCTTTTACATATAGCTATCTGTGTAATGATGTTGTCGTGCTTTGTTCCTGTTATTGTTTCTAACACACTATACTGAAATAGGTCTCTCCTCCTGTGAACATTTATTTGCCCAAAGTGAGAGTGCATAAAAATAACCTAAGAAATTCCAGTTTGTCAGGGAAGGGTTGCCCTGTCTGCACAGACATTGTAGCAAACCAGACAGAACCTTTATGTTCAGCCATTATTAACAGATAATTTGTCACAGAATTAGTATCCAGCAAAATCTAAGGCGTAAGTTTTGCAGAAACTCAAGTTTCCAACTTCAAGGTTAAGTTCTGACCAATTTGAAAAGAAACACAGATTACAATCCACAGGTGTGTGGGGTCTCTGGCTATTTGCAGTGCAGAATGCCACATGTTAAGTCCTTTGATATGACTTCTATCTGAACATGAAGCAGTATCTGAATTTGTATGTTTGTTTGTTTGTTTTTTACCAGCTGAAGTTCATGTCAGACCACAGAAATACAGAGGAGTTAATCAAAACCAGCCCCCGAGATTCCTCGTCCCGTTGAAGCCTCACGTGGTGACCTCTGGGAGTGAGTGCCGTATGAGCTGTGCTGTTGCAGGCCACCCACCTCCAAAGATCACTTGGTATAAGGACAGTAGAGACCTCTCCAGTGATCCTGCCTATTTTGGCACAAATGACTTTGGTGTCTGCTCCCTGGTGATCCAAGGGGTCTCAAAAGCTGATGAAGGAGAATACATGGTTGAAGCCGCCAATGAGTTGGGCCGTGTGTACAGCCGAGCCTTCCTTGCTATTAAAGGTAACAATCTTTAATAATTCTTTTCTTTCCTTCTGTATTCTGAAGATACATATCATTGCTGTCAAGATGCCTTAAAAATGGTAGTCACACAGCTTTATTTACTGACAGGAGCAATCTCCTGTGAGACTGTGCATTTGGCCTGCTTTATAGAATTTTTAGTTAACCTACTAAGTGATCACTTGAAACAGATATGAGAAGGCAGATATGAAAAACACTTGATTTCTACATGAGCCCAGAGACCTTGCTTGATTTTGAGAAAAACTTCTAAAAAGAAATATCCCATCTTTAATAAGATGTTGTTATCTTGTAAGATAACATCTAGGTTAGATTTCTCGACAGTGCAGGATAAAAGATTTGTGCAATAGCAATGCTAGGTGAAGCAGTAAGGAAGAAGGCCAAAGGCAATGAGAAGGGAAGAAAGAGAGCAATGTAAGTTGAACAGGGTCATTGAGGATCCTGGCATGAGTGCAGAATGAGTGTAGTTGGCTGAGGATGGACACCTATTGAATATATGGGTAAATACCATTAGCATTTTCCTTGGTTCATAATGGAACATCCTTTACTTTGAGTCAAATATTTTCATTTTAATGCAATTCAAGACACCTCAGTAGAACTGTATGAATGGAGAAATAGGTCAATTAGATTCCTGTAATGCTTTTTCAGATGTTGATCCTTTTGGCCATGTGACTTTTAGGTTTCCTTACAGTATACGTTTCAGGTTATCTTCCGTTACAATATTTAGCTCTACTTCTCTCTTTCTCTCATTTTCAGACTCCTCCCTGTAGCACGAACTTCCTGAAAACTCCTCTGCACTCCTCTGTGAATGAGAAGGTTTTCATTGAGAACTGGCTTTGTACAAAGGCCGCATATTTATTTTCAGATGTCCATTGTAGTCTGAGTGTTTTCCAGATCCAGTAGTTGCATTTTGAACATAATACTGCATTGTAGTCAAAATGGGGAAAAAAAAAAAGCTTTAAGAGAATTGTATTTTTTGGTAATGATCATGGCTTTCCACTATGACCCTTAAAACACAGATGAGAAGCTTCAGGAACACAGAAGACGAGGGGAAACATAATTGGCCAAAATGAAATTTTGGATGGAAAACACAGATGTGAGTGACCATTCTGCCACAGCACTCACTTGCTGTCAGGCTGCTGCAAGAACGTTTCATGACACCAGATCTCTGTGAAGCTGGCCTTTTGGCCTGTGGCTTTTCTACCCCAGAGCACTCATTTTGGATTTCACCTAACTCTCAGCAGGTTTCCTAGTTCTGGTAGAAGCAGTTCTGCATGTATCCTACTACCAGTCGCAGCTATGTGTATTATTTCCCTTAACCTCTGAGTTGAAGAGTATCTGTCTAGTAGCTTTACCTAGGCAAGAGAAATTCTCAGATGAGGCTAACACAAAGTAGTGCTACTGGCAGTGAAAAAGCACTAATGAGAATGAATGGAAATCTAGAACCAGTTATATTTGTTTGAGCAGATCAATGCTGCCCTCAAAGCTATTGTAGCAAGTGCCATAAAAAAGGATGCAGCAGAGCTGAACTACCGTGTTAGTGTCACCTTTGAAATGTAGCTGCCCCATAAATGTTCTTTTTGTTTATATTTTGTACAATGTTGTACAGACGTAACAACCATGAAATTAAACTACAGTTCAGTAAAATCTACCGTGTGTAAGTGGTTGTTTTTGTAGAAAGAAGCCCAGGCAGTTCCCTGCATGCTCAGCTAAGAGCAATGCAACAAACACGGGCAGTCAGCAAGAGAAGCTGGTGAGTGAGCTGGTTTGAGGCAGTGGACTACAGCAACGTGGTGCCTCCTTTCCCTGGAATTAACTTCCAGAGTGGAAGAGCAGGCACTGCTGGGGGGTTATGGCCTCGAGTATGTGATGAAAGATCCTGTTAGGGCAGAAAGCAAGGCCTCACGCAGGAGTATTCCTCAGTGTAGGTGCGTTTGGTGCATCTGGCTGAATTGCAGCAAGAAGAACTCTGACTTCTGTGGTCTTCGGTGACTTGGAGAACACAGTCTGGTCAGTTGATAAATCAGCAGTGCCTTTCGGTGCTATTTTCTGAGCACTAATGTCTGTCCTGGGGATTCTCAGGACATTCTTTATAAACTATTTGATTTTCACCTTAGTCCCTCCTTAGATAAAGCGTTTGTCCATGCTTGCAGATCACTGTTGGTGGCTGAGGCCACCCGACCTTGCTTCCTCTTCTTCAGGTTCCCATTGTCTGCTGCAGATGTCCGTGCCCATACATCCACCCCATACAGCTGTATGTCCTAGCTCCTTCTCTACAGAAGAATGTTGGTCAGGGCTGTGGGCCTCAGCTTTTTCCTGAAAGTCCTCTAAAAGGAAATGCTGCTGCAGTCCCACCTCTATGTGCACCCTAAAGGCTAAGGAGTGTTTGGATGATGGTCCTGTTTGGCTGGGAGGCAAGAGATGGAGTGGGGACTTGTGCTGGTGTCCTGGGGAAGCCTTTCCACGTGAAGCCTTTGAAACATCCTCTTTTGGAAGGATGACGCCCTTTCAAGCTGCAGAGGATTCACAGCCCATCCTCCTGGCTAGGCGAGATGGGGATGGATTGACCCTGGGCAGCACTTGGAGCAACGGCTGCCCACTCGTGCACCCTCGCCTGGAGCTGGCTGTTGCAGGAGGGGACCTGGATTGCCTCTGGGGATGGCACTGCTGGGCAGGGAGAGGCAGCCTTTGGAACTGCTTCCATCCGTGCTCCTCCCTGACTGCACAGCCGGTCCCATCCCTTCATCTCCAGGGAGAGGTGCTGTAGGACTGCACAGCCCTCCAGGGCTCCCCAGGGACCATGCAGAGAGGATTTTTCAGAGTCTGCAGGCCAGCAATTCCAGCTTCTTCAGAAGCTTGAGACACTTCAGAGCTCTGCCATCCCCCACAGTGCTGTTTAAAGAGCTGCTATCAGCATGTCTTACCACTTCTTAAATTACTGGACTTCCTGGATGATGAGATCAGAGCAGGAGTAGCTGTATGTTCAAGGGTGCCCTGGCCATGGCTAGCCTCTTGCATGCCCTGCTGTGTTCCCTTCGTGCCAAGCTCTCAGCTCTGGCAGTGTGGCTGCAGAATGGAGAGCTCCAGCTGCAGTCTGGTTTGCATGAACCAAGCCCTGTGCTCAGTACCCCAGGGGCAGCATTCTGCACTGCAGCAGGATAGGGGCTGGGGTTTCATCCAGGTCCAGCTCGATGTCCTGTTCCAGGTAGGAGAACTCAAGGTCTGACTCCTCCAGGCTGCTTTCAGTCTCCCGTGCCTCCCTTCTTTTTCTCAGTCTCAGGTAAGAGCTATTTTTTTCTCTCTTTTCTACTGGTTCCCATTCCCTGTCATCAACCAGGCAGCGAGTACGCTACGAATTGGCAACCAGGCTGTGAAAGAGCTGGTGTTCGCCATCCCCAGCCCAACCTCGCAGTGCGTTGCAGCCACGGGGTGTCCTGTCTGTGCAACTGCACTGGAAGTTTTGGGGGAAGAGCTGCCCCATGTGAGAGGGACGAATTTGGCAGTGATCATTTGGTATTGCCCACTTCTGCAGGAGGCAGCCCCAGAACAGAGCATCCTGTAACACCTGCACCAGTCTGGGCAGGGAAGGACGCTTTGTGCCGGAGGATGCTGGTTTGGGTGGTATCCCTCCTGGGGACGCTGAGCGGGGACCCAAAGGGGTGGCTTGCAGGAGGGGTGGCTCTGTGGTGGAGTGCAGGGGGTCAGAGCCTTGGGTGGGATTGCCTCAGTGATGCTGGGAGTGGGGGGAGGCTGAGGGATGGGTGTGCACGGCTTGCTGCATGCGGAGGCACAGAGGACCTGCTCTGCAAGTCAATTCTGCTTCTTTTGTTGAAGAGAAATAAAAGGAAGCAGATCTCTTCCTCCACCATGTCCATCCAGGGAAGGGCAGACATGGGGTGGGATGGAGGACGAGCTGGACACGTTGCTTTCTGACTCTGTCTTGGATCTGCTCTGGCTGTAGCTTCCTCCCGTGGGCAGTGACGATGCTCCCAACAGGGGCTGCTCTGCTTCTGCTGTGCTCCCAGTCCTAATCCATCACCCTTGCAGGTCTGGGATCCTGTGGGTTGTGCAGGTGTTGTCACCATGTCTCTCTGGCCCTGGAGGTCCCTTACTCTGTCTGTCAGTACCTTTTGAGCTGTAACCTTCTTTCTGTGTTAGCACAAGCAGTCTGTTGATGGGTTGGAGGGGTGCAGGCACCGACAGCTGATGTTGTCTGCGTTTGTCACCCTTAAATACTCTGCGATGCCCGGCTGAAGCTCTGCTGCAATTGCAAATGTGAAGAAGTAAAACTGGACGCGTCTGGAGTATTTCTAAACCCCCTGCAATCAGGACATGTATCAGCAGTGATTCAGCATCTGATGGGAGTCCAGCAGCTGCCCTGTCTCAGCCGAGCATTCGCTGTGATTTAGGCGGTGGGTGCGAAGCTCACCTCGCAGGGCGCTTCCCAGGCACGCTCTTCGTGATGCCACGTTCACAAACAGAGTTGTCCGAGCGGCTTCTGTTTGTAGGCACTTTTCCAGTGGGGCAGCACATCGAGATGCGCAAGCTTCTCAAGCTGTGTCTCAGCCCGAGGGGACCTGTTGGTAATGCTGGCAGTGCAAAGCCGGATGGAGGTGTTGACCAGACCGTGTTTTCCTGCCTAATCTTACTCCTGGGCCTGATAAGATGAAAGAAAAAACACCACCACAGCAGGGAGGATGTTGTTAGCTGTTCGCTGCTGAAGTCAGGTGAGGTGAACGCAGCGAGGCCTGGATCTCCATCTGTTACCACTCAGCGTGGTCCGTGGGCCAAGGGCATGCCATTAAACCAAGCGCTGCTCTATCTGATGGAGCTCACCATTAGTCGAGGAGGTTTATTTTAAGCCGAGACACGCAGGCAGCACCGGTTGGTAAAGGAAGATGCCGTGTGTGTTCGGTTTCTCTGACAGCAGCCTCAGGAGGTGCCTTGATGCACGGAAGAGATCCTGTCAAGCCGTGAGGAGCTGGGGCTTTTGCACAAAGATAAAGAAGTCATTTGAACATCTGGGCAGCTCACCTGCTATTCTCCCTGTACAAAGGGACGTCAGAGACCTTCAGCTCCAGCCCTTTCTCTCTGCCCGGCCCTGGTGCCTCCAGAAGGGGTCAGACCTACCTGATGAGCTCAACCAAAAAGGACCATGGTGAAATGAGACCCAGCTAAACTCGCCCAGGTTAGCAATCTGTAATGCACTTGCACTGGCTGACGCCCGCTTCCCTTAGCCTTGCCGGTGACACTGGCTCCTCCTCACCCTGGGCAGGCACAGCCTTCTCCATCAGATGCACATTTACATGACAGACCCAGAGGCACTGACCTATGAAGTCCTGTTACCCCGCAAATGACATTTCCTCTCATTTGCTCGCTCCCGTGCAAGCAAAGCTGCTCTCTGACCCAGCCCAAACCCCTGGTCTGAGCAATACTGCTTCCTCCAGGGTGGCCCCAGTAGCCAGGGTTTTGAGAGCTGTTGGCTTGTGCAGATCTTGCTTTTCAGTGCCTACAGCTCGGTGCCTACAGCTCTTGCCTCTCCCACTTGCCTGCACGCAGCTGCCTGCAGCCCCTTTGCCAGGACAGCGGCTGCCTCCCCCATTGCCCGCTGCTGCTTTTGCTTAACCCTTCACAGCCGTGCAGGCAACACTGGATTTCACTTCCCTCCTTCCCTTCCTCGCCCTCCAGACCACGGCTCCTTCGCTGGCAGCAGCAGCCACCCCGGCTGCCCACATCTCTGATGTAAGGCTGGCAGCGGGCTGTGGTTGTTTTGCTGCCTCCTGCCGCCTGCCTTGCCTGTGCCTACACCCGGCTCTTGGCTCTTCTGCCTTGGTGTGGCACGTAGTGGCCTTTGTTCTCGCCCGTTGCATGGCGAGCAGATGAAAGCCGACCGTGAAGCATAATTTATAGGTAGCTTGAAACACAGTTTTGGCAGGGCAAAGCACGCCAAAAGATGAAGCAATGCCTGAGGAGCTGCGCTCATACTGCTTATCAAATGATGCTTGAAAGGCTCGGTAATGCAAGAGGAGGGCTGAGTTGCTCAATTCCAGCAGAGGATAAACTGTCTCTATTAGAGGGACACGTGTTTGGGAGCAGGGAGCTGATAGCTTGCTTTTGAAAACTCGTCTGGCAAGGCAAATCACACCTTAAGGAGTCTTGGTCCAAAGGGCGGCGGGGCTGCAGGAGGGCGCCTGTGCACATGCCTCAACAGGGCTGCTGCAGCTCCCCTCCGCCCTCCCGGAGCACTGGCATCGCCACCTCTGAAACAATCAAACGTGAGCAAGCTTTACGCCGGTGATCCTGCAACCTCCGTGCAGCAGGACCTCGGTGCTGTCACACCTCACGGGGCTGCACAGCACCATCCAGCTGCTGCAAACACCCTCACGGCTGAGCCAGCCCTGTCCGTGCGGCGTGCAAGGACCACGCACCCTGCGAGCTTCGTTTGCCTCTTTTCACGCTGGTTGTATCGTGGATGCCCAGAGCATCCCTCTCAGTGCTTGTCCCTGCTGTGTCTGCCGTGACGTGGCAACTCTCCTGGCTGCTGACCCTCTGCAGTGGAGGGGAAGAGGTGGGTGGTGATGTTGTAGGGCAGGAAAGAAGCTCAGAAAGTCCCCTGGTCCTTCCCCTGCTCCAGTGCAGGACAGAGTGACCAAAGCTCTGCTCAAATTTTCCATCTTATCTTAAAGACTTCCAGTGCTGCAGCATCCCTGTGTTATGGGAACGCAAGGCTCTTGCCCCATATCAACAGCAGTTGCTTTATTTTATTTATTTTATTCCCTTTAAGACTCCTTTTTCAGCCTGCTGATAGGAAATGTGCAGGGCCCATCCTCCCCATTAACCGTCCCCAGCAGCCAGGATAGGTCGGAGTCTGGCTGCAGCCTCCTGCCCCCCGGTGACACCAGCTGTGAAACCCTGGGACGGTGCTGAGCCTGGCAGACACTCGTGTTTCCCACGTGGGAAAGGCCAGGTACTGTGGGAAGATGCTGTGGTGCTGCAGAGGGTGGGGATGTCGGGGTTTGGGTTGCTGGGCTAGCCGTTGGGTGCTTTAGGGAAATCTGGACATGCACACGGACGATCTGTTGGTGTCTCCTGTGTGCTCATGTCTCCAGGTGCTGACCCAGCTGCCTGCACTCCTCCAGCATTAGGTCCCTGTAACCTGCACAGCCCTCCCGAACTACCCCAGCTGGCTCTGCATCCTCATGCCCTGCAGCACCCAGCGTATCCCCTCGGTTTCATGCTATTAAACCCCCTCCCCGCCACTGCCCTCAAATTATTTCTGCCACTTGAGCCAGGCAAAAAAAAACATCCCAGCTAATAGTTACGGCATGGCCACCACGTGGACCTGGAAGTGCCTGATCTGTGGATGCTCCTGCATTAGCTGCGATGACACTGCCGATGTCACCGGGCAGGGACACCCCTCGGGATGTCCATGGATGGGTGGTAGTCCCTTTGGCCAACACTTCTGTGCCCTAGCCATTGAGGCAGGACTTCGGGAACTTCCCAAAGCTGGAAAAGGGTCACAGTCACAAAACTCTCTTCCTTCCCAGAGCTGGTGTAGTTACTGCAAATGCCATGTGCTGTGCCAAGGGTAGGCAGTGACCCCTCCTGAGGAGGGTCCCCTCCTCCAAAAGCTCCCACTGGGTCGCAGCAAGGTGCCCTCTGCCCCTGTTCAGTTGCAGGGAATTCCCAGGAGATGAGGTCTTGAGTAGAGGTGTCTGGAAAAATTGTGTTAAAACCCTTTTCTGTACAGAAGCTTCCAATTTTATTTTATCCAATTGACTTAAATCGGAGGTTAAAACTTATTCAGGGCTATTTAATATCTACTGAAACATCCTTTCTGGTTTTCTAGATCATACATTTGTTTAAAATGTCAGACTTTTTTTATTAAAAGAGGAAGATAGGGCACTTCAATCTACAGAAGGAAGGCAACCAAACCTCAGCTGGGCAAGGACTGGGGAAGCCTGAGCTGCCTTTGGAGTGAGCCCTACTTTGACCATGACGTTGGGCTCAGGACCTTTTAACGTCTCAACCAACCTAAAACTTTCGGTGATTTTCCCCAACGGAGGGCAGTGGCACACACATGCCTGCAGTCGTTTATTGCATCCCCTTGATGGCCCTTGGCAATGGCGTATCTTGCTCGGGCTTGGGCAACCTGGAAAATGGTCGGAGCGGTCACAAAAACCACAGCCTGCTTTCCCTGCACCAGGGCCCGTGGTGCACAGGAGGTTCCTGCACAGATGACTTGGTTGGTTGTTTCCACAGTAAAACCAGGAGAGGTGTGTGCCATCCTCCAGCAGTGTGGCAGGGGGCATGGGATGCGCTCCCGTCGCCCTCCTTGAGTCATGGCCAAGACTTCAGACCCAACTGAGGGCTGAGCACCGTCCCACGGGATGCTGCAGCTTCTGCCCTCGTCTCCACTTTGGATTTGCCAGCTGGTGTCGCAAAGTCCCTCTGCGGTGCCCGGGGCCACTGGGACGCGGAGCAGGAGCTCAGCCAACTTGCCAGGAGGCTGCATAAATCACGTCCTTAAACCAAGGCTCTGCGGAGCGTGCACCTCCTCTGCCCTGAGCCGGGTGTCGGAGCTGGGTCAGGCAGCCCCATTGTCCCTGTTTTTTTCCAGGACCAGAGTGGCTGCACATACAGACAGGACCAGAAAAATTTAGCCCAGTGCTTCAGCCCATTTCCACTAAGGAGGTGATTTTGCATGAGGAGAGAGGCAAACGGGACTAAGAGGTCATGCAAGGATCGGTATCAAGTGCACAGGTATGACTTTTGTGGGTGAACATCACCCCGGACATCTTGCCCTGTCTCTATCACTGCTACCCAAAGACTATTTGCTTGTCCGGCTATAAATTGGCTTTGGAAATCATTTTTCCCCGTTTAGTCTGCAGGTGGACATGTAAATACCTGTCCACATTGGAACCCAACTCACCACAGCCTCTTCCTGGAAAGCAGACACGAGTGAAACATATCCCATCCATGACACACAGACTAGCCTCACATATTGTCTCAAGATAAATTCGCTGCTAACCGCTGGTGTTAGAGGTGTTGCTGTTGATGTAAATGGTACCCTTCAGAAATAACGTTAATAGTGCAACTCACATAAATCTACTGATTGGTGCTTTTATTCATAGCATTTTTTATTAAACGAGGCTTCATAATTTATTTAGGAAAAGGACTGAGCTTCCAGGTTGTCTGGTTCATCCCTCAGGACTGGGGTGATGATCATCATCCCCCTTCCTGGGAAGGGCGTTAGCGCAGCGGGATACCCAGCTGCGTCCGAGGTCCTACCAGGAGAGCAGTTGCCAAAAATCTGGGAAGGGCAAGGCTTCACTGGGACTGGTGAGCTGGGAAGGAGGTTGTGAACCCTTGTGGCAGCTGCCCTTGGTGTTCTGGCTGCAGCTTCTGCCAGCTCTTTCACTTCTTGGCCTTCTCCTGCCCCTGGAGAGGAAGAGGTTCAGCTCGCATGTGCCCATGAACCCAGGCTTTTGCTAACCAAGTTCTGCTGGCTACGAGCACCGCTTTCCTTTCCCGGTTTATGTGAGAAAGCCTGAGCATTTTACCTGTGCTGCTTGTGGGCTCAAGAGTCCTCTTTCATGTGGAGAGATGGGGATGGGACCGAAGCTTCGTGCTCCATCACTTTGGCCTTAGCAAAGACTTTCCGGGGGGTGCCGCATCCTGCAGGAAGCTGTGAGCTCCTGCAGCACCCGAGGCCAGGACCTGGTGCGCTCGTGTCACGGGTTTTCTGCAGAAATGGACAGCGTGATAAAGATAAAACCACAACCTGAATATAAAGCCGCAAAGCCTTTAACGCTAAGCTGAAGGCATCCGTCTCATATCCATCTTTTTGCATTTCTTTTGAGTTCCCATCAGCCTGGGTCCATGCCAGGCGGTGAAATGTCTTGTGCCAAAGTTTGATTGCAGTCTCAAAACTCTGGGAGTGCCCATCGTTAGCTGCGGACACCTTAATTGCGAAGAGCTACTGCTGAGTATGGAAAGCACAAGGCAGCGTCTGGGAGCAAGGCTCCACTCCTTGGGGATTTCCTGATCCCACCCAGGCTCTGATGACCCCAGGGACTGCAGGGACATTGCCACAGCCCCGCGTGTAGGTGGAGGAGCATCTCCAGCAGCATGCTCCTGTGCATCACCCAGCATGGGGCAATTAGGGGCTGTGCAGGCGTTGGAGCCTTCCCAAAAGCAGAGAAGAGGATGGGGAAGCAAAGTCCTCCAGCAGCTGCTTTTCCAGATGTGGGGATGAGCACAGCTTTGATGTGACCAACAAAGTTCATTGTCACCCAGTGTGTGTCCTGGTGGGCAATGCCATTGGGATTAATGCTGCAGGACACCAGATGCACAGCACCAGCCCGATGTTTTCATCCGGACAGGACTTGTGTACATTGACAGTCACAGAGAAACCCTCCTGGAGTTCAGGTAGGAAGAGCCTGGGCCTGAAGAACCCACAGTGAGATCACTGGTAATTGGTGATCCCAAAGCTTGAGCTGCTCTGTTCCACCCTGAGAGAGGACAACCGTGCCTGTAGCACCCAGCGTTGAGCATCACCTTTGTGTTTACGCCAGGATGAAACAGATGGGACTCCCTGATGCAGGACGTGGGGAGAAACCAGACCCAAAGCCCTGCACCGAGACGTTGCCGTGGAGGGATGGGAAGAGGCCCCACCAGCACAGCAGCACCTGCAGGTCCCCGCGGAGCGATGGCACTGCCCGATGTGCGTAACCCCAAACCCTGCCGCGTGGCAGCTCACGGGGAACGCTCGCCGCCCTCCTCCGCACCCCGTGCTCCCCGTCTGCTCCCAGGGGGCTGGCGTGCGACCCCCTCCCTGCCCGCCCCCTGCCGCAGGTTGCTTTAACGAGTCGGGTGACGCTGGGAAGTGTTGCTAAATCATTTACATAAGCTGGTCTGCGAGGTGTCCTCCCCCAGCAGAAATGCAGGGGATTTCACAACGCCGTGGAATCAAGGGCATCCTCGCGCCATCTACGTGCTTGCTCCCTTTCTAAATTTGGCCCTGTCGTCTCTGTTCCCTCCATGGTGAGAACACGCTGTCCCTTCCCTGCAGCGTTTCGGAGCTGGGTCAGGCTGGTATGAGCTCAGGGAGGCGAGGAGTCCAGGCACCTTCTTGGATGAGATGTCTACCTACCTTCTCCACTCGCACCCATGTGGCTGTAGTCACCTCCCTGAACCGTCTTACGGTGGGCACAGGCTCCAGCCCTCAATTTTCTGCACAGTGTGTCCATACCTACCTGGCAGCATCACCCTTTTTAGCCCCTGGGAAGCCTGCACAGCCCTTTGAGCTGTCAGCGGCTCGGAGCGGTGATATTGCTGCTCAGCCAGGGTGGGACCTGGGGGGGGGCTGCTGGCAGGGGGTGCCCAGGTGTAGGGCAGGGCAGAAGGGACAGCCACTGTCCTCAGCCTTATGGTGCTGAGTGTGGGCACCTGCAGGCTCCTGCACAGAGCAGCAAAGTGGCCTCCAGCTCACAGACATCCTGCTACGCTTGCGTCCCCTTGCGTGTGCCATCTACCAGGAACAGGGGAAGAAAAAGCAGGCAACGAGCAGCCTGATCCCATGAAGTCCAGCTGACAACAAGGGCCAGGTCTGGGTCTGCTCGCCAGCACCGAGGTGGTCAGGAGTGGGACACAGGACACAGGAGGAAGGGCTGCAAGGTTCGGGCAGGGAAGGGAAAGCTGAGAGGGGTCTTACAGCTCTCTGCAGCTACCTGGTGGGAGGGTGCAGAGGAGATGGAGCCAGATCTTCTGAGGTGCATAAGGAGAGGAAGAGGCACCATGGGCGACCTGGGACATGGGACGTTCCTCTTGGACACCTGGAAAACAAATTCACCATGAGAGTCACCAAATATTGGAACAGAGGCTGGAGAAGCTGCTGGATTTCCATTAGACCTCGGATGGACAAGGGCTGGAGCAACCACAGCTCGGCTGGCCCTGCTTTGGGCAGAGGGTCGGTCCCCCAGCCAGAATTATTCCCCGTGCCTGTTACGACACACCCGAACGATGCAGGGATTTCGTTCCCAGGTGCTTTACCTCCGTTACGCAAGGCTTCCAGCTTGGTGCATGCAGCCTTGCAGCTGCTCTGTGTGAGCTGTCCTTCCTTGTTGTGGAGAAAGCGGGGTTCTCCTTCTTTTTATCATGTAAGCTCCTACCCACAGTGGGGCTTAGGGTGGTTACCAGCTCTGCCGAAGGCCCGGCTGTGTCTGCCTGCTGCTGTCACTGTCCCATCCTCCCACAGCACCACCCCAAAACGACTCAGTGCCATGTGTGTGAGGAGCCCAGGGAAGGTTTTTCTCAGAAACACGGTGTCCACATGTCTTAGCAGGCTTCTGCACGGCTCTCCTCAGCTGGGATCACCCTTTCAGCTGGATCCTGGTTCCCCCGGTGGAGCTGAGCTCTCCACCTGCCCCGGCCCCGTGGTGCTTTGTTGTCCCGCAGAAGGAGAGCCTTTCATAAGAGGCTGAGCGAAACTAAGGCTTTGTGCATTTGAAGAGCAGGTTTTCTCCTGGAGAAACCTTGCCAGGCTCTGGGAAGTCTCAGTTGTGCTGGGTGAGGCTGAGTCACCCCTCAGAAAATGGCATTATCCTGGGAAATCCAAGAAATTCCCAGCACCATTACCTCCATCCCTCTTGGTGACCACCCACCCCAAGGAAGAAGCAACCCCAGGTGAGAAAATGTCACAGCAGAGCTGTCCATCAGCAGTCAGGGGGCTAGCTATTTTTTTTTCCAAGTTGGATTTAGATTTTGCGGTGATCTGTAGACACCTTCAGTGCAGGAGTGCCTGACAAGTTTGAACAGAAAACCCTGCACCGCTTTGGGAGCAGCATTGGGCCAGCGAGCCCTTTGATTGCAATCAGCGAGTTGGCAGGAATCCCAGGAACTCGCACAAAAATGCTTTGAAGAGGCCAGATGCACAAGGTGTGTCCCTGTGAGCGTGTGGGGTGCGGAGCAGTGATTCACGGCATCGCCATGCGATGCTTGGTGCGCGCACATGCAGCCTCTGGACCGCAGCGAAGGCCCCGTCTCCCTCCGATCGCCAGCTGCCTTTTTATTTTTATTTATTTTTTTTCTTTTTGATAATCTCTCCGGTCTTTCACCTATCCTGCTACAGATTTGGCACAGGTTTTGTTTCCCTTTCAGCCTCCCCCTGCTGCTGCCCCGGTGCCTGCGAGCTCCAGACAGAAAGGCAGACAGGGAATTTGCTTCAGGCGCTTGCAGATGCAAGCTGTGCTGCACTGGGCTTGCTGGGGATGACACTCACCGTGCCCTGCTAAGTAAGCATCCCCAGCCCGTGATTCAGAGCAGAAGCAGCAGTTTGCATAGAGGTGCAATAAACTCCTTTATTTAAGTACCTTTTGCTCTTTTAGAGATGGGATTGGAGTCAGTTGCAGAAACCTGGGAGATTCCCTCCCTTGGGCTAGACTGTGCAAACTCGCCCCGAAGAAACCATTGTTTCTTGAAAGCCTCTGTAAGCTCCCTGTCCCCAGCTCCCCAGCCCAGCTCAGCATTTTGGGCGAGTTATGAAACAGGGCAGATGCTGGAGCACAGCATTTGTATTATCCGCCAGCAAATGACTGGATGTGATAAACACTTGGCTCTCCCGTGCAGGGACAGGGTGAGGGCTGTTCCTTGCCGTGGGGGAAATGACATTACAGGTTTGCAAGAGCTGGGCACTTTGTTGTGCAGAAGCCATCTGACGCTGACAGCCTGTCATTGATTTGCGAAAACATCGTTTGGCATCGATAACAAGCGTTCAGGAGAAACAAGTAGGACGCAGGAAAGCAACACCCAGGTATTGCTTCGCTGTTCCCTATCCAGACTGGAAGCGCACAGATGTGTCTCCACTCTGAAAATGAGCACAGGAGCAGCAGAAAACCCCCCTCCATGCTCCTGGACACTGACAGTGGTCTTGGGCAGTGCTCACCCAGGCTGGCCTCCCCTGGGCTTGTCCTAAATGTCCGAGTTGGTTGGGTGATGGAGCAGAGTGAAGCTGTTGCATCGCTTGGGTGAGACGTTGGGAACCTTGGGGAGGGGAAGCCAGTGATAATTAGGCTCTAGTTGCTCTAGGTCTGAGTCTCATTAACAGAGTTTGGGTTTCTGCTGCTGGGGTTCACTGGAGAAGCACCCTGGAGCAGCAGCAGGTGTACAAAGCTCATCCTGCCTAGGAACACGCCCCGTGCCTTCTGATACTGCTCTTGTTCCCATGAAAACCAACGTGCGGCACTGCTGTGGCCACCTGCGTGTTCACAAACCACCAGGGAAACACAAAACCTGATGAATGGGAATGAAAACAAGGTGCATTCGGTGTCCTGCTGCTTTCAAGAAGGGACCCAGCATCTGTGAGCTGCAAGCACCAGGTCTATGGGCAGCCAGACCCTGGGCACTGGTCCCTCAAGGGATGGAGGAACCCCCCCAAGTCCTCTCCACTGTGGAGAGTTTTGGGACTCTGTCCAGCAGCGCAGAGGAAGCTGCTTCTCCAGCCGTGTGTCCTTGTCCCGTGCCCAGGACCTGGTGCCAAAGGATCCCAGGAAGCCCTTTTTTCCAGGGCTCGCTCGCACCTGATGGGGTTTGTGCCTCTCCTCCTCTACCAGCCTCTAGTGGCTCAGCAGGAGCTTTGCCAACACTTGCTGTGAAACTGAGCCCCCCAGCACCGAGGGTCCTGGTTCTCCGCAAAGGACTCGCTGTAGCCCGGCTTGGCAGAGAGAAACTTCGCCTTCAGAGTCAAAACCCAGCATGTGATTTCTCACATAGCCAGGTTCTCTTGTAGTCTTCTTGCTAAAAGTCCTCGCTTCTTCCATGCTACCCCGAGCCACTTGCAGGGATTGCCCCAAAGTTTTGCTGGGTGCCTGTCCTGATCTATACATGGATTTTATACTGCTGCTGCCAAAGGGTCCACGACCTGTGCAGGCAGAGGAAGTTTTTGCACAGGGAGAGCTGGACACGGAGAGATGGGAGCATCTCCGCGGGGCCAGGGTGGTGGCTGGACCCCTGTGGGACTGGACATGGTGGGCAGTGTTGTGCCTCTGACCCATGGCGTGTGCAATGCTGCCTCTTGCTAACAGGGCTGTCCCCAGGCTCTTGGCACTGGGACACCATTTCGATCCATCTTAAACCAAGAGAAATAACGCTAAACAAGTTGAACGGGCTGCACGGGAGCTCCTCCAGCCTATGAGCACCGTTTCCTAGCGAGGCGCACAGCCCCATATCCGTGGCCCCGTTGCAAGGGGGTGCAGCAGTGTCCAACGCCCACCCACCTCCCCTCCCACCCTTCCCCTCTCCCTGCTGGGACCCCCCCAGTTTGGAGCAGAGCTGGGACGAGGGCAGCAGAGCCGCGTGCCCTGCAGCGGCGGCGCGGGGGCCGCGAGCGAGCGGCGGCGGGGAGCGCGTGGGTGTGTGCAGGCAGGGCTGTATATCCAGTCTGGCAGAGGGTGTGCCTGCTCACACGGCGGGGAGCCGAGCCGGGAGCAGGAGCCCTGAGACACCCTCGGCCGGGGGACGTATGGCAAGGAGGGGCTCGGGAGATTAACGCCAGAACGAGACGCGTTCGCTGTCGCCTCGTGTCGCGCACGGTCAGGTGCAGTGCAGCCCCCTCTCCCCCCAGCCCCGCGGTGTGCAGCCATGATTCACTCTCCACTGAAGACAGCGTTGGCATATGAGTGCTTCCAAGACCAGGCTAGCTCCACGCTGGCCCTGCCCTCGGATCACAAGCTGAAAACTAAGGGCACAGGGAAACAGCGGGTCCAAGAGCAAGTGATGATGACGGTGAAACGGCAGAAGCAGAAGTCGTCGGTGTCGTCGAGCTTGGGACACTCCAACCGAGGTAACGTCCCACCGTGCGGTGGACAGCAAGGGGTCCCATTTGGGACCGGTGCAGGTGCTGTGGGGTGCCCCTGCTGTGAGCTTTTGTGGGGTTTTGTTCACGGGGTCAGAGTGGTTTGCATCTCTAATGGGGTACCTGGGCCAGGGGATGCCGGGGTCTCTTGTGCGGGATGGAGACGTTAGGACAAGGCACGGCGCCGGTGCAGCGAGTCCATCCCTGGGGCTCTCGGATGTGTCTGTGCCATGCTGCTAGCCATTTGCTCCCTGGCCTTGAAGCTGCCTAAAATCTTTGTGAACCTCTCCTCCGCAAGCGTCCCCTAGGAAGGCTTCTCCTCCAAACTCATCCCCTCCTGCAGGCAGCCGACGCCACCAGCATCGCGGCTCCACCGCGCCATGGGGCTGGCAGCACTGCGGCAGGCAGGGAGCAGGCAGCTCTACTACGCACAAGGCATGGACCTGAGCTCCGACAGCTCAGGCTTTGCCTCCAGAGCTCCCAGCGTGTCCCCCGTTTGCAGTGTGAGCCTTGGGGACGTCCCGATGTAAGTGGCAGGAAGGGGGTGAGAGGATGAGAAATGTCCTTTCCTTACCGCAGCGGCGCAGCAGGGATGCTTCGCAGCCCCCTCCTTCTTGCAGGGGGTAGAGCGGGGTGCAGGCATCCAGCTCTGCTCCACCTCCACGCACAGAGTTTGTGCAAGCCCTCGGCTGAGTCCTGGATCCAGGTTTCCTATAGGAACACCTTCCTCTTTGGCTCGAGGCTTGGCAGATTGTTTTCTTCTCTGTCCTTGCATCTGGAGAAAGCTGATTATGGAGGGCAACCCAGACAGGAGCTGCAAAACCAGATGGGCACAGCAGCCACAACACAAAACCTCCCGGATCTCGGTGGTGCTTTCACCAGCAGCTGCAGCGAGCTCGCTGCTCTGGCTGGGCTTAATGGGAAGAGCAAAGCCTGAGGCTTTGGGGGATGGGGGCTGCTGGGGCTGGGACCAAGTCCTTCAGCATGCCTGGGGAGCACAGTGCGCGTGGAGGTGTTTGCAGGAAAGCCGGGTGAGCTGGGCTGGTCTCTGATGGCTCTTTCGGGGACTACAACCCAGTGGCAGCTTTTCCGAGCAGGATCTGGAGGCAGACTCCAGCGCCGGTGGGGTGGCAAGGTCCAGACATGTTTAGGGCTGGCGTGCCAAGAGGCACTGGCAAGGAGTGGAGGTGGCATTCCCGTAGGAGCCCTCCTGGATGCGTGCACCGTAATTGCTGTGGTAGAGGGATTAGAGAAGCTTCATGGGAAAGATGTGTGTGCAGTGATCCAAAATCTCTGCTTTCTCTCACTTTTTCGCATGTTTGTGGACACGGACTCCTGTGGGTGGGTGGGGGACGGGGAGAGGAGAGCTTTCTTCTGCCACCAAAATGGCAGGCGGTGGGAGATGCAAATCCCCGCCTCCCTCAGGAGGATTTATTGCTTACGGTGTTATGGTGCCAGACCTGACCAAACAAAATACAGCCCGGGACGAGATGAGAGGCTCTGGATGGGGACTGGGGCACCACCAGCCTCCCTTTGCAGCAGAGGGTTATTCCAAGGAGAAGTGGGCAGGGGGACGTCTCCCATGGGCAGGAAGGAAGGGAGACAGAGGGGGATTATTCTGCTTGGAGAGGAGCCCAGGTGAAACCTCTGGGAACGAAATAAAGAAAAGCAAATTCCCAAGCTGCCCGTCTCTGCTCGACAAGCTCAAGCTAAACCCCTCCTCCAGACACTTTCGGGAATGTCTGGGAATGGGAATTGCGTGGAAATGTGCGGCTCTGGTTTCTACGTCCCAGGGAAGCTGAGTCACATCCAGCTCCCAGCAGCGGCCTCCAAACACGGGGCTGAGGCCACCCCATTCCCACCGCGGGGAGGCTGGGCAGCACCGAGGTCCTGGAGCCCCTTTTGGATGGGCACGGGTGGTTTGCCCTGGGAACTGCTCCTTCCATGCATTGCTGCAGGGACTCCCAGAAGGACAAGGAGTTCCCGTTTGTTCCTCATCTTTGTTCCTTGGGTGGGAGCCCGAGAGGGTCAGGCTGAATTTCCAAGGGGCAGCATTGTATCAAATTAGTTTTTACTGTTGTTGGTCCAGAGAGCAGCTGAGCAGAGCTAGTGAGAGGCACGAATGTCTCCTGCAAACAGGCTGAGGGTGTGCTGGGGTGGATGTCTGCCACGTGCATCCCCCTGTGATTTCTCTGAGATGCTCCTCAAAGGCAGCACAAGCTGGGGGATTTTTAAAGCCCCTTGATAAATGTTCGAGTGCTTTTCTTTCTGTATCGACCCAGGTCAGTCCCTGCATGTTGATACGTGTCTTGAGCAGGAGCTGAAGAGCAGAGCAGAGCTTCCCCCGGCATCCCAAATGCCTGCACCCACGCATGCAGGATGGGGACACGGGCATGTACCCCACCTGCACGCAGCAGGGATGGGATTGTCAACCATACCTGGTGTCTCTTTAGAAGGAGCAGATGTTCCCTCAATGTCCTGCTATTGACATCTACCAGAAGTCAGTTGGTTAATTGGAGTGCAGCAGATCAAGGCAGTCAGGCCGCTGTCTGAAGATCCTGGTGTCATGCACAAGCCATGGAGCGCTGGCAGGAGAAAAGGCCAAGCTGAACCAGTTCCTCCTGGCCATCAGCGCTGATCTCCCAAGTCCTCTGGCTAAAGAAAAGCCTTGCCAGCACCTCGTCATGGGCTGGCGAGGTGCAGCAGCGAGCAGGGATCTGAGGAATCCCAGACTGAGTGTCGTATCCACCGGTGTCGCAGCTGAGCCGCGAGGCAGAGGCCGGCTGTGGTTGAGGGAAGTCCCACCAACATCTCATGGGGGAATTACTCCGATGTGCAGGGAGGGCATTGCGGACAGTCAATGTTTTGACTTCTGTAACCTTCCCCTAGCAGGACATGGGTCACTGAAAGCTCCTTCACAAACCTGTCAGGTCATTGAGTATAGAAAGGAACGGCCCTTCTGCTCAAAGGCCAGGAGGCAGAAATGCAGCCTGGTCATCCCTGCACGGCTCTCAGCTGCTGGGATTTCACCAACACCTCTCTCCTAGCAGGCATCCTGCTCTGGGCTTCCCACAGGCCCTCTTCTCTTACTACTTTTTTCCTATGTTTAATCATCCTCATTGTTTTAAGGCTGTGCATGGTTTATTATTTGACTTGTCTAGCCTGCGCTACCGGTGACGGGTTCTTGTCTTGCCTTTCCCTGCCACAGATTAATATTTATTAATATGCCTCCATTGCCACAAAACTCCCTGTTAGTTTTATGTGTCCGGCTGGAGACTTCTAATGTCATGCTTGAAAAATGGCACTTGTGACATAACTCTTCTTGCCATCAGCCTCCTAGCTTTAAGGGCTGTAAAGTTGCCTTTGAAGACTGTAAATAACTGATTAAGAGGGACATAAAGCTCAGGCATATTGTGTTATATCAGCTCTTACTTTGTTCTGCAATGATTGATAACAGAGCAGGATTGATAACAGATAGAGGAGGAGGAGGGCAAGGCTGGCATGTAGTGGTGCTCAAAGCAATTAAGCAAAAGCTTTTGCAATCCTTATCTTAGCTTTTATAGTTGTGAGCTTTCCCACCAAAGTTAATGGGCTTTAGATTGATCAGGTTTTGAAGGAAATGCTGTGGGGCAATGGCAATTTGGGGGTGGGAGAGGGGTCCCATGGGAGCCTGAGCAGCCCTTAGATATTTTCTGCCCACTGTTGGGAGGCTGTGCTTCTCTGAGTGAGTCTCCTCCATGTTTTTTCTGCCTCTGTCCCACCTCTTTTTTACCACTAATGCAGCGGTTTTAATCGACTCTGTGTCTGTGCAAGTGGGTGCTTCAGAGAGCTAAGCAGCAGCTGGGGTGCCATCAAATGGGACACAGGCATAGCTAGGAAACAGTGTTGTTCGTCATTCCCCCAGTGAGCAATTCCACCCCCTGCCAAAGTGATGTTTTATGTTTTGTTTTGTTTTGTTTTAGCATAGTTTAGTTTAGCTTAATTTATGGATACAGTTTGTTTTACCCCAGGGTCTCAGACAGACCTGTGGCCATCCTGTATGGTCTTTACCCGTGCGGTGGCTGAAGAGCAGAATATCCTCCTCTCCCCTGGGGCTGGTCATACACAGCCAAGCTGCCTCTCAGGATGAGTCAGGCAGAGAACTGTGTAAACTTACAGGACAAAACAAAGCTGATGTTTTCTTCAGCCGCCTCCATCCTAAAATCCCCAGGTTCCTCCTGGCCTTCATACTGAGCTCTCCAAGCAGCAGAGCACAGCGCTGGGGTGTGAGGAGCACCTTCTCCAACCAGCAAGGCAGCTTCAAAATGCCTTGAACGTTTGAGGCTTTGTGTAATTATATATTTACAACCTCTTATGTGCAAGTTCTTGGAGGTGAAGGCCACTCTTCAACAACTGAAGAACACAGACCTGCATGAAACTCCTGGCCTCCTGAATTTGTCCACTGAATGGTGACTTTACCATGAAAATTACATGTGCCTGAACTGGTTTATTTTTGGCATTTCCTTGCTCATCCCCCAAGTCTTTAGTGCTGTGCTTGACAGGAATGGATGCTGAGAAGAAAAGCATGGTCCCGGGGGGACTGGCCGGGTTAACCCGTGAGTCACACCCAAAAACACTTTCTTCCATTTAAGGGTGCTGTTGACTCACAGTGTCAGGAAACTCCAGCCTGCAGACACGTTCTGTTTGTGCAGAACAAGAGAATGATTGTGAGATGTAATTCCCAGGAAACTGCTATGGGATTGCGCTCAGAAATCGTATCACTTGGCACAAACTTATCATCTCAAGCCCTGCCTTGCTTCTGCTGAAGCCCAGTAGTAATACCCTCCTCTGGAGGTTCATGGGAAACTACAGGTTAAGTAAGCAGTAGGTGAATTCTGCCCCTGAATTGTACCTCCTGTCTCAGGTCAGTGGCTATTTCCTTCACCCTTAAACACAAGTCCTCTGAAGCTTAATGTATATGAAGCAATCAATTCTGGAGAAACATTAATAGGCAACTTGGAACAATGCTCACCGAGTCTATACATTCTATGGAAAACGAGATCCTGTAGTTTTCTGCACAAACCTATGTTTGTGAAACCTCTCTGCTGTGGCTTATTCTGCGCTCAGTGGTGTTCTGCAGGTGCGGCCATCTGTGCAGTGCTGCTCCTCTCCTGTTGACAATAGAAAGAAAATCTCATTACTTATACTGCATCTATGGGGACAATCTTCCTGAGAAAATGCAAGAATTTTTAGCCACGTACCAAATCAACATAACAGGTTCTGGATGCCTCAGGCAAGGCAATAAATGAGATATATTCCAAGGATCGGTGGCTGTAGAAGACCTGAGTGGCTTCGGGGCCTTTGTGGTAGAGTTTATCCAGATTATCTAAGAGATGAGTCTTATCAAACCATCAGAGATTAGGATATTTTTGACATTACCCACCAGTTTAGGTGCATAACTTGAGACAGGTAAGTCCTGATTTTGTAGTTTGTTAGACATTCAGAGCTTTCCCTGGAAGTTAATTGGGGTGTAGGGTTTGCACTTCCTCGTAACGGGACTTGGGATGCCACAATTATTGAGCACTTTTGAAAATGAAATTTAAATGACCTTAAACTCTTTTGGACCATCTGAAGGGCATTAAGGGAACTGCAGCTTGGAAAGAGAATGAGTCCTTCTTATTTATTTATTTATTTGTCATAGTGATGAAAGCACCCCTGTATTCATAATGATGGAACTTCATACATTTTCAGGAGTATAACAAATATAAGAAAGTATAAACAGAGTGATCTTTCAGAGACTAGTGATGGAAATTAAAGGCAATGCTATTTGTTTTTTTTTTGGTGCTTGACTATTTTAGATCATCAGGTGTGTGATCATCATTTACCAGTCACATTTTTCATTTACAACTTACTGAATTTTTTGAATTTTTACAACCTACTTGCTCACACTGTTCATATTGATCTCATTATTAGTCTTCAGACCAAGGAAGCGTTTTGTCCCCAGCCGGACTGGCAAAAGGGTTGATGTGGGCTTTGCCTTCAGAGATGAGGTGAATTTTAGTTACCTCCAAGTGAGAGTAAGAGATGTGAGTTTCGGGTTCAGAGCTTCCAGGATGAGCAGCACAAAATATCACCCCAATCCCCACATATAGCAAAGACCCAAGATACCGGCCAAGTCTTCGGCCCAATCTGCTCGTGTCCATTTGTGGATTTTATGGCACTTTTATTTTTTTTTTTTTCTTAATTTATGGTCTTTTGTGCTGAAGACCTTGCAGTGTTGCTTGCAGTCTGAGGGTTGGAGTTTCTAAGGGCTCTTCTGGATAAACATCTCTGAGTTGCCTGCAATGGCAAGAGCATGACTTACTGACTTTCTTTCCTACATCCCTGTTACGTTTTCTAACTTGTTCTTTGCTGACAATTTGGAAGGATGTAAATTAACTGGAAAAAAGAAAGAAAAAGAAAGAAAGAAAAAAGAAAGAAAGAAAGAAAGAAAGAAAGAAAGAAAGAAAGAAAGAAAGAAAGAAAGAAACAGAGAGAGAAAAAAGGTGCACCCACTGCACCCACTGTTACTACTTTCTCCTACTGACAGTGTTTTTGCATTTACAGGTTCCATGTACGACTGTTTAGCTGATGGTTATGGCTATGGGACATCCCGAGGCAGCTATTACGCCAAAACCCAAACAGGAAACAGCAACTGGGGGTATCCGGTAAGCGACTCTTTTATCTGGGAACTGTGGCATGCTCTTGAGGTAACCTGCACGGAAAGCAGCCTCTAGCAGAAGTCATGTGGCAAGGTCACAGCGCTTCAGAAACTTGAAGAGAGATTGTGCATGGCTATTTTAGCAAGTAACTGAATGCAGTGAGAGAGGATCAGTAGATGGAGTCAAGGGGCAACATGTTATACGTGGCTGGCGATTTTACTGTGAACAAGATTTAATTTGGTCTCATGGATTAGTATCCCAACAAAACAACATGTCTGTAGCTGTCTGAAGGTCATAGCTTCAGATTGTCCCACATCCAATTGCCATTTTTATTTCCATGCACCAAATGTTATGTGAACAAAATCAAAGCGGTTGGTTGAGGATCATCAGGGATTTTGCATCATTTGCTGTTCCCACCTAAACACTACTTCGGTCTCTTTTTAGATACTCTCTGAACTTAGAAAAGAGGTGCTTCACTTCTCCCATTCTGTTTTCCACTGAAAATATTGTATTACAGATTGCCAGAAAAAGCACTTGTAAGATTGTACTTGTCTTTGTGTGATCTGAGTGAACACATCCTGCAGAATGGCCTTGGTGACAGACTCCTGGTGCACTGGGAAGCACTCCAAACCACTCCAAGTGCGTGTGCTTCTGTTCCCCCTTCACCTAGGACCTGTATTCTGTTCTTCCTTGGTTTTCATCAGCTATAAAGTAAAAAGTGCAATTCACAGATCTGGGATTTGAATACAGGAAAAAGAAAGGGCTCCTTTCAACAGCTGCGGGACTGTAAAGCAGCTCCCTGTCAACCTTCAAAGGTTTGAACCAGGAAAGGTGCTTATGTTGGCTTCAAGCACAGAGACAGAGGAGTGAAGCTTTTCCTGTTAGCTGACAGATCCTCTGCCTGCTCACAGCATCTGCATTCCTCAGCTTCAGAAAGATTCATCTGTCGTCTCTTTTAATGGCCATGGTGTAGCATGCTTTCCTCAAGGCAGTGATAACGTCACTTGCTAGGTTTGATGCTTGCTGCATGTTCAGTAGGTGGGCTGGGAGCAAGGGCATGTCTTTGAAATTTTTATTTACACTGTCTGTCAACTCAATGTCAACTGTCTGACTGTTTCAAAGTCTTTTGCTGAGCTGTTTAAATGCTAGACAGTGGTATTTCTGCCTAGTGTAAGGCCAAACGAGTGGCAGTAGTGGGTCAGAGCAGGGGGTCACCTAGCTGAGCATCCTGTTTCCATCACAAGGGTGGGGATGGACCCCTGCAGAAGGGTTTAAGCAGGGCAAGCAGGCAGTGGTGCTTCCCAGAGTGTTTTCCTGGCCCCTAGCAGTTTGCAGCTGAGGGGCATCCTGAGCCAGAGGTGGAACCCCTGAGCTTCATGGTTGTGCTGATTTGTTTCCATGATTTATTGCCGTTCGTCTGTTGTGGCTCCTGAAGGAAGCGTGCTGTGCTTTGTCTAAGCAAAACTGTTCTGTTTCAGCCATCTGGTGGTTTCTGGCTGGTCTTTTGTTAAGGAGAGAGGAATGAAGCTGTGGCTCCACCGTTGCCCCTCCAGCTCATGCTACAGCTCTGGCAGCACAGCACTGCAGTCAGTGCTGCTGGTGTCAGTGCTATTGTTTAATTTTGTTAATTCCTGGTCTCCTTCCCGATCATTAGAGCAGCAGGACAAATGCAAGCTAGTTAGAAATGCCAACTGGCTGCTGGGGATTTCAGTCCAGCACTGATGTTGCTGTGTTGGCTTGCATGAGGATTATGAAGGTGTAATAGATGCCTCTGTTAGACACCACAGAGGACACTGCACAGAGCAGTTCAGTCACTTCTGGTTCACCACGGACTTGTACGGCTCATGGCTTTTCTCTGAAGGGCTCTCCTGCATTTATGGTCAGGGAAGGTTTTTCTCCGAGCCTAAGTGTCTTACCAGCCTTGCATTCTGGAAATTTTTGGTAAAGGTCTTCAGGACCCGGGCTACTTTAGAAAATGGGACTGGGATTCATGAGGGATTCACAGTGAAATGAGTCTTACAAAACTTCGTCTATCTGAAAATCAGCCATTTTGTCTTAACAAGTTGTCTAGACTCCTCCCATAGCCAACAAAGAGAGAGGTACGAGGAGGTGATTCATCTCCTCTATCGGGGAGATCTGTCAGGTCAGGATGAATCAGCCCCTCTGGATGCCGAGCTCCTGCCATCGGGAGCTGGGTCGGAGCAGCCACCTGCCAGGCAGACGGCTGCACTCAGGGGCGATGAGTCCCAGGTGCCATTGGCACGCTGGAACTTATAACCTCAAGCCTAAATCTGCCTAACAAGCCTAGCAGATATCAGGCTCCCCAGCTGCACGGAGGAACCTCCTCCATTTTGCTTCTCCCAGAAGTGTGTTAAGGGTTTACACACATCCAATACGAGCCTCCAGCTTGGGTTGACTTTATTTGAACTTGAAATCCACGCAGGTTCTAGGCATTCTGTAAATATTTCCTTTCTGTAATTCCCAGATTGTAAGACAGAGAAAACAATGATAAAGCAAATCTATTTCTGAAGTAAAGATTGCTGGACTTCTCTCCTGGTGCTGTGAATGTTTCTGTGAAGTCCCACAGGACGTTGAGATGAACAGGCCAATTTAGACATTTCAGGGCAATGACATAGTAGATGGCCAGGAAAATTGCTTACTCTTAATGCTTCTGAAATTTAAAGAATGTCATAGGCAATCCATGTCCATGTCACTGCTTCACAGCACCTGCAGCTCAAACTGCCTTTATCAGTGGCTGTAAATGACACAGCAAGGAGGTATGTCATCTACCCTGTCCCACCCGCAGCTCTTAAGAATTATTATTCCTGACTTACTCCTTTTGTCTGGTTTTGTATCTTGTTGGAAATTTCAAACTTTTGCTTCTGAGTTTTCTTCCCAACCTTATGAGATCCTGGTGTTCAAATATTAGAGCAAAAGAAATGATGCGACAGGCTTCCTAAAATTGCTGTTGTCAGCTCTCTCTGGATCAATTAACAGTTCTGGGTAAAACCTTTGACTTACCCATTATTAAAGATTATTTTCTGATTATTCCCACTGCAGAGTGCCTTGTTCATAGCATCACTGTAAGTAGCTTTGTAATGAGTAATTACTAGCGGTGTAGGTAACAGAGAAGGGACTGCTCCAGAGAGATGCACTCCTCCCTGTCCCTGGGGGCAGCACAGCCGGACCCCAGCCCGTGGCTGCACTGTTCCCTTGTCTCAGGGCCTGGTGCAGCCTGCAGGGCTGAAGTCCCCGGTCCCATCCACACAGAGACCACGGTGGGATGCAGCAAATGGTGGGATGCAAACCTCTCTGCATTAGGCCACCGGTCACGGTTAGTTTGAGCCAAGTGCTGCTGAGCTCGGAAGACCCATAGGGATGTTTGTCACCATGCTGACAATGCAAGTCGTGCATGGCCAGCAGCTCCCAAAGCCACAGAAGCACAGGAGCTGTGCCCAAGGACAGGTCCCTCTGAAGGGGCAGAAGTGGCCCCAGTTTTTACGGACAGACCTGGGGGTGCTTTAAGTGGGCTCAGTGCAGTCATGGCAGGAGAGGTCTCAGCACAGGCTGACACCCCCATGGCACCCAGAAATGGGATCTGTTCAGCACTGGGCTCGAAGCCACTGCCACAGTCTGGTGTGCTGCCCACCCTGCCTGCAGACAGCTTTGGAGATGGTACCCAGAGCCTGGGAAAGGCAAAGGCCAGGGAAAGGCAGTAAGAGGAGCCAGGATCATGCCATCAGCAGAAGAGCCCCTGAGGGGCTTTGTTCCCATCTGCTTTGTGCCTGGGTCTGCTGTTGGCAGACAGTCAAGGGGTCTGGATGCTGGACAAGATGCCAAAGCACACCGGGACACTGTGCCACTGCCTCCACGGGGAGGAAATCTGCTGGCAGGATCCAGCCAGGCCAGGGGTGCCCCTCAGGTGGGTGGGTGCAGGATGAGCAGCTCCTCATCCTCACTGTGGGCTCAGGCTTGTGAGCTACATCACTGGGAACAGCTCAGCTGCCAGCCCGAGGAATATTTGGCATCTCTGCTGCTGTTAAAGCAGGTAACAGCGGTTCTTGATGCAGAACAGCTGGGGACCAGTGGCTACAGGGCCAACAGGGCTCTGCTGCCTTTCAGGCTCAGCACTGCCCTGGCGCACCCAGCTTGGTTTCTGCAGCATCACGTCTGTTGTGATACCACTGCCAGACATGCATTTTGGTGATCCCATGGCACAAGAGGCGGTATGCAGATTCCCAAGCAAATTTCTCTGGGAGGAAGTTGCAGAGGTTTCTCTACCAGATGTGTTGTCTGCGTGAGTGGTGTTGGCCACGAGACCTGCCCTCCCGCAGCCCAGTGCCCTTCTAACAGGCAGGGGTGCTGCCTGCTGCCCCTGGACAAAAATCCCCCAGCTCTAGCAGGTGCTTTGTCCTATAAGAATTTCAGGATAAAATTTGTCATTTGCTACGATGACACATTCAAAAAGAAAAAAAAAAATAGGAGGGAGTAGGGTTAGGCAAGCTTATCAAAGGATTTATCAAGGATTTATAGTTGCTGCACATCACTGCTTGGTCAGATCCTGGTCTCCCTGTGAGGTTTCCCAAGAGGCCTTATGCTTTGGAATAGCTGCATGTTACCTTCCCTGGCCAGAACAAACTGAACCATCTTCTGCCTAAACAAGCAGATGAGAAGGCAGATGGGACTGCAGCATCCAGGAGAGGTGGGGTGAAATGTTTCAAAAATGGAATAACAATGTATTTGCTGGTTTTGCAATTTTTCTCCCTGCACTGGAGTGCGTAGCAGGCAGCAGTGAAAGCATTTCGCAAGCAGCATCAAGAGTTTTCCCCACCCATCATTCAGGGTGGGACGCTGTCATGCTGCATTGCCTGTGCTTTGCCCTGCAGCCTGGGAGAAACCTGCTCTTGACGTGTTTATTCGGAGTCCTTTACTTCTCTCTGTCTGCTACTCTAGAAACAAACAAATTGCAAGGGAAAAAATTAGAGCTAGGTAATGAACTGATCGCGTCCTTAGATGCAGAAGTCAGAAACACCCAGTTATCTGGGAGGGCCTCTGACGGGGACGCGCAGCTGGGATCTGAGCACGATTCTGCACCGGGCAAGTCAGCGCCTTCCTCTGAGCTCTGGGGGAGAGGGCCTTTGCCTCATATACAGAGGATTTTCTGGAAGAATAGGCAGAAAAGGACCAATAGTCAACAACTGAAATAAAGCCATTTTGACTTTCTCTCCAGCTCCATTTTTTTTTTCCTGGTTGGAACAAGAGGCTAGAGACATTTATTCACCTGTCTGGTGTGAGCACTTGGTGTCACAGTTAATGCTCCTTAAGTGGGCATTCATCTCAAACTGAGAGCTGGTGCTCCAAAGCACTTATTAATTTAAAGGCAGATCTTTGCTGCTGCCAGTGAAGGGAAGCACTTAGTCCTTGGGCCTGATAAGAGCACCTGTGTGCTATCAGTGCTCATCTTCACTTCCTTTCCTCCCCGTGCCTCCCCTCCTTTTTTTAATATGAATGAACGGCTCCCAAGGCTTGGCCTCAAATGTAAAGGCTCGTTTCAGAGTAGGGAGGAAAAGTTCAGGCTAACATTTGGGATGCTGCACGTGAGCAGCATCCTGCATCCCAGGAGAGGCCTGGAGAGCTGCCCTGACCTCTCAGGTCCCATGGGAGAAGGCTCGGTGACAGCCACCGCTCTTCTGAAATGATTTCCGGATCTTGTAGGGCAGAGGGAGTCACTGCTTTCTGCCTCCACCCTGCTTTGAGGGAATTCCTTGTCTTTTCCAGCATTTCTAAAGGGTGGAGGCATGGACCTGGCCCGCCTCCCCCGTGCAAACACCCACAAGCGGTGGGCAGATGCGAGTCAAGGTGTTAGGAAATCTGGGCGGTTTATGAGGTTTGAAGGTGAGAGATCGATTATTTATTTCCTTTCACTAATGTCATTCTGCAGAGGGAGAGCTCACCCAACACACATAATGGCATCAGCAAAAATTAGGAGGTGGTCAAGTGGCTCTTCGGACCACAGACCATGGTAATGGCATCGCCCTCACTGTTAGCAGTGAAGGGCTCTGGCTTAGCTTGGGGAACATCTGCAGTGGGGATGTGGGTCTTAGTCTGAGAAAACCGCTCTTAAGGCACGGACGTGGCAGTTTGCCGAGATCAAGAAGCGATCGGGTCAGCTACGTCGGTGTGGGGATTTGTGGGGACCTTTTGGCACACAGATCTGAAATCCGCTGAAGCTGGCAGGAGGCTCCTCATCGATTTGGAGGCTTTGGTGCAGGCTCCTGTTGCAAAGAGGAATTCTAAGATACCAATTAGGTCCGTGCCACTTGAAAGAGATTAAAATGGGCTCAGCCAAGCATCTGGTAGCATCAGCAATAAAAGTCATGCATTGACTTTGGTAATGAGCTTCACATCACACGGGAACTATTTTCCCATGAGTTTGCAAAAGGCCTCCCCGCCCTGCCAGGGCCTGCACCGACTTGCCGCTCAGGGCTCCCTGTGTTGCAGAAAGGAGACTTTCCAAACAGGCGGTCGCTTTGCTTCACCCTTCCCAAGGCTGGCAAGAAGGAGAACAATGCTGTGTGGCACTATAAAACGCAGCAGGAAATACAGAATTGATAATTCCCATCTATAAACACGGATGCACTCACACCTTCCCTCGCCCGCTCTGCTGGCAGATGTCCCACGCGAGTGCACTGGAAGCAAACAATAGCTTTAGCTAAATAACAAGCTAGCTCTTCCACAGTTAGCTGAATTGGCTTCAGCAAATGCCCAGGGGCTCCATCACTCTGCCAAGCTTCTGACAGCCCTACGAAATAATCCCAGCTTATACTGACTCATAAAGCACTGTGAGAGGGCTCCCATCTAACAGGCTGCTGCTCTGTCCTACGAGCCCTCAGCCCTGAGAGTGGGCTCCCCGCTCCATGAGCCACCAAAGGCCACCCTGCACCTCCCCGTCCCTCGCTGTCCTGAGGGTTTCTGAGCGAGTAGCCAGGAAAATGAAGAAAAAAAAGAGGATGTTATCACCCTTAGAAGGATGTACTCATCCCCAGCGGTACTCCATGGCTTCCTGAAAGGTCATTTTGGCATTGTTGTGTGCTCTGGTCAAAGCAAAACCAGGATGGAGAGCACCTCTGCAGCATGGCCACCATGACATTTTCAGTGGGTCTGCCCCACTGCTGCAGGAGCCCCTAAGACTCATCGTGCTTGCCCATGTGGCTTATCGTTGCTCTTCTTATCGCATGCAAATTATTTTTCCAAGTCCCTGGGAGCCCTGCAGAATGCACCAAACCTGTTATCTGCCATGCTGCAGTACTAACAGGTTTTTATGGTGTCCTCTGGAGTAAATGCAAAGAGAATTTTCTCCCCTTGCAGCAATTCACCTGTTTAGATGCAAACCTGCAGAATGAAAGTATCAAAACGACTTCTGACTTGTGCTCAAGTGGCAGAGCAATCTGGGTCCAGCGTAACCAGACTGAAATGTTCCTTCTTATCCTGACAGCCTGCCTGCTGCGCAACCCGTTCTGAGTTTTCAGCCGTTACTTGTGCAAGTCTCTGGGACGCAGCAGAGAGGATTCACTGCATTCCTGAAGATCAGTTTCTTAATGGAATTATTTGGCTTAATTAATTAGCATAATGACAATTCTGCAGAGTGTTGGAGGCAGAAATGATGCTGAGTGTGCTCAGGGCTGGGATGAAGTGGGGCAGAGCAGCGGGATTAGGGTGATCCTGCATAGGATGCCAAGTTCTTTTTTCATGGTGTTTCTAGGTTAGAAAATATATATATATATATATATTTAGATAGGCACAGGACCATTGCACCAGGCACAGGATTTTCACACCTTGTGCCATGAACTTCCATGGAAGTACCAAGGTGCCAGTGCTTGACTTTTCTCTCCCAGCCCAAGGGGCCCTTGGGCAGCTGTTGCAGAAAGAGGCATCCAAAGTGCATCTGCTTAAAGCTCAGTGAGGAAAAAAACCCTCGGCCCAATAAGAGACCACAGGCTAGCTTTTCCCAGATAAAGCAAAGGGAGATGAGGCAAGCCTTCAGGAGGAGAAGATCTCTGTCACCATCTTTATCCTTTAGTTCTTTTTATGCCTCTTTGCTCTGTTTCTTGGAGATGTGTTTGCCAGGGTGCAAAGGGATACGGTGGAAAAACTTGGTCAAAATGGGGCAAACACCACTAGAATAGCTTTAATTTTTTACCTTTCTGGAACACACACCTTTGTGACTTGTTTCACAGGACTGACATCCAGAAGCTTTAGCATTGCAAGAGAATATTGCACCCAGTCCTGGTGTACTTGGGGAAAATCTGGAGTACTTTTGGTGAAGTGGTGGAGACATTTCAAACTGACAGCAGGACAACTAAAGTCATCATTTGTTTTGACTAATTGCAGTGGGATTTTTACTGGCTTGTCCCCTTTCTTTCTTTCTTTCCTTCTTTCTTTCCTTCTTTCTTTCTTTCTTTCTTCCCTTAATTTCTTGGCTTAGTCTTGTCATTTCTTACATCACATCCTGCATTGTTCTCGAAGCATCCCATTGTACAGGCTGACACAACACACCCTGTAATTCGTAAGCAGATATTCATTGTCCCCACTGCTTTCTCAGCACAGTGAGATTCAAGAATCCCTTCTTAACACTTTCTCCCTCCCTTTAGTCCCTTTTTAAGGATTTCACAGGTGGAATGGGAACAAAATACCATAAAGAAATTAAAAATAAATGCAGGCAGTGCTGGAAGGTCAGAATGGCTCAGCATTCTCTGTGATGGAAGAGATGGGATGTGACCTTTCACAAGGTGTAAGGTCTTCATCTCCTGTGCTTACAAGTTGGGTTAGACCCCATGTGTTGGAAACAAGGCATTTGCTCTGATGGCAGGGTCATGTTTGAGCTTTCACTTTCTGTTCTTGGATGCCAAATACCAGTGACTGAGTCCCCAGATTTCAGTGGAGGGTTTGGCACCCTTGTAAGGGCTGCAGGTGGGCTGAACTCCCAAACATTTTGATGTTTGTGCTGTGCTTGGCACATGAACACCTGGTGACCTGTGGTGAGAATGAAGTATGCAGAATGTAATTCAGCTCCTCAAGGGGCTGACACTTAAAATTAGTCAGCTCAGGTTCAATGTGTTAGTGGAACTGTGTGAGGAGGCTGGTTCTGGTCTTCCAGGCTCACGCAGCAAAGACCAGGAGATTGGGCCACAAAAACACCAGAGGCAAACGAATTTGGTAGCCGTGATACCCAGTGGGCTTGGCAATGCCGATCTCCGTCTCAACCTTTCCTAATTTTTGTTGTCTCCCCCCTTGTTGTTGATCAGCTGTACAACGGGACCCTGAAGCGGGACGTGGAGAACCGGCGCTACAGCTCGTACAGCCAGATGGAGGGCTGGGGCAGCAAGCACTACAGCAAGGCCGTCTGCAGCCCCACCAGGCCCGGCAGCGACTACTGCTTTGTGCAGAACATCAAGAGCAGCCGGAGCGAGCCCGACCTCTACTGCGAACCACCCCGGGGCACTCTGAGGAAGAGTCAGGTGGGGGGCCGGGCTGAGCACAAGGCAACCTTGAACCGCCAGAGCATCTACAGCAGCTGTAGCACCCAGCAAGGAACTACCAGGACAAGTAAAAAAATGCCAGCACGGGCCCTCTCCTGCCCCTCCAGCAACAAGCCTGATGTGGTCTATGCCCAGCCCGTGATGAGCGGCAAGCAGGAGGTGGTTTATGGACAGACTCATTCCAGCTCCAGGTAAGTCTGCTGCCACGGGATGAATCTGAGTAAATGCTGACATCTGCTTTGGAGGTCTGTCCGTCTGAGCTAGTCACCCGAGCTGCTTTACAGCCACTGGGGAGCTGGTCACCATGCTTAATCGCATCCTGCAGTGGCGTCTAAAGTGGGTCAGATGAGTCACACTCAAAGGGTTTATTTCTCTTTATGGACTATGGAGGGAAAGCCGAGTGGTTGGCTTGGTGTGAATGTCTCTGCTGCAGCTGTGGGATGCTGGACAAGATGATGGCCGGTGTCTTGGTGGTGGTATTGGCTGACAGCTCCATTGCAAGATGAGGGTGGGGATGTGAAGAGTGAAAATGCTGATGTGCACTTTGGGTGTCACACTGCTCTGCTTTGGCAGAAAACCAACCTGAAAAAAAAAAAAAGAAAAAAAAAAAAAGAAAAAAAAACTAGTTCCTGAGGGTCTGACTCAGAGCAGAGCTGAGAACCTGGTGAGCACTCGCATTCACCCTTCTGGCTTTCCACCCAGTCCTTGCTTCATTCCCCCAGAAGGTCTCATTTAGGTTCCAGAAAAAATGAGTCAGAAACTGATTCCTAACTGATTCCTAATTGGAATTATTTACCCGGCTAGGAAAGAGGAAAGAATGGAAGCTGTTCACTTCCTTCCTGTCCAGAGCATTCAGTTCCATTGGAACAGGAATTATGGAGGATTGTCCTTTATATCTTAGCACCAGGTCCCTTCTTGCAAATGTTTCCTACAACAGTAGGGAATGTAAAACAAACCAGTGGGTTCAGACACCACCAAGCTGATATTTCTGTGCAATGCAGCAGATCTTTCATCCCAAAATAAACCCAACAAAACAACCAACCAAACAACAACAAGCACCAAACAAACAAGCAAACAAAACAACAACAACAACAACAAATTAAATCAATGGGATTTTGATGTCACTGCAGTGATATTTATTGAAAGCTGCCCTGATGCTGATAGCCACACTGCCTCTCACTTTGGAGCATAAAATATATTCTGGTGCTTAAGCAGTCTTGGAAAACATCTTGTTCAAGGTTGTGGTGCTTTACTGGGCTAGGGAAAGAGGGTCTGCATCTTCCATAGATGTTCCCAGGGGCTGCTGCACCACCATTGCTGCATCACTGGCAAATGGGGCTTGCTCTGCACCACCTCAGGAGATGTCCCATCTCCCACGTAGGCACTGCAGATTGTCACACAAACCCTGGAAGCTCCTGAGCTCATTTGTCGTGGTCCCTAGTGCAGAAGGGAATTCGCACGCTGCAGAGTAACTAAGAGGCTATTTAACAGGGAGTATAGCCTTTTTTACAGCTCACACCAAAGGCTGAATTTTGTTGAGCTTCTGACCCAAGGTGTGTTGTAGGTGTTGAGAAAATCCCCCCTCACAGTCAGCAGTGTGAGCCAGATCGTGCCCTTGTTCACATCTCAATGTCAGTTTCCAGGTTTTTCTGACTAATTCTCTGCTTAACCACCTTCATTTCACATTGAGTAGGGGAAATAGGTCCCAGAGTGTGTATGCCAATGAAGGTCACTTGCCCGTTAGCATGTTGACATGAAGCTTTGGCTTCCCATGTGCCCAGTTCCCTTCAATTTAACACATGCAAATTTAGCCCTAGCCAACCTGGAGCACCAGTGGTGTTGGCTTGCTCATTTCAGAAGCTTTGTAATTCCTCTGGAATGGGAAATGGAGACATTACATAAACTGGAGGTAACCTGTTCCAGGGAATTTCTGAGTAAAGAGCATAAAGGTGTAGTGGGAATGATGGCAGAATGACTGAACGCGGGGCTGCAGCTGGCTTCGGCATGGGGAAACCGAGGCTCCTGAGAAATCAGTCCCAGGCAGGCTTTTCCACTCTGCTGTGTAGCGTTATGGCTGTAGACTTGGTCATTGCTTTGGAGAGGTCACTAGAAGAATAATGGCGCTTTCCGAAGAGAGGGAGAACTGCTGTTGCGAGAGGAATACTCCCCAGTGCTGGATGCCCTTTGGTCAGGGAGTGGCTGCATTTAGACAGTTCTCCTGGCTTGGGGCATTGCTCATCTGGCAGAACTGGTTCTGGTGTGGAAACGAGGGCTTCAAGTCCTGTGCTCAACGGGGGCTGTGTCCCCTGCGTGAATCTGATCTGGCTGGGGCACACCCCCGTGCTTCGCATGAGACTCACTGCAGAGCCGGATGGGTCTGGAGAGCAGTTTGTGCAAGCACTTCTGCTCCTGGCTCAGAGGAGCTGAGGCTGGCAGTTGTCATCGTCATCATTTTAGTAACATACTAAGGAGTTGTCCTCTTTGGAAAAATGAAGCATTTGGGAGGCCAGCTGCCCTTACAGAGCTGTGGCAGGTTGCTGTTAGCCTCGGTCTGGGGTGTGCTTTTGTTGTGCAGGGGCCCTCTGGAGATGGGTTAGGACCATGCCTGGGCTCTCTTTTCTGTGTAGGACCATTTCTGGTCGGAGGAGTCTGCACTTGGAGCTGATCTGCATTTGGGTAGCCTAATCTTTGGGTAGGGAGAGGTTTGCTTGTAGGCAACCCATTATTAGCGGCTGCATGCCGGAAGAGGGCTTAGCTGGGTAATAGCTGCTAGAGTTCCCTGTCCAAGGCTCTGTTCTTCCTTTGTGTTCAGTTTTCACCCTATGAACCTCCTGTGTATGTGGATAAGTTGTCTGCAGGCTGGCAAACAGTCTCAGTGAGCAAGGGAAGGGCCCGGCAGTGTCCAGGCTCCGCGAGGCGATCTGATGGGGAGATTTCCACTGCGGTGAGAGGGGCTGGTGGCACCGGTGAGCCACTGGGTCTCTGTTTATTAAGGAACTGTTCCATAATGCGGTGGCTCTGAACAGTGTCAGTGCTGGTACGAGAGCTCTGCTCCTGAGGTTTCTCCTGCTCCGGGTCTGATCTTCTCTTTGGATGGTGTGAGATGAAAAGGGGGACATTTGGTGTTCCCAGGTAGTGAGAGTGGTGTGTGGATATCTAAATACCGGGCAGTGAGAGCTCTCCAGCTCTGTGTACCAAGCATCCCTCCAGCTGAAACAGCATTTGGTCACAAAGTTATGTAATTTCTGGAATTATTCATGTTTGGGTGATTATTTCCATTTATTGAACCAGCTTTGGCTTTATAAGACATGGAAGAGCTGTCTCTTCAATAACTGTCTTTCAGAAGAGTCCTTCCTCTTACAGCAATGACTTTAGGTGAGGAAAGTGCCTTTCCTCCTGCTAGCTGTTGAGTAGTTTAACACCTAAATGTTTTGGGGGGAAAAGCTTGTGCCATAAAGTGAAGCGTGCTGTGGGGTTTTACCCGCCCCATAACACTGGCTCTGGTGATGAAATCTGAGTTTGGCACTGGTTGTTCAGGTCAGGGGGTTAAACAGTACAGACCTGCTGCCAGAAACCTCCTGAAGTCCCTTCTCTTCCACCATCTCTGTGGTTACAGCCCTGCCTCAGTGAGCAGAGCTGGGATGTCCCTTCCAGACATACTTCTCTACAGCCACTCAGGGGCTTAAGCCTGTGTAAGCATTATGTGATATCTGCAACAGCATTTCCAAGCTCAGCATCTCAGCCCTGGGCTCAGAAGTTCGTGGGTTAATTTGGTGGCTCCTGCCCAAAAAGCAATTACCAAAGTGCACCATACATATTTTGCCAGAATACAGCTCTCTGGAGCGAGCCCTTCTGCCTGGTGGAGCTGGAGGGAGACCTGCTGGTGGCCAGAGCACCCCCTCCTCCCCAGCACCCTTCTTCCTGGGCTGCTGTGACACCCTGCGGATCTGCACCCTCTTGTCCTGGGAGGTGGCAGCAGCTGTGGTTCCAGCACCTCGTGAAGACACACATATGGTAGCCCCTCTTAACCACTTCCTCTGGCAGACGGCACTTTTCTGCTGTGGCAACACGCTCCAAGTGGCAGTGTGCCATCTGGAACTAGTCAGCAGCTTTCAGCTAAATAACATGCGATTGGGGAGCAAAGCTTCTACACCCTCCTGGCTCACCAAGAAGTGATAACGAGAAGCAGTAATAAAGGGTGTGATATTTAATGCATCCTATAAATCTTTGAGTCTTTTTACTCCTCCAGCTGGAACTCGAAGCACAGGAAGAGTAGTGCTGCCACTGGCTGATGTTTTAGCTCTGCTTGCAGATGTGGTGTACTTGGTGCTTTGTATGCTGCGTTCAGATGAGACCTACAGCCCTGGCTGGGTTGGTGACACACGGTGCAGGTGGCTCAGCAGCAGTCTGTGCCATATCCAACTGGTTGCATGTGCCTTGCTCCTGCAGGAGGTGCCTGCATCTGAGCCAGTGCCCCCGTTGCCCCTGCAGAGATGTCAGTGGCCAAGGGAGCCAAAATCTGGGTAGGTCAGTGAGTTACCTGCTGGCAAAGTCAGTGCCTCTCTGTGCACTCCAGAGACCCGGGTGATTGCCGCAGCTGGAGGTGCTACTGAGAGGCCAGACCAAACCCAGCCCTTGTGAAGGATTTGGGGTATTCTCCTTTGTAAAGGTGAAGAGGAGAGCTGGAGTGATTGCTTGCATTCCCCAGCACAGGGGTTGCTGATGCAGATCAGGAGCCATCAATGGGCACCCGCCATATGAGTTGTCTTCCATTATACCACATGCACCCACGGCCTCATTTTAACACATTGATGCATTTCCCTTTGGTGTTCTCTATGCATGGGAGAAAGAACATAAGAAATGTCATTATTGCTCAGGTGAAAGCAAGTGCCTCTCAAGGGACCTGGCAATATGTAGTATTTTGGTGCAACACTGTTAAGGCTGGGGGAACCTTTTGGATTTTCAATATTGCAAAAGCACCATTCAGATATGGTCACATCGGCCTATGGTAACCCTGGCTTGACCCAAGCTGAGCTGCAGCAGCCTCTGTGAGCTGTGGCTGAACTTTAGGGACAGCAACTGTGTGTCCTGAAACAATACATTCCTAGGCAGATGTTCAGCTCCTCTGGAAATGTTTTAAATAGGGAAAACATTGAAAAGTTATTGAAAGAGTCAGAAAGGTATTTATGGGGTTTTCTGATAGACCTCCTCTTTTGGGGGATTAACCAAAGGAAATCAGTATCAAAGCAGAAATTCTCCAGGACTGTGCCACACATGAACACAGAACCATGTACAAAAGCAGACATCTTGATATTGTTTGGTTTCTATATGGGATAAGCTGCCTCTAAAAATGGCTGTTTCACCATGCTGGCTCTGTGTGATGTGAACGTGTCTGCACAGTGCATTTGCATCCAAAGCAAGTGCAGGGGAGCTGTGCATGCTGCTGTCCTGGAGCTGTTCATACCACAGCTTGCTCATGGTGAGGATCTCCTTGTCCCTGGCTCAGTGTCCATCTCCCTGGTATCTACCCACCAAGCAAAGCCCAAGGGGAAGCTTCATCTGAGTCCTCAGTGACACCAAAACCTGGATGGCGTCCTGTGGACAAATGTGGCTGTTTAGCATGGAGCAGCACCATTGGTTTGCTTCTGGATGGCCTGGTTCTGGAAGGCTTGGAAGTGCTGGGTTCACTCAAGGTTTTGAGTGTCTTCATTCTCATTTTGTTAACGAACAATGGGATTTGTTACAGTTTTCTAAATTCCTCCTCTTGCGAGGCTTAACAACCTTACCAACCAGGATGGAGGCTTAGATCTGCTCAACACAAACTAATCTGTTAATACAAAGTGAACAAAATACTTTAGTACCAAACTAGAGAATTTCCCTTTCTGTGATACTGACACTCTTAAGTATTTGTTTCCCTTCCACACCTGAATCTGATCATCTAATTTGTCTCCCGGTGAATCATTTCTAATTGAGGTATCTTGATTCTTTCTTGTGGAAGAAGAGCAACCTTTGGAGCTCTTCCTACCAGGCACGTTGGCCCAGGTTGGAGATGGCCATGCTCCAAGAATTCGTCCTGGAGCAGACTGTTGTTCTCATGGTGTTGATCTGGTTAGGAATATCCCTGACTGGCTGGCGAACAATCTCCTGTTAGTACGGGCCTTGCCAGGGTGATTCTGTTCTCGGCTGGGAGAAATCACTGCTGCTTCTCCGGGGGAGCAACAGAGCCCAGCTGCTCACCCTCAGTGAACTGCTCCTGGCTGTGAGCCAGCAGAGGAAATGGATCTTTCCCCATGCAGAACTGGATCTATCTGCCTAGTTTTTCCCAGCCAGAAGAGGTCTTGGACCTCTTAGGTGGATGTGCAGGAAATCGCTTTCCTTCAATTTTTAGACAGAACAGGCATCCTTCTTTCTCATGAAAAGTGCTCCTGCTTAACCTGGAAAATATATTTTAAAAAATAAATAAAATCACCACCAACAGGCAAAGCAGCATATTTACATAGGCTGCACGACCACTGACCTGTTAGTTCTATTAATGTGCCTCCCTCCCTGTCCCACTGGCCCAGGTCTGAATTCTCAAAGAAGTCCCTCCGGTGCCATCTGTGCTGAGCCTGTCAGTGTTTCAGCTCTGTCGTGTGTCTCAGAGCAGATAAAAAAAGATGAAGAGAAAATCACAGCATCCTGAACCTTACTGTGACTGAATCCAAACCAAAGATTTCTGAGGTTCCAAAGCTTCTAGTTTAACCTTCTTCTTTCCAATTCTGTGTTTCCTTGTTTAAAGCAGAATGGAAATTTCTTGGAGCCATGTTTTGGTAGAGGTTCAAATGAAGAAGAATCTTATGATGAAGTGATGTGTTATTCTTAGAGTAGAAATAGAAGTGAAATGAAGTTCATCTAACTTTAGATATTGAGCACTTAAGGTCCCATTCAAGATTTCATTTAATTTCTCTGTATCAGCAGAGCTATCCCCAGCAGGCAGCTCTTCCTGTCTTAAGATAAATGCTGAGGACAGAGAGGCAAGTTGTTCTTTGGAAGCATTTATTTCTCTCCATTGACTACACAGGGGCTTAAATGAGTAATTTAAACCAGGTGCAACTTTATGGATAGTCTCTCATCATGTCTTTTAGTGCACAGCATAGCTGTTGGCTTTTGTGTGAAATTTGCTATCGAGTTAGGATATTGTTCATAGACCCGTGCTGTGGGGAGGGGAGAGTCTTTAGATATTTGAGGACAAAATATTTTAACTAATTGTGAACTGCTGGAGGTGGTGACTGTATCTGGGTGTCCTTTATAGAGCTTTATTCTTACATTTCTTTAGAACAATCAAAATGATTCTGCACACCGTAATACTTGAAAAAAAGTCACTCCCTCCTAGTAATATTTAGTATTTCAAATGTAATAGGTTCATTTTAAAATATATTTTTTTAAAAAACTGTTTTGTTAGAGTCTATTGGATTGTCTGGCGATGCCAATCCATCCTAGCAAAGCCCACAGTTTCTGGTTTCATCCACTGTTATCAAAATATTTCCCATTTGCATCCTGTCACTGCTGGAGCTGTAATAACTGAACAGGAGCTTGGGGTTCAACTCTTCTCAGTCCTAAACTTTGTGTGGTTATTTACTCTGGTGCAAATTAACCCTGTGAGCTGAGATCCTGCTGCAAGCCCAAGGGGCAAGGATGCTAAGACAATAACTTTTATTAGGCTAACTGAAATAATTGGAAACACAGACAGGCTTTGCAGTTCGGAGCCCCTTCATCAGTATGAAAGTATACTTTTTTTTTTTTTTTTTTTTTTTTTTCTAATTTGATGTGGTTAAAACATCAGGAATCAATATCAATACTGCTAAATAAGTACAAACCAAAGACAGCAAGACCTTGATATTTGTAAACAAGGGGGGCAAATCTCCAGGTGTTTGTATTTTACCAAAGGTTTTGCTCCTGCTCCAAGCCAGAGGTATTTGTAGCCTTCCTCCAGACTCTGTAGGCAGATTCTTTACCTATAACAGAGGATGATGACGATGACTGGCTTTTACAAAGAGCTTGGAGACTACTGACGTAAACATGCCCTGGGAGCAGGATGTCTCAGTGCTATTATTAGTATTTCATAAACTCTTTGTTTGTCCATTTCTTCACTCCAGACATGCCTGTCACCTTTTCCTGCTCCAGCCTTCCAAGACCATCAGCTGCTCTCACAGTTTTGCTTCCACCACATCTCACATCAAAGGACCAGGTGTTGTGGGAAAAGCATCTGCCTACTTTAGATTGTCCTAATAAACTGGCAGATGGTTTCATCCTTGTCCACTAATTCTATCATGTGAGCACCAGTGAATACTGCTTCTCTCTTCCCTAATCCTTCTGCCTTAGACATAATTAGACTTCTAGCACCTCAAACAGAGGCTTTTATTTCCTGTCTCCCTTGTTTCTGCTGATGGAGTGGATCCATATTTCATTAGCCCTAGTGTTCCCTACCATATCTTTTCCACCTTTATCATCCCTTTTTTGAGACTGAGAAATACAATAGGGATTCACAACATTGTTTATGTGATAATATTTTGCATTTTGTATTTGTTTCCTTCCTAATAACAACCAGTACTGAAGTAGCCTTTTCAGCTGAGAACTCAATCAATGCTGCATTTCTCTTTAACATAGAATATGTGGTGAAGAGATAGACGGCGGTACAATGACCATCCAGAAAGCCATACAACTTCTGTGCTCCTCCGATGACAAATACCAGGCCATGGGTGCTTATTACCTCCAGCACACCTGCTTCCAGGATGAGTCTGCCAAGCAAGAGGTGAGCAAACTCCATCGGAGCTCTGCTGTCATGCTGGATGTGGTGCCACATGAGGTGGATGAAGTTGGTTGTCCTCAGTAGCAAGGTCCTTTTGATTTTCATGATGGAGCCTCATTAACACGTTAGTCCCACACAAGAGATAATTAAGTAGGTTTTTCAACTATTAGTGGCCACTTTCTCTTAATAGCAGTCGGGTCAGTATTTTAACGCAGGGGAATAGTTAGCAGGCAGCAGAGAGAGGAGGCTGTGACTATGTTATCACCCTAATCCGCTGTGATACAGATTGAAGGGTTAGGGTGCTACAGGAGCAGCCACCCAAACACAGAGTTGTCTTCTGGAGGCAACTGCACCTCCTTTCACATGAATTTTCTGCTACCTCTGAGCTGCAGTGTCAGAGCCACACAAAATTGCCCTAAGTCCCACTGTGATCTTCACTGTGCATTGCTCATTGACATTTTGGCCACCTATTCAAGCCAACGGGTTCATCAGTGGTCATGTATAAGGATGGTTGGCCAAACAGAAGCCCTCCTTACAGCAAAGTTTATTTTTCTTATGCTCTTGCTCTCTGCCTACTAAATTTATGGCAACATGCAGCAAGGGAGGCAGTTGGATCTGCTGTAGCAAGACTGTCACAAAAGTTTATCTCCGTCCTGGCATGTTTGCAGTCATGTAAATGTGGGTTTCTCAAGACAGCATCTGCATAAAGGTGGCTTGCAGTTTTCTGGCAGCATGATGGAGCTGCACATGCTGGCACAGGGTGCAGATGTGCCTCTGTGTCCCCAGTGCAGCTGAACCAAGTGCAGGGACCCCAGCCCACATTGCAGTCACTAATTGCAGGGTGACCACACCCTTCGTTACCGTTGAAAACACTATGAGCACCCGCCTGTCCCATCACTTCCCAGAAAGATGTGTTAGAGCAGGTAAGTGAGTCATCGGAGCGCACACTGGGTTGCTTTTTTTTTTTCTTTTTTAAGATGCACTCATTCATTTTCTATTGTCAGCGAATCTCCAGCCAATAGGTTTCGTTGCATGAGAAGTTGCTCCATGTGGGCTTGTGTCCGCAGCAGACTTGGCACATGGGGAATCCTTCAGCTGGAGCCCCCAGTGCTTTGGAGAGCTCACCTGTTTTTGGTTTGGTTTGTTGTTTTTTTTTTGAGCAGGGAATTTGCTCTGCCTTCAAACGCCCATGGTGTGCATGCAGTGTCCTGCAGCTCGGGGCTCTAGCCCCTCCCCAGTGCCACCCCTGCACATATCCTTCCCTCTTCTCACTGGAGCATGGCCCATTGCTGCTGGCTTCCCCTGAGGGTGTTTACACTCTGCCATGACCGCAGCTCAGCCTGTGATTTCAGGATGCAGATAAATTACCATGCCATGTCATTGCATTGCTATGGATGGCCCTCATTGTAGGCAGGGCAACGTTTTTTGCCTGATGTAAACGGATGGAGGTAGGTGAAAGTTTGTGGGAGCAGACACGTTTACATCAGCCAAAAATTCGGCCCATGGCCATTACTCATAGGCATCCACTTCTAGAGTCTGAGCCCTAATCTCAAGGACAGCACCCTGGTGCCACGACTGATGGTAAGAACCAGCCGTGCCGTCTGAGGGCTCCAGCCATCCTTCTCTGCCAGGTCCCGTGAGTAGGTTCCACGCTGACTCCTTGCAATTACAGCTGTCCTTGTCCTGGCGATGCTTTGCACACCACGCCGATGTCAGCATGTCTCTCCTGGTGCAGGTCTATCGGCTCGGGGGAATTGCCAAGCTCGTTGAACTGCTCCGCAGCACGAACCAGAACGTACAGCGGGCAGCGGCTGGAGCCCTCCGAAATTTGGTCTTCAGGAATCCGACCAACAAGATAGAAACCCGGCGGCAGAATGGGATAAGGGAGTGTGTGAGCCTCCTGCGGAGGACAGGGAACACCGAAATTCAGAAGCAGCTGACAGGTACACGACAGACTGCCAAGAGCCCCTCAGCTGGTGTCAGCCCCGACACCTCGAGCCTCCGAGGAGCTCACCCCTCTGCAAGCACCATGCTCCCATCTGCCTGTGGCCTGTGCTGCCTGACACAGAGCCATGGTGCCGCCATACCACCAAGAGGATGTTTTATGGCCCTGTTGCATGAAATGGCAACCTAAGACACAAAGCAGAGGAGGTCCTGGCCCTTTAGTGTCCTGCAGGGGTTCCCCAAATTATAGTTGCTCATCGGGCTGTGCCTCTCCCAGGTTTTCCTGATGTTGCCCTGCCATTCCCATGCCTTCCTGGCCTCTGGCCCCTGTGCAGAGAAGGACAAGGGTATTGGCAATCCCGGTACAGCTGGGCAGGTCATCTGGTTGGGGTGTCTCCTTTTCTTGAAGGACTGACTTGAATTCATTGGTGCTGGTCACCCCCTGCTTTGCCTGAGGTCCTGTGTGCAAACACCCTTGAGACCCCTGGTGAGATGCCTTCCTCCCGTAACCTGATTACAATAAACACCAATTTTGGGAGGAGGGACGATGCTTAGATGTACACCTCCTCATGATATCATGCTCCCATTGCCCATCTCCCATGGGGAAGGGCAGGGACTGGGGTTTAGGGCAGCCTCTGCACCCTGAGTTCAGATGGTGGGAGCAAGAACTCTTTTTGCTGGAATTCACTCTGATCTCAAACTTTCTAACGTGTGGTGACCTTCTGCTTGGGCTTGTGTCCATCTCCTCCCTAGGACTGCTCTGGAACCTCTCCTCCACCGATGAATTAAAGGAAGAGTTGATACAGGAGGCCCTCCCCGTCCTGACAGACTGTGTTATCATCCCTTTCTCTGGCTGGTCTGACGGCGGCTGCAACAGGACAAGAGAAATTATTGACCCAGAAGTTTTCTTCAATGCCACAGGGTGTTTGAGGTGAGTCATCAAGCAGGGACTTAGTGTAGCTTGCCATGTGTTGACAAGAGCTGAATCTATCTAAATCCTCTTACAATAAGCTAAAAACCACACTTACTGCAGTGCTATAAATAAAAGTTCTCCTGAGAAAGTTTTCCTGACTAACAGAGGGTGAAGAAAAAATTGTATGCAAAATATTTTCGTAGTAGGTGTTGTTTATTTTTAAATAGGGTTGCTCTTGTGAAGTCTCTGCTCAAAAAATATAAGTTGCTTTGTAATTGGAGAGTTGTAATACCGAAACCTGACAGTGTTCAGCTTAGACCAGGAATCTTGGCACTTTTTGCCTTTATATTTTGAGGTTTCCAGAGAAAATTCCGGTTGCTGGAAAACAAACCGCTTTGAGTTCTGGGTGATAAAAAGATCAAATTCTCTATATGGGGAAAACAAGCATTTTCCCACTAATTTAAATAACTGTTTTAGTACAGAATAGTCCCACTGTCCTGGACTTTACCGGCCACCCCTTGCCATGCAGCTTGCTGCGTATTGGCCTATTTTGGCAGATGGGTCACCCCCAAAAGAGGAGGAGCAGGCTGAGCCCGGAGTAGTTTACTTTTTCAGAGAAAAGCCAGAGCCCTTTTTGTAGAGGATCTTCGTCCTGACTTGCTGTTTCTCCTACCACCCTCCTCCACTTGGATGCGAGCACCTTGTCTCACTGGGAACAAGTGGAAAAAAAAAACCCTACCCGGTATAATTAGGTACTTTCATCAAGTGAAGCTCTCCCTGAGGGAGCGCAGCGCCGGCCGCACCCTTACCAGACACGCAGCTAGCAGGAGCTGTATCTGCTTGTGAAATGAAATGGGTGAACACGGCAGGGGCCTTTTGAGACGTGATACTATCGTCTTCTCTGGCTGGGAACCGTGTCTGAAAGATAGCGAGCGCTGCTCCCTTCCCCGTCTTGGAAGGCAACCTTCCCCCCGCAACTGCACGTCGCGACGTGCGGTGTGGAAGGATGCAGCCCTCCATTTTGAGACCATCTGAATCCACTGATGCTGCAAAACAGCTCGTTAAAATGAAGGAAAGAGTGCGGGGACGGTGTAAAACCAGCTTTCCACGGAGCGTAGCTCCAGGCAGGCTCTGCCCCTGTCCTGCATCCTCCAGCAGCAGGATCCTGCTGAGGACAGCCCTGCAGGATGGTGAGGGAGCTGGGAAGGTGTGGGGGCACAGGGAGCATGAAAAGTGGGGCGAGGGGGTCGGGAGCCCCTTCTCCACGGGGAGAGCCAGGCCAGCTCTGACTCACTGAGCTGCAACAGCATCACGCAGGGATGAGAACAGCCTTGGGTTTGCCCTGGGCTCGAGCCATTGCTGCTCAAGCATTTCTGGATTGCAGATGAATTCATGTTAATGAAGAGGCTGCAAATCACAGTGAACATCAAATCCAGTTCTGGAACGCCTGGAGTGAATATCTCACAGCGACTGCCAACCTCTCTTTGTTTTTCATTTGCAAGCTACAAGGCAATAAAACAGGGAAGAAAAAAAAAAAAAAAAAAAAAGCAGCAAAAAACATTTCCTGTTACTGGAAAAACTCCCCAGTCCTGGCAGCAACCTGCTGGGCGCTCAGGAATGCATCAGGACCTGGGCAATCCCACTGGTCAGAGCCATTGCTGCTCCTCAGCAGGTCCTTCCCGTTCCCCACACAGGCCCTGTAGACCCGGTGTAGTTGTAGTTCCATGTTTACAACCATTTGCACATTCCTGATTTTCACAAGAATACCAGATGGTCTTTACTCCATTTTTTAATTTATTTATTTATTTATTTATTTGTGGACTTGGTAGGGAACATGAGAGCTCTGCACCACTGCAATCACACAGAAGGCCTCCAAAATGAAAGCAGAACACTGGCCTCACTGAATATAGAAAAAAAATATATTAAATTCTATCAGGGCCATAATGAGAAAAGAGCTGATAGAGACTAGTGAGTGAACCAACTAATTCTCTCTCCTTCTTCCCTCCTGACATGCTCTGCCATGGCTTCCTTCAGAAACCTGAGTTCTGCAGACATGGGGCGCCAGACCATGAGGAATTACCCTGGCTTGATCGATTCGGTCATGACTTATGCCCAGAACTGTGTGGCTTCTAACCGACCTGATGACAAGGTACCAGCTGCTCCTCCCCAGCTCTTTCCCTGAGTTCAGCCCTGTAGTTACTCATTGCAGCTTTCAGAATATCTCCAAATCCCTTTCACACAAGCATGAGAGGAGTCTGGGCTCTTTTTGGCTGCTTTTGACCTGCCAAATCCCATTGCAATCTGTTATAGCATTGCAAATCTGCTGTGCTCTTGGGCTAACTTAGATGTCTGTTTTACAATTTCCCTTTACCAACCACAGAGACACAGCGAAATAATTTGGCTCCTGAGCCCCCAGAATGTTCTCCTCCATCACCTTCCCACACGGGACCCTTCCAGCATCTAAACCTCCATCTCTCACCCTTCCCACACCACATCTCTTCTTCTGGCAGGTCACAAGTACATGAGCCCCAGGTTGGTGTCACATTCAGCAAGAAGCCATGAGCTGGTGTCTTTCTACCAGTCCGCTGACTGTGACACTGATCACTGTGTGTAAATGGCACTGTTTTGAACGAAATAGAGTTTATAGCACATTTTCAGGAGCTCAACACTTGCTATATTAGCCAGACATCTCAGAGTCCCCAGTACAATACCCATTAAAACCAAAAATATTTCAAATGAGCTTAGGATTGAGCAAATCCTCTTTAGGGGACAGCTTTTTTAAAACAAACTAACAAACAAACAAAAAACACAGTTCCAGCAGAAAGATACTGAAGCCAGATGTTTGGAAATGTAACTGTGTAATTTGGTGTTGGCTGCAGGTATCTAGTGAATTTCTCCCTTGCTTTTTACCTTGGTGTTTTCAGTCATTGATATCCAGATAAAGCAGGCTTAAAAGCCTATTCTTGGAAAAATAAATAAATAAATAAAATCCCCTAATCTATGACCATGACTTGGATAAAATCATTGGAAGTTGGCTATGGAACTGAACAGTGACAGAGGGACCTAACAAGGTCCCTCAAGTCAGTCAGCTCACAGTTTGGGCCATGAAGCCTTCATTCATGTCTACTCTTCCTCCCATCTCCCCTTCACTGCCCTCTGGGCAGCGTTAAGATCTTATACAGTGTAGCTGCTAGAAAACATAACTCTGGCATGGTATATGTCCTCTCTGTAGCTATATGCAGTGCTGCTCCATATTTCTGCCTAATGTGACCCTTGCATTTTTGTTCTGGGGGTGATTTCAGTCTGTGGAGAATTGCATCTGCATCCTGCACAACCTCTCCTACCGCCTGGATGCCGAAGTTCCCAACAAATACACCCAGCTCAACCACATGGCCCGGAGCGTTTACATGGACAAAACTCTCACAGGCTGCTTCAACAGCAGGAGTGGCAAAATGGAGGTAAGACATGCTGCAAAGGGCTTGGAAACGTGATGTTCAGCCCCAGGCAGGGGCTGCAAGCGAGGAGCGGGATCTGAGCTTCCCATTTCTCATCTCTTTGTAGAATGACGAGTATGGTGTCCCCCTTCCTGAGGAGGATTTTAAACCCAAAGGGCCCAGCTGGCTCTACCACTCCGATGCCATCCGCACCTACCTGTCCCTGATGGATCAGAGCAAGAAGGATGCCACCCTGGAGGCTTGTGCTGGAGCCCTGCAGAACCTCACTGCGAGCCGGGGGCTGGTAAGTGCTTCTCTCCTCTGCAGACACACAACCAAATGTGTTAGCACCTTATGGTAGTCATGAAGGGAAACGTCCTCCTTAAACTATTGCACTATTGGAGATCTTCCCACAGTGGAAAGATCCATCAAGATCCATCTCAGGTTCTTATAAATGCCAAAAATTTGTTCACCTGGGGGCTAGAATCAATGCACCAAGGGTCTATCCCAGGTCCGTGCACCTTTCCAAGGGCTCCTCTGGGTTTCCTCACTCTGTAGGTTGTATCATCAGCATCTGTAGTACTGGCACCCTCCCCTAGGACACCAGTGAGGATGTGCACAGATGTGCACAGATGTGGACAGTTGTCCTTAAAGCAGGGAGAATGCTTAAAGGGATGTGTGTGTGCCGCCCATGTGTGTGTTTCTTAAGCAGGAGGTGGCTCTAATAGCAGGGTGGGTTGTGCTGTGGATTGTGCTCACATCAGAGCTGCTTGTAAAATTACCCTTGCAGATGTCCTGTACATGCTGGTGTGGCAGCATGGAGGTGGTGCGGGCTGTGTGACGCTGTGGACATCGCAGGAGCTCGGGGCAGGCGGGGGACACATCACGACAGCGGCTCCGTTTGCAGTGCCCAATATTGCTGCCTTGGGCATGTCCTCACAGGCTGCATTCACGAGGACAAACCCCAACTTGTCTGTGTCGAACTTCATCAATTCCAATTTAAATAAGATGGCTAGGGAGATAAAGGGGTAATTATTTCGTACGTAGGAGAGGTGTGTCACGTGTGCGAAGCGTTCCACCCAGAAACACGGTGTGACTCACGGAAGGAGCCTGTGCTGCTGGGACGGCATTAACCTGCCAGCTCCGATCTCCTGGGAGCTTTTGTTCTGAGTCTTTCTTTTCTGTTACAAGGCTTTCAATGTGAAATAGTTAGGGATTTATTTTTTTTTTTTCCCATTTAACAAAACCGTGCCACTAATAACAAGGGGGAGGAAGGCTGACACAGTAAGGATAGAGATGATCAGAGACACAGGGCTGGAGCTACGTGCTCCATGGAAATGAAAAGGCTTTCAGCAATCAAGATCATTACACAAGAATGTTTTCTTTGGGAGGAAGAAAACAAACAAACAAGCAAACAAAAACAGTTCTGAAAGTGGTGCAACAACTTACTTCAGCCTTCTAGCAGGGATGGTTGGAATGGACCTGGTTGTGCAGATGTGGCTTTTGTTTTCAAAGGTCTTGCTCCAGCTCAGAGCTGGAGGTGGGGTGAGCTGCTGGGTCTGTTGTCACTAAAAGGAAAAAGAAAATAGGGGAGAAGCTTGCAAAGCTTACTATAATCCTTTAGCTTTCAGAGGAAACGTCTGAATCTTTTTCCACTCTCACCTTTATACATCTCAGTCCCACTGGTGTGAGTCTGTGCATCCTTGGAGCATGGGAAGGAAATTGGGTCTCAGCCCCATGGAAGGGGGTTGCCTTCCAGCCCGTTCCCATGTCACTGCTGATGGACGTGTGCCTCTAGGGGCATGATGAACTCCAGCAGCCTGCCTGGTGGTGCAGTAGTCAAGAAGGTCAAATTAAACTCCATTAATAAATGGGCAATTTATTATTGGTATGTGCTTCAAAGTCCATGAGCACTCAGCTGCATTGGCTACACCCTAAGATCTTCTAGATTTACCTAAACAAACATGAAATCAGAATCCAAGATGTGTACTTCTGGCCTTTGGCTTGTTTCTTAAAGGTATCATTAGCTGTTTCTGCTCCAAAGCAGCCTATTACCTGTGGCACAACAGGGAGATGAGCAAGGGCAATGTGGACGTGAAAGGTAAAATTTCTTCAACTACTGGCAATATCAGTTAGGCAACCAAGTGTCCCCCCCCAGGCCTCCAGAAAGAGGACAGGAGTCCCAGTCGTATGACGGAGAATGGGAGGCTGGCTTTGCAAACTCCTATGGAGAAGAGGGGTAAATGACAAAGTAAGTGGGATTACGCTAGGAGAAGGTGTTATGCAGATGCTTCTTTTATAGCGTGGTTGTGTTTGTCTGAACCTGCACATCGTTGCAGTTGTGTCCTTCCAGTCATGGGAAGTCATGAGACGTCACTGTTCTGTCTCCTAGATGTCCAACGCAATGAGCCAAATGATTGGGGTGAAGGAAAAAGGTTTGCCTCGCATCGCACGGCTCCTGCAGTCCAACAGCTCTGAAGTTGTCCGGTCTGGGGCTTCTTTGCTGAGCAATATGTCCCGACATCCTACTCTCCACAAAACCATGGGTAAGTAATTTCTACCACAGTGGATTCCAGAACAATGTCTAGTTTCTACCTCTCTAATATATGCCCACCTCACTTTATAAAACCCATAACTCAGCCAAGCTGGGCAAAATGGTGTTGTTTGTTCTGGTCAAAAGGACCATTACAAGTGATATATGAAGGCTTAACAACATGCCTGCTATCTCAGTCTCCACAAGCCTGTGGTATGCTTTATAGATAATGACAACTCTGCAGGGTCATGAGGATGTAGTGCAGATGATAGTTTTTGGGGAATTGAGTTGGATTTGTCTACCCATAACCAACGTCATTACCTTTCCAGAAGCCTGCAGCACTCTTCTTACCTCTGAAAACCAAGGAAAGGCTATTATGCTATTACCATCCAGCATTATTATTGCCTCCTTCAGGGGATAACACTGCATTCTTGCATTGAATAGTGCTAACACAAATAATGTCATTCACCTCTGCTAGGTTTTATTTAAATGTTGATTGGAACATTCCACCTCTTTAGCTCACCAGGTGCTCCCAGATGTATCACGTCTCCTGTCATTCCAGTCTGGAAATACCAACAGCTATGGCGAGATCATGACATCAGCTTGTTACACTCTGAGGAACCTCATCATGTCCAACCCACACCTGGGAAAATGTTACCTGACAAGCAACATGCTAAATAATGTAGTAAGCCTGTGCCGAAATGGGTGAGTTTGGGGCAGAAGGCATGGAGAGGGTCATATGCGAAGCCAGATTAATATCAGAGCCTTCAGAAAACACTTCAGAGCCACAGTGAAGCATTATTCTTTCCCTGTACCTGTAAATTGAGAGTGCAGATACATTTCAAGCATGCTGGTAGAGACAAATCCTCAGCAGTGGTTTCTTGGAAACAGATATGAGCCATCCAGGGTGGGATTTGTAAAAGGGCCTCAGGCAATTTGCTCGTTGAATTTTAAGGAAGTATAAAAGGAACGGAGGGACCAACATCTTAAATCCTGTTAAAAATTCCAGCCTTCAAAGGCAACGTGAATCCCTAGCACCTGGGCTTCTCAGTGACAGCTTCCTGCAGCTCTTACCATGAAGGTCAGGTCTGAAATTCAGGCACAGGTTTTATATTGGTGTTATGCTTGATTTAATGTTCAAATTTAATCATCTTTCGGTTGGAGCACCCACCTCAAGTGGTAAAGATACAGCTGTGATGAACCATATGTATTTTTATATATTTACTTTTTATAAGTAGATCCTCTGGTCTACTCATGTACATGCCATGAACTTCAACAGCTAAACAATCCCAACATATTTTACTACTTTTCTTTTGGGATTTGGTTTGGGTTTTGCAGGTAGTAATTCCATCCTGCTTTTTATCCACACCCCTTATAGCCCTGCGTAAAACTTGTCAAACCTTGCCAAGTGTTGTGCTCTTTTCTGGCCAAATTGGTGTTTAACTTACAATGGAGCTTACAGTCTTTGACCATGTATTCTCCATTCCAAGACTCTCATCTCTCCTCCCATCTGTCTTTGTTTTAAAATACATTATGCAAGTAACCTGTTGTTTTCTGTTATGAAAAGACATTCACATGCCTTCTCCATCATCCTTTGATAAGCCACGTACAACTTACCACTTGTTTCGTGGCAGCAAAAAGACTCTCAGTCATTAGAAGTGGCCTCTTTGTTTAGTTTGGACCTCAGCCAACAAATATCAGTCACTTTGCTGCTTTTATATGCTTCCACTCTGCAACAAGCCCAATTAACACAAAACCCTGCCCTCTTCTAAGTCTTCATTGTTATGAATGGCATTAACTTCTGCCTAAAGTCCCGCTTTGGCTCCCTCAGACAAGTCATCGGCTCATTTACTACTTCAGCAGAACATTGCACAACTGGGGTTGTGCGTACCTTAATTGTCTTGCCTGTTTTGTGTGTTGAGCTTTGTTTCCAATGAGTCATGGAAATGTGAGTTACTAAACTCTGGAAATGTCTTCAGTGTGTTCCTCCTGTCTTCATCACAAATTCCTCCTGAGAAGCTCCCTGATTCTTGCCAAAAAAGGAACTTGAATTTGTCCGTTTTCTCCTTTATTCATTTCTGTCCCCGTGGATTGTTATGTTGTTTGATTCTTATGAAAAAATGCCAACAACTGACATCCAAAACTAATCTAATTTATTCCAACCATATTATTTTAGACTGTTCCCATAGGGCAGATGTTAAAAAGATCTCCCCTATAGTGACTTGACCCTGGTACTTCACGAATTGGCTAACTTTGGCCATCACATGCCGTGCCTTGTTAGCATTTTGCAGGTCTTTCTCTCTTTGTTTGCTTCAGTTTCCCTATGGACACACTTCCTTCTCCCCAAGCATTGGTGTTGGCTGCTTGATGCGTCTGCGTAACGCTCCCCTGGCACGTGTTTATTCTGCCACCTACCAAACATTTCTTAGATTTTTGAACTGGGCTTTCTTTGCATTTGAAGCTATGAGCTTCAAATGTGTGTTTAACATGCTTGAACGATTTTGTATTCCTATTTTAGGAAGAACTTTCAGGCTAAAGACAACAAAGTTTTGTACAGTTTCCCTTCTCATGTACTTCTCAAATGATACCCAGCTCTCCTCAAAGTTTCTTTTTCTCGATGCTATGTGTGGCTGTGTTCTGAGTGAAAGGCATGAACGGTTCAGGAGTTTATCTGATAGCTGTGGTTTCTTCTCCTTCCTGGAGCATCCCAATTAGATAATTGTCTCAGTCTCCTGCATATATCCTCCCCTATGACATAGGCTTCAGAGTGATGATGGTGTTTGCTCACTCTCTGTTATTTTTGATTCAGGTTGCCAAAATATTGAACATTATCTTTTTGTGTGTGTGTTGGTGTTTCTGAAAATCAAGCTCCAGTTACTGATTTTCTGTGATGTCCTTTTCTTTTTTTTTTTTCTGCAACTGTCTCAAAAATAGTCCTCTTCTCATTTTCAAGCAACATTATTTTACTTTTAAAATCATCATTTTTCTCAATAATTCTCTGGCCTGCACCAAAAACTTATCTCCAAAATGTCTTTCTGTAACTATAGAGAATCAGATTTGCAATCTGTCTCACAATCCCTTTGTTACTGATTTGTTCCAATTTCTCTTTTTTTTTTGTTCTTTTCTTGATTCCTTTTCTTTTTCACAGAAGAGATTCTGTGGAAGAGAGTTCTTCTCACCCACAAATTTCCAGCTTCCTAGTTCTACCAAAGATTATACCTTGGTATCACTTTTGTAATTTTTTTCCTTAAAAGCCCCTCTTGCAGGAATTTCTTGGCATCTCCTATGGTTCTTGATATTTTTGAGGAAACATAAGTTCCCCCATTTTTCCCCCTTATTTGATATGCATTGTTCCCATAATTTGGTGTGTGCATGTTGAAAAGCACTGTCTTTTCAGCTGCAGTCATGCCTTCTCTCCCCAGTCCTGACTGGGTTCTTGCTGCATTTTGTTGGATTAATAGCTTTTGGAATGACTGCCACCACTGCCACCAGTGGACATATTCACTATTGTCTTTCCACATCTTCTGATTCAAACTGTCAAAACTTTGATGATCAGGCAGCTTGTTAAAAAAAAAAAAAAAAAAAAAACTTCTCCCCATACGAGCTGTCCTTGATATTCTGTCCCATGGTAAACACTTTATAGTTATACACTATTCCCAGCTCTTTTTTTTTTAGGATATGCTACTTTACATATTGAGGTTGTCATCAGAGCTGCATCAGTTCATGCTTAATCTTTTTATACCTAAATAGTAGTACTGGATACTCTGTGTGTAACAGAGCCAGTATCAATCCTTCGAATTAATGAACAGCTCTGCTATATATGCAGCAGCTACGTATGCTCTAAAGACACAATGGCAAAAAAAAAATAAAAAATAAACAAAAAAAACAAAAAAAAAACCCATAGTTGGCATAATTAGAAGCAAATTATTTTAAGAAAAATGAAAATCAGTCTATCTTAAAAACAGAAAAACAACCCGAAACAATATATCCCTGAAAAAAAGGTACCCGGGACATGACTATTGAATCGTAAATACCTCAGAAGTTTATTGCTTTTCAATGGCTTTTCTGCCAGATACTATGTTCAACCACAACATTTTTTTAAGCATAGTCATTCTGATGACAGGGTATAGGTTGGTTATAACCAAAGAAACAGTTTTGCAATAAAAACTAGTTCTGTCCCAAAACATTGCTCAAGAATTTCTGGTTATGCATGGCTCCCCCAGTCCTCAACGCAGTACCAACCCCTGTGGTAATTCTGACCAGATTAAATTTGGGAATTTCTTGTATGCTAGAAGGTCTTTGGTAAGGACTGCTGTTTATGTTAGAGGAAAGCCCAGAAACATAGTGGAGTTAGATTCCTGTCCTTCCACACTCACAGGAATGGTGTTTGCAGGTCACAAGTGGTTCCTGATGACCGCTCTGCCACTCCTATCCTCTAATGCACTGTTTTGAAGACACTTTTCCTGAAACTGGGAGCCAGGGAGGGTCCTGAGCCTGGTCTGCCCTTCATTGCCCTGTTTGAGACAGGCTGGGGCTGTCGCACTGGGCCCACACCAAGAGTCTCCCACGGGCAGGACGTGGTCCAGCAGATCAGGAGCAGCGATAACAACCAGCAGTGAGGTTTAGATCTAGGTTGTCGTATGAAATGTTCCAAAATTATAGAAGATACTGTTATGACTCATGGTTTCGGAGCTGTTACATGAGCAAGTATCTATTAACTTGTGCTGAGTAAGGACTTCTGGTTACAGATGTTGTTATTGTGAATGCTCCCATCTCCTCCGTCCCCACAGGCAGCACGGGGCCCTTCCCTGCGCTGCCTTCCCGAGGGTTTACCCACGACGTCCCTACGGAGCTCAGGGACAGGCTGCCACATTTTCACGCCTGTTTCACTCTCCCAGATTTCACACTCCAGAAGCACTCCTGTCTCCTGAGCTGAAGCTCAGTTTCTCTGCTCTGATCTTCCCCTTTTCATTCGTCCCGTTCTGACCCCAGTGGCTGCTGTCGCGTAACCTCGCTGAGAGCAGTGGAGGTTTCCCGGGCAGGCTTCTGTCAGGCCAAGCCAGCCCCACATGGGGATGGCTCAGGTAGGCTGTGGGTAACACGTCCTGATGTCTGTGGGATGCTGCTCTGTAGCCATCCAGAATTCACCCATGCTGCTTTCATCTTCCCAGCTCCTGTCCAAAAGCGGCTGAAGCTGCTCGCCTCCTCCTGACAGATCTTTGGTCGAACAGGGAGCTGCAGAGTGTGCTGAAGCAGGTAAGGAAAGCCCTTCTGCTTCTTGGCTGTCAGAGCAGCCCCGGTCTTGACTCACGGCGAGATTACAGCGGTCGTGATTCAGCAGCGGGTGCGGGCAAGGGCTGGGAGCAGCCCGAGGCACGGGACCGGTGACACTCAGCACTCAGGCACCACATACGGCCCGAGGAAGAGGCAGTAGGGTCGCAACCACAGCTCCCGGGGCTGTCTTTAGGGACTCCCCATCGCAGCCCGTTGTGTAGGATCAGTGTATCCTGCCAAATCCTCACAAAAGTTCCTCCTCTTTTCCCCCATTTTCATCTGCATCTGTAACCCTTCCCTGCGGTCACATCACCCCTACAGTCAGGATAATCTTTAAAAGCAATAAGAAGAGTTTTTAGGATTTGTTTTGCTCCCTGCAACAGAAACTGTGGAAGTGCCCCAGACAGGGCGCTGAGCCAGCTCCCAGCTCCCAGTGGCTTCTTTGAACGAGCTGGGTTTTTCCAACTCAACAACAGCAGCACCTGCAGAGAGTAAAGGGCCAAATTAAAGAGAAGGAGTAACATCCACAAAGGGGAATACCCTGGGGGCAGGAAGGTAGAGAGAACCTATATATCATTCTTCTATTAACGGTTAGGGACTTTTCTCCATAGGAGTTAGTGTAGCTTTGCACCAGGCTCTGCTCGGGAGCCTGTGCCAAGTCATTTTGATGTGACTGAGTCACTCCTGTGCTCATCACATAGGTATATACATCAGAGAAGCAGGCTGGGAGTCTGCAAGGATATATGCATCATGCATGTATCTTTGCCATGTTTCCAGGATGGGGAATAAGATGAATTAACGTTGAGTAAAGGATTACGTGAAAATTTCCTCCAGTAAAGCTGGAGGAGTCCAGCTCCTAGCAGGCAGAGAACAAAGCAAGGAGGTGAAGTCCATCCACAGGGGTGCCTGTTCACGTGCTGAGGGCATGCAGAGGGAGGACACAGAAGGCTGTTTGAGTATGAATCACACTTTTTAGGTGGAGGACAGTTTTTGAATTGGCAGGAGGCTGTCTCACAGAAATAGATAGGTATCGGTTTTGGAGGCATGCACATTCACTGCGCTTTGTATTCATCTGCTTTTCAGCAAGGATTTGATAAGAACATGATGGGATCTTTAGCTGGAACAACCTTCAGGACTCTCTCCTCCAGATTTTAGGAGCCTCTCCATGCACTTCTGGGCTGCAGGTGAGAACAAGGCCCACATCCTTGGGGAAAGGGTGGTTGGGGGCAGAGGAGCAGTGCATGAGCCCCACCAGCATTTTGCTCTTTTTAGTAACCCCCAAAGTAGTGTGTGTATGTGTGTGTGTGTATGTGTGACATCTTCATTTTAAGTCCTATCAGCCCAAATTGCAAAACATTTGTTTGACAAAAAGTCATAAGCAGTGCAGATCCAGGGCTTAGTGCAGATGCTGCCCACAGTACACAGCTGTGTGCCTTGGACAGGCTCAGAGCAGATGCTGTGGGATGAATAAAGCTGCTGGAGACAGCGATGCCTTGTGCCATTATCCTTAAACATTTTATGAGCACTTAAGAATCTGCCAGTAAGCCTCATGTCAAAATTTGGAACTATAGGGTACCATCTAAATAATCCCAATAGAGAAACCAATGGAGAGATCAAGGGCAGAATTTTCAGAGCATCACTAGGATATTTATTCCATGTGGGATGAGACCTGAATCTGCAAAGTACTTCTGATTCACAATTCGCACTGAAGGGAAAGGTGCTGACCAGCTCTGCATTTCTTCAGGTATCAGATCTCTCTATAAGGTGGTATCAAGTTTATGGAGAATGAATTATTTTCTCTCTTCCCCAACATGCTCTTTGTAGTCAAACTAAGCACAGTCCTGATGTAAGAGGAAATGGCAAAGCCCAATTCTCTCCTTCTCCCCAGGCATGGATTTCGTTTCTTGTTTTGTTGGGTGGTTTCCACTGGGACTCAGTCTGATACTTCAGAGGAGTGTGGGAGTCCAGGGGGAAGAGCTATGGGTAACACAGAAACTGAGGGCAGGCCAAGGGAAAAGATTAAAAGTTAGCTTTGAATGTAAAGAAAAATAATTCTTGAATGCTTTAATTATCTGGGTATTTCTTTTTTCCCTTTATTTTTCTCCATTTCAGAATTTGGAATCGGTTCATGTCCAGGAAGACAACCCTTTCACAATTACTTAGGATGTTAAAGATGTAGATTGTTTCTGAGTTAAACTCAACTGTAAAGCAAACTAAACATATGGATTTCATGTGGATGATACTGATATTTTTAAGCATTTTCTTCTTTTTAGGGGGGAGAAGGGACTTTTAACGAGGTTATACTTTCTTGATGTCAATAATTATTTTTTTTTTTGCAAAGAGTGTGTCTGTAACTATGTACATGTTGCTGTGTATGTGTGCATGCAGACAACATACATGTGCACACTTGGCAAGTAGGATCTTCCTACGGGCATAGCCCCTGTCTTCCACCAGAAGTCAGTGTGATTTGTGCAGTTTAACCCCCTTGTAGAGTTTTGATAAATTCCACCCGATCCATGCACCAAATGCTGCCACACTAAATACTTGTCACAGCCTATTTTTACTCACAAGTACAAAAATTACCAGTTTTATGTTAAGTTCCCCCATTGCAGATGGCTATTTTAAACAGATACACACAACAGTACTCTTCTTTAAAAAGGCTGGTTATTCCTAACATTTATGAACATGGGCTTCTTTTCTGCTTTTGATTTTTTCTCCGATGAACTCTTATAGTTATTAGTATTTTCTTTCCTGTCATGTGAACTCTTTATCTCAAGAAGCAAATTGACGTCTGCTGATTCTCTCCTGGGTCTCAGTAACTGTTCTCTGAAGCTATATGTGAGGGGACAATTATAACACATCTGCAGAGCATGAATATACCGGGTCCCAAATCGTTTTGAGCACCGGAACAACGCCATCTCATGACTGTACCTGGACAAATGTGGCTTTTGAGAAGCTGAGCTGGAGACAGGAGGAGTTTGTTTTCCCCAGGGTCACTCACTGACTGCCACCCAGGGCTCAAGAGTGAGGAATGTGACCTTTTTAATCACCGTTTGTTTGTACTGATCAAGGTAAAGAAATAGTGTTAACATATGCAAAGGAGTATAAGCATGTGTGTGAAGTCAGAAGCTCAGACACCCAGGGAAAGGACCAGCTAAGGATGCGTTTGTGCAGGGGCACCAGACCCTGTTTTGCAAATGCCAAAGGGTTCAGGAGGTGCTTGGGAAGGACAAGTTATGGAGCTGAGTCTGGAAAGGGAAAAACAGACACACTTTTTTAAGTGTTGGCCTCCTCACTTGGTGGCAAGTGGTATATCCCAGTCACTTGACAGATATTCTGTGATTCGTGACTGCCGAGGGTCTATCCATAACATTCAGGTCGGCTTTAACACAGCTCCAGACCTAAGAAATGTGGTGGCACTTGTCCCCCATTTTGACAGGACGGAGCACGTGTCTGCAGAGAGGGAGATCGTTTGCCTGCTGGTTTTTCTCTTGGACTACAAAGGGTGGCTTAATCTTGTGCACTTTAATGAGCAACAACTATTTGCTTGCATTCACCCACGTTCAGTCGAGAGCTTTCTGTGCAGAGCTCCCAGCCAAATGAAAGAGAAAAAAGCACCTTTGAAGTGGAGAGCTAGAACCAGGTGAATCCGGTAGGACAGTTTCAGGAGCATTTAAACAGCAGCAAAGGAGCCCAGGCCCGTGGGCATGCCCTTGCCATACCTGCCAGATGTTACGTAGCTGGATATACATTCTCATTTCATGGTTCAAAATGTTTTCGGCAGGACCCAAGACTATGGACGTCCAAAATGGCTGCAGTATCCACAGGAAGGATTGTTACAGTTTTGGTGTAAAAGTATGTTGCGTGCAATTTTGCATTCAGATTTGTTCCTGTAATTACATGTTATACTGAAGTCCTGGGAGCTAATGTTTTTCCCTGTAAAATTAATTGGGGAAAGCTAACTACAAAATGTAATGATGGAATACTGAGGAAATTCATTCTAATTGGCTGTTATTTAAGCTTTATTTTAAAACAGTGCTGCTGCTTTCACCGGTAATACAGTTTACTATAGTGCTATATTAGGCACAAAGAGCTGTAGCTATATGATAATCATCTCACAATTAAATTTACAAGTACTGGAGATTTCATTACTAAGTATTAAACTCAAAGGACCAGATACATAATTCCCATAAACGTTATTAGTACAGTAAAATTTTTTGTTGTGTTATTTTTTTTTCTTCCAAAGCTAATAAAACGATAAAAATAGAATCTGTCTCCATCCTCGAGATCTTTCAAACTTGACTGGACACAGCCCTGAGCAGCCCAGTCTGGCTCTGACACTATCCCTGCATGGAGCTGGGCAGACCAGAGAGGTCCCTTCCAATTTTAATTTCCTTATGATGCTGCTGCATGTTGCTGCTCTCATACCTCAAAATATAGCTAACTTGAGAGGGCAGGGTGCTGTGTGAAGTGCTCTGCCACCCCAGGGCTGTTTTGCAGCTATTTTTTTTTCCCCCAGGAAATTCTCTGATACTCATCTCTATTTTCCTCTCAGTTTCTCCTTGTAAAATCTGGGCTACAGATTCTACCCTAATAGGAGAAGTGACCCTGATGCCCAGCTGTGAAAGGAAAGGAAAATCAGACTTACTGGAGTAACTGGTGTTGCTCATAACCAGTGGTTTGGGACCTTCTTTTCCAAGCAGTGCTTCTCCCAGGGGCAGAGCTCAGCACTGCAGTACTTGCCTGCTGTTCTCACCTCCAAAGTAAACGTTTTTCATTCTAGGGAGACATTGTTTTTTAAAGGCATGTCTTTAACTCTGACACCTGCTTCAATTAGCTGTTTTCCTGGTTTTCACTTGTGCAAGAGCCAAGTAGGGCACATCCCCAGTGACACGGGTGAGGCAGGGGCACAGTACGTAGCTCACGCTCTGGGTCGTAGTGATGGAGAATTACTGAGGAGGGAAGGACCATAGCTAGCAGCACTGTGAGCTCTGCCAGCAGCAGAAATAAGAGCAGTTGGGGCTTGATTTGTGCGCAGGACACACAACCATGTAAATAAATACCATACTTGTCTGTCCTGGGCTTAGCAGAGCTTTTTGGTCTATTTTCTCATAAAATGCTTTGTTTGTTTGTGTATGTACAATCTAACCCACCCCAGCATTTCAGAAGCCTCATGGACAAGTAGAAGGCAGTAGGCAGTTTTATTCCTCTCTGACCATACACCAGTTTGTGACCACCTTAGCCTACCAGTCCATAGCTATACAGTGTATTCTGTAAGATATAGGTATGTGAGAATAATGTATCAGAGTTTTGTTTTGGCTGTACTGTATGTATTTGCTTCATTGGAAAAGCTGAAATCAATAAAAATTGCTGGAATTTCTTCAAGCTTCCTGTTTTGGATGGTTTTATTGTTGTTGCCTTGCTACAATGTTTGGAATGAATAAAGCATGTTTGAGAGGTTTGCAAGAGCCTGTTACCCTGCAGCATTCAGCCACTGGTCTCACCACTGGTCTGTTCTGCCTTTGCTGATACAAGGAATGAAGCTGTAAAGCCTGTTTCCTCCACCATTACATCTTTGGCAAGCCTCAGAAGTTTTCTCTCCCATTAGCTTTTACGGTCACCACTTCAACCTATGAAAAATTTAAGTATTGATAGCATCGTCTGTGTCACCTCTATGGATCCGCACTTTGTTGTGGGAAAAAAAAAAAAATAATAATTTCTTCTGAACCTGACTCAGATGAGCGGTGTTTGAAGCTACCTAGGTCTCATATTTAAAAAGCGAGATGAGTTGATGCTCCCCAGTGTCTCAGACAGCCATGGGCTGTCTTTGGTCCAGGCTGGGAAGTCCCAGGCCAGTTCCTCAGACACAACCATCGTTCATCGTGCACGGTGACCTACTCTGAACCTGTCCCAATTAAATTATTTCCTGCAGAGATGGGGAGGCCAGAACTGCATTCAGTATGCAAAGTGTGACTAAGCTGTGGGTTTATTTAGGGATGTCATAGCCACATTTCTGTTCTCTTCTGCTTCCCTAGTAATACACAAAACTCAGCTTGCTTTCTGCACCACTGCTGCACGCTGAGCTGTCACTGGAATGGGACCATCTATCATAAAGTTCCAAGTCAACTCCAAGCCCCATCATTTAGGAAGATAAGTTTATTTCACCCTAAGCGTAGCACCTAACATTTTCTAAACTGTTTCTCTGTCATTTATCACCCATTCCTTATTGATCTATAGTTCACCCAAGTTTTGTATACAGGCATCACTTTTAGTCCTCAGGTACGTGGCCATCAGGTTCCCCTATCAGGTATTGGATTCTGTAGGAATCTTCCCCATTTCTCAGAGGCATCACATATGAAAGAGAAAGAGAGAGAAAGAAGAAAGATCTTTCTCTGTTCTTCCCCTTTCCAAGTATTCTTTTCATCCTGATATCTATTGGCCCTCCAGTCTCTGTGGCAGGCCTTTGTATAATTGAAGACACTCTTATTTTTTGTCTTAGTCTTATGACGTTGCTCCTTCGTGTCCTTTTTGGCATATTTAGTTCATTTTACATTTAACCTGGCAGAGGTTATGAAGTTTTTCCTACATCTGTCTTCAGCTATTTGAATGACACCTTCTGATAATTTCCATCTCCTGCTGCTTAACCCAGCCAGCTCCCTTCTGCTCTTACTTGAGGATTTCTTAATTGGTGGGATGTACTGGGTTTGTCTTTCAATATAACAAACATAACCTGCACTGCCTATAATGTTCAATTCACCCTTTTTGCTTCCCCTTAACAAGCATCATCCTTTAAGTTCCCCTTTCAGAAGGACACAGTGGTGGAAGTTTAGGCTGCTCTTGATCCGGATGTTGATGGTACAGAGCAGGTCTACAAATGTAAGATTTGGGACCAGACCCTTCATGCTAATCAGGACCAATTTTAAGGCTGCATCTGCTTTGGGGCCTTCCCAGCCTGCTCCAAGGAATTTCTGTCAACAGCTTGTAAGGTTTTGGTCTCCGCATCACAACCTGCAGCAGCTGTAACCTGACCTACATGGGGACAATTGGAGTGCAGGACGCACAGAAGATGCAGTGATTCCTACGCTGGGGAACACTGCAGCATACAAATACCGATGGCAGCACTGCAAAAAGCAACAGGGAAGCAGCATCCTCTTGACCTCCTTCAGAAGATGGCTCTTCAGAGAAGAAACCTGGCAAAGGGAAACATGATCTCAGCTATGAGGAGTGTTTAGCTTGTTTACTCAAGGCAAGGTTTAGGGATAATCCTTACCACTGACAAGTGTTTTATGAAAAGAGGATTCATAGCCTATCGGACAGGCTAGGCACATCCTGTAAATCCACGCATAGAAAAAGGGGCAGGCATCGCCCCGTGCCATTTTGCACAGAGCTCCTTTCCAGGAACACCCTCTGAAATTTTTGAAGGCTGGGAAAGCACCAGAGGATTAAGCACAGAGGCAAAACACCAAAACCCAAACTCCTTAATCAGCTTTGGATGGACCTTATACAGCAACACTTTGAAAAAGAAATTGCATTGGCAACCATGATTGTTCCTTACCCAAGCTGTTTCTAGGACAGTGCATATTTCCAGTTGGCTTTGCATGTAGTACCTAAGCAATTGTCTTACGAAAGCCCTTATGAAACAGTGTATCCAGAACTCCTTGGGAGAATTAACTATCAATATCGCATGTGCTGATGATGTCAGTCCCACAGCTTCTTCAGGTACAATCCGCACCTGAAGGCACAGCCCAGAACGGTCACATAAATTATAGGCTAGGAAAACAAGTAGTCTCCCACTGAGTCTAGCAGAGATGCAGAGTGTCTAAAATTAATGCAGATGAGTCCTACCTCTGTATTCTTGAGCAGGCTCTCTGGACACTGAGGAAGGACAGGTCATATGTCATTGTAGATTGCAGCACATGGCTGAAATTTAGAAATTAAAGGTTGCTCAGCAATGAACATGACACTACTAGGCGTTTGGATCTCTCTCTGTCCAGTTGCACTATGTAAAATGAATACCAAGAATCTGGAACATGCTTTCATTTGGGGACCATTACCCACATAAGAAAAGTTCATTTTTGGACAGGGCGGCCTGTAGACACACACAAAGACCATAGGGTTGTTGGCAAGAAAAAGACAACCAAGATGCTCCTCGTGTGGTTCAAATGCAGTGAAAGGTCCATCCCCTCCAGAGGCTGGATCAGGGAGTCATGGACACAACTGATTTAGCTCAAAGGCTACTGGTATTGTGGCAGGATTCAAGGGAAACAAAAGGGGGTCTGCAGCATGCAGGGCATTCATACAGCATGCCTTCTCCAAAATACAGCAAGCAGTAAGCTCATAGAAACCTTACGTATACTAGAGCTCATAGGACCTCAAACAACACATGAGACTCAACCTCAGAAGCCTTATCCCAGCAATAAAGTAACCCCAGTGTAGCCCCACCAGTCCCACAGTGCCACTTTTTAATCTTTATTGCTGTCTATGATGTGTTTGGAACAGACTCTGCTCTCCATTTCCAGGCCCGTGGGACACCTTTCCCGCAGGTCCCAGGCATCCCCAGAAATACCCCACTGCCCCAAGCCACCACCCAGAGGATCATCATCTCCCAGCCCAAAGCGGTTCCCAATTTGGGCTAATTAAACTGCACAGAGACCACATGGCACTGCGCAGAGCATCCCTAGGACACACCAAGCCCCGGCCGCACACCACAATAGCACGAAGGACCCCACAGTGCCACCGCCTCGTGCTGGGACACACTTGCACAGCCAAGCTCTATCTCGGTTTCCCACATCCTGGGCGCAATCACCCCGAGCAGAGGCACCGCCGTGGCATCCCGGTCCCACACGGCACGCTCCCGGGGGACACGTGGCAGCCCGTACCAAAAGCCCTGCCCCATAAAAGCCTGGTAGGTGTAAATGAGCTTCGGCATACACAGGGCACCCGCAGCCCACAGCCCCCATAGCGCTCGTGCACCCACACTGCAGGGCGTCTCCACCACGGGAGCCAGGGGCACAGGTCAGAGGAAGGCACAGGTCTTGTGCGAGGTGCAATGACTCATTCTTTATTTACCTTCCCTGTAAAATTCTTTACTTTATGCTCCTCCATTGTATAACCCTCATTTGTATCTTTCCCGCAGCTATGTGTCCTTGCAGATTTAATCTCGCTGAGCACAGAAGTTGTTATCTATCCAAGACCATACTTGGCCCCTTTCTTGGTGTTTTCTAAGCTTGCCTTTGTCCCTTGGGACATGCTGTAGGAAAACCTTTTGAGGGACTCCTGTGAAGCTACCAAACCCAGAACCACGTCTCTCTCTTCTCTAGCAGCAGGTCTCTCCTTTGCATGGCCGAGATGCAGGAAGAGCCTTTACAGCCTCTTCTCCTCCGTCCACATGGGTGGAGTAGTGACATCCAGAGCAACATTTCCTTGTCTCAGGAAACACCAAGCGCAGTTTGTCAGGATGTGGCATCCAACCCTGGATGCTCACACTGAAAGACCTCCGTCTGACCAAGCCCCAGTTATGCTCTTCCAACTCTCCTTCCAGCTTTCTGCAGTCCCATGTCAGAAGGGATCTGGTGAGTGGGCAACCACATCCCAGCTCCCACCCACCCATGCACTGATCCTGCGTGCTGGTGTCACCAATGAGACCCTCGGTGCCCCCAGCATCCCCAGCCAGCGGCAGGGATGAGCAAGGGAGCATCTCACATGGGGAAGAGTCTTTGCAGGGTACGAGGGGTGGCACTGGGGAGGAATTGCTGGCAGTAAGTCTGAGGTAGCAGATCCGCTCCTGATCGATGCTTCAGCCAGCACTGCAGGTCTCGGGTGCAATCTCCAGTGTCTCGAAGCTGTGAGATGGCCACTTCTGAGCGCTGCTCCTGCAGCAGCTCCAGAGCTCGATGCTGTCATACCCCGAGCTTGCAGGAGACCTGCCCGAGCCTGGTTTCTCTCCTTCCTGTGGAGCTGTCTGCCCTTCTGAAAATGGGGAGCAAAGCCAGAGGAAATGCCCCCACCCTGCACAGGCATGCCTGGCTTCCCAAGGCAATGCAATGGAAAAAAAAAATGGTGGTAGAAATTTCCAGAACTGATGGCACTATTGGAAGTTCCTGGCACTACAAAAGCCAAATACTTTCCCAGAAAAGCCATGTTCCTCCCTCCTTGCCCTTTACAAAGAGCCTCACAAGTGTGCTGCAAGTTCTTAGCTAACAGATTTGAGCTCGGGCAATAACTGTAACTGCTTTTGGATCCCGGGGCCAAGTTTCAGTCTGAGAGGTGACCCAGACTGGGTGCTGTGCAATTAAGCATGGCAGGGATTTGCTTTGTGCATCTTATTGCTTTCTTCCTTACGTTTTCTATTCTTTCCCCGGGAAGCCTCTTTTTATCTCACATTACAGGTAACTCCTGCCTCAATCAGCAAGGCTCTCTCCTGGCAGAACAGGAAAATCAGTCTCTTGTCAGCAGGGCTGAAAGAAACGCTCAAAAAATATAAAGAAATAAATGTGAGATTATCTTAGCGTTTTTGAGTTCCACCCTGAGCTTTTCTTTAGCACTTTTCAGCCATTAGGAACCCGATTCTTGTTTCCTTTCAGGGGAGGAGCAGCAGCACAGGGGTGCTGAAGGTGATGCTTTGTGGCACAGAGGGGCCACAGGCAGGATCCCAGCAGAACGCTGGATTTCCCAGGCTGCAGCACAGCCAAATGGCTCCCATCATTTTTGTCTGGGCGATGAGAATCCGGCTGTGCCTATCTCAAATCTATTTTTCTCTTTTTTTTCTCGTTTCCCAGGGCTAGTCCCAGAAGCAGCCTAGAAATGATTTCCTGAGGGAAGCAGAGCAGCAGAGGGTTAAAGAGCCGGGGGGAAAGGGAGAAGGAGGAGATGGCACAGGCAAGTGTTTATGTTATCCAAAGCGATGACTCCTTGGTACACGGAGCTAAACCCACACCCATTGCCTTTCTGCCCCTGGAACCTGGGTGAAGCAGCAACAGCACTGCAGGGCTCAGCCACCGTGGGAAAGGCAGCGGAGCCCCGGCGAGGCCGGCCGCGCGGCGCGACCCGCTGCGGGTGACTCAGAGCCCCACCTTGCTCTGAGCAAGAGGAAGCAGAGCTCGTGGAGAGGCACCCGAGAAAAGGCAGAGCGTGAGAAGAAGACAAGCAAGCCCCCCATGTTCACATACACACACGCTCCCCGCGATGCTGAGGGTAAAGGAGCGGTGGAGCCACGCGTAGCAGGAGGCATCGCGGCAGCCAGTGGGGGCACGAGAAGCGGTGGAGGGGTTTTTCCTCCAGACATTGATGCCCAGCAAGGAAAGGCTGGCGGTGACTGGTGGGGGGAGATGAGCAGCATCTTAGTCATGGGCAGGTAGTGAGCTGATCAGCTTTGTCCTAGTGAGGGCCAAACAGGGCCCCAGGCTGAAGGAGGCAAGAGCAGCGTACATGGGGATGCCTCCTCTGGTGGGGATGCCTCCTCCGTGGCTCTGCCCTTGCCACTGCCCTCTTGCCGTGCACCCCCCTGCAAGGGCATGAAGGGGCTGTGACACCCCCAGGAGTCCCAGCTGGGAATTTGGTCCATGCATCTCCTGGTGTTTGGCAGGAGATGGACGGTTCTGCCCTTCATCCTAAGCAGGAGGGCAGAGGGAGCCTTGGTAGGGGACGGGGAGCAATGCCATGCAGCCCCATGGCAGTGGGGGCTTGTGAGTGTGATCCGGCAGCAGAGCTACAGACCATAAAGTCCCCAAAGGGGAGCTCAGCTCGCCTGGGGCAGGGGCAGCACCTCCATGTGCCCCGGTCCACTCCATGGGAGCACCAGCATGGCACAGCCTGCCAAAAGCTGCTGCCTTCAGCTTTCATTTGGCAAGATGCTGCAGGGGCAATGCCCTTGTAAGAGTACCATGGCTCCCTCCATGCACACCTATGGATGTGCCACAGGGCTGCATCCCTGAGTGCCCAGGACCACGAGCACCCTCTGCCCAGACCAGTACCACCACCCTGTCACCCTCTTTTGGGACCATGGAGAGCTGAGAGGAGCTCAGAACAAGGTGAGGCACCGAGGTTAGTGCTGAGTCTCACTCACTTGCAGGTACCTATTGTGGCTCTGAGTATCTGTTCTGTTGCTCTGGTTTTTGAGGGGGTCCCATGCCATTAAAACGTGGTGCTGAGCTGCCTGCACAACACCCTGCAGGCACAGCAGGAGCTTGCTGCTCCTATTCACTCCAGAAATCCCAGCACAAACCCCCCTCACGTAACCTCAGGTGCTCTGAGGTCCCCACAGATACCTGCTGGCACCAGCAAGCACACCAGGAATCTGCCTCCAGCACAGAGCTTGTGCTGTGCCCTGGGAGAGAGCCCAAACCCTGAGCCTCCGTGTCTGAAGCCAGGCTCCTGCTTTCAGCATACCGCAGAGCAACACAGCTACTGGTTTCAGACAGACCTTGGCACCTACCAAAAGCAGACCACAAATTCAGGGCCCTAAATTTCACTGGTCAGGGAAGGACTGTCCAAGGCCAGAGGTGAGTTTGCATCATCGTCTGTTCCAAAGCACAAACCCGAAACGCTTTCTCTGAACGCTGGGATTTTCCAAAGGGATGAGTGATTTCAGAGGTCTCAGGTGTTTACACGGTTTTAAAGCCCTGTTGTCTTAAAGTCATCTAGGGGCATCTCAACACATAATTTGTTCAGCACAAATTTGCCAGTGCTGGTGGTGCTGTCAGGGTGCCCCATGCTCGGCTGCCAGCAGTGCAGAAGGAGATCTGCCGTCATCTCCCCTCTGGCTATGGGCAGCAATCATTTGCCCACAACTACCCGCACAGCTTTGCAGGGCTTGTAGGACGGCTTGCTTGCATTATTTTTATTTTTTAAGCTGCCAAACACCAGCTTTCCATAAGCTGCGCTAAATAACCACATCTGAAAAACTTTCTCTACAACCCTGGCCTCTATTGCTCATTCCCTGTTAGGAGAAATCTCTTGGGATCAACCCACCCTCACCCGGGCAGCTTAAAATTAGACACTGAAGTCTGAGGTTGTCACTCCGGGTTCCCTACAGAGCCAGTGGAGAGAAAGTCTGCCCAGCATGTGGTTCTCCCCATTATATGAAAGAGGTGGAAGGAGGGGCAAATTAATAATTTTCCATTTCCACTGCTGATTAAGGAGGTCCAGATGAAGATAAGAAATGCTCAGATGTACCTAGGTTGCCTAAACCTCACCCTTTATCTTTTGTGAGCGCACATATACAAAAACACCCATGCTAATACTGTATTGCAAAGGGACAAGCTTCATTTCCAGGATGCCGGACTAGCTCTACCCTGGCAGGACGGGGTGCAGAACAACACATTTCCTGTGCCTTTCTGACATGAGAGTGAAACAAGTAGCAGACCACCAAACAGAGTGAAACCAGGGGGAGAAGCTTTGCAATGCTCCTGCAACCTGGCGCAGGCACCCATAGGGCATGTGTGTGCTCCCGATTCTTGTCCTGCCATCACCACTCACACTGTTCCTGTTTCTCTGAAAAACCCAGTTCCTGGAATCATCGAGCTGTTTAGGAGGTTCACTTTCCTTTTTTCGTTTTTTTTTCTTTTTTTTTTTTTTTTTTTCTAAGCAAAAGTTTGCAGAGAAAAGCTTGACATGCTCAGCAACGCCCATGTGCTGGAGGGTAACACGTCGTTTTGGTTGGGATTAAGAGGACTTCACTGTAAATAGCTGAGCGCTCTGACTCATGCTCATAGCTTTGTTCATTTTGCTTGTCTTTAGATGGAAAGCCTTGTAACTGGATTTCCTCAGCAATTTGTGGCTGCTTTCACTGTATCTGGTTGGACATAAATCAATGCAAAGGCTCACCTGACTGTCCAGCCTTGCCTTTATGGTGGTGCTCTGACCCAGCAGGGAAATGGGAGCTGGAAGCTGCATAACTGGTGCCAGTTACCCACAAGGGCAATGGAAATGAGGAAGCTTACCCCCAAAACAGGGATATCATGTATTTGTTCTTTGTGTCCAGCAAGACTCGTACCACAGCCTTTTGCAAAGGTAACTGCTGGGAGTCTGGGAGCTCAGCAAGGGGAGATGCTGTCAGAAACCTGAAGATAGGAAGTGAGCACCCAGTGAAAGCAGTTAGGTATTTAATTTAATGTGTCATGGAAGAGCTCCTTTCACATGCATGTGTGTGTACAGACATGTATGCCCAAGGGATGGGGCTCAATCTCTGCCTGGCCTTCTCCCACAGAGAATTGCAGCTGCCAGCACGGCTGGAGCACGACCAGGTCAAGCTGGAGGTCTGCAGGGTGACTAAGGCAGCCCGGGTGCAACCTTTCCCCAAGAAACACACGGGTATTTGTGCTCAGGGATGGTCTCAAATTCAATAAGCCACTGAATTTGCATGTGGGGCCATTGCAATGGGAACACAGGGCCAAAAGAGTTCAGGCATCCAAATACGAAGGCACAGATCCTCGCAGCAGGCCACATCACTGCACACGCCGGTGTTTGAAACGCCTCTGGCAAGAACCCCAAATTGCCAGATGCACAATTACTGACCAGCTATGTAGACAGGGCTGTTGTATCCTCTATACTCCACAGGGCATGGCAGCTGTCTGGCCAGCATGCCCTTTGCAGACATAAAAATAATACTTTCAATATTACTTCTTCTCTTTGAATGTAACCAGGCACTCATGAGCTGCTCTGTGCTAATTCATCTCACACACAGCATTCTGGGCTATTTAATTTCACACTGCTCTGCAGGATTTCAAGTTCTCAGGTGCTGAACTTGACCACTCACACACCCACGTCGGGACATAAACAAAAATAAGAAAACAGCACTGGCCTCATTCTCCCCTTTCACATCCAGGTGGTGCCTCGTAGGAAGCAGACTGAAATTCATGGTCCAAATCCCAAGATTTCAGGTCTTCTGCTAGGGTAGGTGTAAAGCTTAGGGTGCCTGCCAGTTCTGTATGTATTGATGCTAAGCCACCCTCTCCTGCCTGGCTGGTGTTAAGGAGCTTTAGTATAAGGAGATACTGAGCACAATAAAATGGCATTAGCAAAGAGCTGCACTGAAATAAGGACAGAACTGGGCGTGTGGACAATTCTTTTTTTTTTTTTTTAGTGCTGTTAAGCATCTTAGGCTGAGCCTGGACGTTATTACTCTGTCACAAAAAAAAAAAAAAAAAAAAAAAAAAAAAAAAAAAGATTGGAGATAATGAGCTAATAACACTTCACTTTCCCAGCCTGCTTTGCATCTTCAAAGCACTCCACAAGAACAAACTAATTAACTGTCCAGAGAAGAAGCTCATGACTAAGAGCTGAGAAGCCATGTGAGTCAATCCGCTTGCAACAGGTCTTTGCAGATTTCAGTAAAAATTCATTTTGGAGGAAGGTCTGCTTACTGGCCCGACTGGTCACACCGATCCCAGGCCACATTCCACGGGTGTGAGCGGCGCGGACGGACCCAGCCTGGGAGAAGCCCCACCGACTTCAAAAGAGCAACACCTCGACAGGAATGCCCCAAAACCGACCGTGTGGCTTCCTCCTTCTAATTTGTGTGTGTGCGCGCACCCGGCGTGCGCTAAAATTGCTGAGCTAACAGTCCCAGTCCCGGCAAACCTCCGCCAAACAAGGGAGCATCCCGATCAGCATGGGAAGGCATTTCTGGCAAACAGCCCCATTCCAGTGTCCCGAGACCATTAATTCCGGAACACCACACCATACCGGGTGTTTTTAATGGAGAATTAGCGTTTCTAGCGTAACTTTGGGGGGTATAGACCTGGCGTAGCCTTGGAGCTGTGCCACCAGCTTGAGGAGCAGCGCTGAAGTCCCAGCTCTCTTATTCCTTGCTTTGGGCAAATTATTAAGTTTCCACAAGAATGTGACTTCTCCTGCAGGTCCTTGGCTTTTGGGGAATGTGGGTCACATTTGCTTGAGCAAAACAGAGATGAGAACGTCATTTTTTTGCTGTGGGTAAGTGAACTCAGAGGCCCAGCCCTACAGAAAGAATTTAGACATTTCAGGCCAAGAATTTTCTCTTGTAAACTCCTGCCTAGCTGCATAAATCTCCACCAGGAAGCATCCTTGGTCTACCTCTGGGGCAGAACCTCTAAACGAAGACCCAAATTAAACCCAGTTTCCCCAGATCCTCAGCAAATTTCAACCCAAAAGTTGTGGGGAACTTCTGGGAAGGAACGTGGCTGTGGGACATGTTAAAGGGTCGGTGCCTTTCTAAGAGAGACACCCATCCCAGAGGCGCTTCAGAGACACAAGCCCCCATCTCACGACCCCTCTGTCCGGGGGCTTGTGGGTTTCCAACATGCAGTCCCCCATCCTGAGGGTCCTGAGGAAGCACTTTGCTGTCCCTCTGTTTCATCCATGGCACTGGAAAACCTGATACAAAATCGCCAAATCCACTGATGGATCCAGGAGCCTTTAAGTGACCTCATGTCTTTAGGGCAGGTGTTATGGGCCGTGTGCTTTCCCGCAGAGCACTGGGCCAGATTTCCGAAGTCTCTCAGCACACTGCAACAAAATCCAAGGAGGAGTTTTGTGCTCAAGAGAGCTCAAGTCTTCGTGAAACGTCCAGGGTTGGGTTGATGCAGCATCCATGTCTGGGACTCATCGCAGACGGCGATTGCTCCACTTGGTTCCTCACCTGGTTTGTGGGCAGAGGCTTTAGGGAGTTTCACATCATTTTTCCTTCTTCCCAAAAAAAGAAGTGTTTCCTTCTGGGTTGTTTATTGGTTTGCGTGCAAGGAGCTGCTGGTAGGTCGGCCTGTCCCTAGCCCAAGGGCCTGTGAGCTGCAATTGGGACTTTTCTGAAGCTGCCAAGAAATGCCAACAATTTCCAGAATCCTTTAGTTGCTCTTCCTTTGCAATGAAGGTGTTTGGAAGGCAGCAGTTAATCACAGGGCTCAGCAATTTACAGGGCTAATTGCCCCAGAGGCAAATAACCAGGGGATGAGGAAAAGTTCCCATCCTGCGTAAGTGTGCTCCCTCCAGCCAGGACCCCGGCCCCTGGCTTTGCCACCCCCGAGCCACTCTCTGGAGACTTTTCTCTGCCCACTGCTGGCAGGGATGTCTTCAGGGTCTGCTGGAACCTGATTTACTGGGGACAGCTGGAGGGGCAGCTGGACGAGCCCTTGATGGAGCTGGAAGACCCCAAGGGATCCCACAGAGGGACCTGGAGCTGAAGGTCTTCAAGGATGCTGTGGAGGGATCTGGAGCTGAAGTGCCCCAGGAATACCATGGACGTACCTGGAGCTGAAGGGCTCCAAGGATGCTGTGGAGGGATCTGGTACCCAGCATCTCTGCACTGCAGTGCTCCACCAGCTGTGGGGGACAGAAGCCCTTGGTGCAGCCAGCCAGCCCCAGGGAGCTCCCCATCCTCCTGGCGGGGCCCTTGGACACTTCTCCCAGCACCCAAAGATGCTTCTTAGTCTCTGGCAGCATGATTCTGCTTGTATGTATTTTGAAGTGTTTGAAACACTGTCCTGGACAAAAGCTCTGGGGTGGAAAATATCTCAAAGCCAAATGTTTGCTTTCCCAAATATGTTGTTGAAAAAAAAAAAAAAAAAAAAAAAAAAAAAAAAAGCAGAATTTGAGAATTGCAAAATTAAATTTAATTTCATCTTGTCTGCTTTTATTTTGTTTGAGGTGTGGCGTGGCACACAGCCAACAGACTGACAGCCAACAGACTAACAGCCCAGCGCTGCAACGCTGCCTGAAAAGTTACAGTCACTGCTCTATTTCAACAGGTAATCAACAACATCTGGTTCATCGTGAGAGATCAAAGTGCTTCCCTGGATCAAAGCGTCCTGTCTTTGTCATGATATCAAAGTTAGATTTATTGCTCTGCGAAGGCACAACTGTATTTATTTACGTGTGCAGATAAAAGGTTTGGGCAGCTCACTACGCTTCCGAAACCAGATGAGCGCCCCAAATAGAGTAATTTCAATGTTGTGCTGTGCCACAATCTCACACATCAGCTGTAGCGCGTAGCAGAGGAAGCGTAAACCAGCGTCATACGAAGAGAGCACTGAATGCTGCAGCTCCGCCGGGCTTAGGAACCAGAGCTCAAAGCCACACTCATATGAGGCGGAGGAGAGATAGGAACTTGGATCTTCCATCTCACCAGCCGGTGCTGTAACCGCTTGGCTGTTAGACATGGGATGCATTGCCTTCCTCTTCTGCACTCTCCTCCTCCTCTATGTCTTTTGTTTAAATTGTGGAGGCAAACCGGGGAGAAAAACCTCGGCTTTGTCTGAGCTGCTCTGCAGCATCAGGCTGCAGCATGAACCCCAGCAGCCACAGCCCGGTGGCTGGCACAAAGAGCAGGCAGGGATGGGGCAGGCGTGGTGGCCCCTCGGGCAGGGGTCAGGGCCCCCGGGCACGCCTGGGTCTGGTGTTGCACTGGAATAATCCGCAGCAGCCCAGCTTCTTGCATATTTATTTCATGCAGGAAGGCAGACAAAGAGAATTGCTTTGTAATGAGGATTTTCCCAGGCACAGGTCATGCCAGGTCTGAAGGCAAAGCCTGCAAGTCCGCACTTCAGCACGAATTTTCATCTCTTTGAATTTCCAGCGGGCCCAAACTGGAGCTTGTGTGCAGCGGGCACATACCATGTGCTGGGGTCATGCCGTGAGAGCATGGGGTACAGCACCTTGCTCTTTGCAAAGGTGATGACCCTTTGTGAAGGAAACCCTGTCCTAATTAAGCGTGGCCATCGATGGACTCAGGAGCCGAACATGTCTGTCTGAAACAAAACAACCAAAGCTCAGCCTGGCATCCACATCCCATTCGGAGCACCCCAGCTGCTACTGCAACCACTGCAGAACTAAGGGGGTCCTGAAACACGTCCCCGGCCCTTGGGTGTCCAAATCCACTGGGGATGCCCCAGGGATGCCACAGGCATGGTTCCCCTGTGCCCACCGCTGATGTTTCACCTTACTCCAGAGGCACATTGCAGGATCCAGCACGGTGAGCTCTGCACGTGTGTGCACACAGGTAGCCGTGGGTGTGTGCACAGAAGTAGGCTGAGTGCACGTGCCTGGGACTCTGCATGTGCAAGAGTGTGTGTGCTTGAGTGCAGCTCCCTTCCCCTGTGGGGACACAAAACTGAGAGGAGCAGCTGACACACCAGAGAGTTGTGCTGCCATCCAGAGGGACCTGGACAGGCCGAAGAAATGGGCTGCAGGGACCTCGTGGGGTTTCCTAAGAAGTGCCAAGCCCTGTCCCTGGGGAGGACCAGCCCTAGCCCCAGCCCCAGAGCGTTCCGGGGACACCCACAGGGAAGCAGCCAGGCAGGAAAGTCCCTGGGGACCCCTCAGGACACCAAGGTGTCCAGGAGCCAGTGATGTGGCTCACAAAGAAGAAAATGGTGTCCTGGGCTGCATCAGGCAAAGCCCGGCCAGCAGGGTGAGGGAGCTGATCCTGCCCCCTGCTCAGCACCTGCAGCACTGGGACCAGTGCTGGGCTCCCCAGTGTGACAGAGACCTGGGCAGCCTGGTGGTGAAGGTGCTGAGGGACTGGGGCATCGCTGCTGGGAGCAGAGGCTGGGAGCTGGGGCTGCTCAGCCTGGAGAAGAGGAGGCTCAGGGGCAGCTCCCCAAGGCTGGCACATTCCTGCAGGGAGGGGACGAGGGGATGGAGCCAGGCTCTTGTCAGCGGTGCCCAGGGCCAGGCCCAGAGGCACTGGGCACAACCTGGAGCCCAGGAGGCTCCCCGTGACCCCCAGCAGCACGGCTGTGCTGGGGGGCGCAGCCCTGGCACAGGCTGCTCTGAGGCTGTGGGGTCTCCTCCTTGGGGACCTCCAAGCCTGCCTGGATGTGGCCCTGGGCACCCTGCTTGGGGTGGCCCTGCTGGGGCAGGGGGGACCGGAGGGACCCAGGGGGCTCTTCCCACTTCCACCACTCTGTGATTTTGTGATTCAGACCTGGGTACTGCCCATCACTTCCAGAGCTGCCTCTGCAGCTTGGCTGCTCCCACCAACCATCACAGCAATGCTGGTGCTCAGCACCACACCAGGTCAGGAGATGCAGTTCAGCACCGCCTTTACCACTCACAATCCTTACGGCTCCCTTTTGGTCTCAGCATCTCAGTGCTCATGCCAGTGGTTGCTGCCTGCACCAACGAAGAGCATGGTTTATAGCCAGGGCTTCAGCTGAAACCTGGGCATGAAAGCACAAGCAAAAGCAGTGATTCAGACATCACTAGGAAGCTTATTTTCCTTCCACTAAATGCCAATAAAATGCTGCTTCCAGACAACTGCTAAACCCTTTTCCTTTCCATCCCAGAGCATTGTTGCCTGCTTTGTCAGCAGGACTTGTCTCATGGACATGGGTCATTGCGTAGATGCTAAACTGTGCTTACAGTGCATTAAAGTACTCATTGACGATTTTACACTTCTGTGGAATCAGCATAAAGCGTGGGCAACTTCTACCAGGTAAAGGTGATTAACTGTTACCTATGAGCTGGCTACTACAGGCAGAGATTTACAAGGCTAAGATATTAATTGAAACTGGTAGTTTTATGGGGCATTTATAAATAACCATAAGAAACTTGCAGGTGTCAGGTATTCTCTGCATGCCACCCAGGATGTGGGAGTTGGTGCACCTCAAACTTCACACTGTGCCTGCTGGGGGGACAAAACACCCCAGTACCTCCAAGATGCAGATACCCCAACTGACAGGGCCAACGAGGGGCTCAGCATCACCACTGTTGGGCCACACAGGGCCCTGGCAGCATTTCAGCTTTGAGAGCTGCCACTCCATCATCCCGTGGACCCTCGTGGACCATTGCAGCTACACCGTGTGCTGTAATGCTGGTAGTCTGGGCACACGAGTCTCTGGCTCCTTGGGATATGTGTTGGCCAGGTGGCCCCAGGACAGCAATTGCCTGTGCTGCCTAGAGCATCCCAGGCGAATATGACCTGGACAAAGACATGAGCAGGCTGTTTCTGTCTGTAGTGGTGGTGGTGGCAGGACTGGGCTCTTCAGAATCTGTGTTTCATCCTCTGGGAACCATCCTGGGTCTTGAGTAGGCTGAGAAAAGCATGAAGCTGCCTTGCACACAGCTCTGGTTTCTGCCACAGCCCAAAACATCAGATCAATATTTCACCAGTGTCTTCTAGGTAACAAATGCATCTTCTTTTGCACCTGCTCCAGCACATGGGGACAGTGATGCCCTGCTGTGGGGCTGCATCAACACACCACGAGGTGCACACAGTTGTAAGACCTGGGCAGAGGTTCCTAAGTCCACGCTCAGGCAGTTGTGCTGAGACCCCTGTGCTGGGATCCCCATGCTGAGCACAATGCTTTATACCCTGGGTAGAGCTCTGAGGCACCCTGCAGCCCTTTGGCCAGGGCAGTGGCACCACTGGGGAGCACAGAGGTGTGCCACACCATGCTGTGGGATGTGAGCCTGCATTCCAGCCAGAGCCATGCACCCCTTCGTGGCACCTGCCAGTGCCTTTTGGAGCAGCCAAAAACCTCTGGTACTGCACAGTCCGTGGGGGCCACCACCTGGTCCCTGTCCAGGGCTTTGGCTGAGACACCAGAACTGCCCTTGAGAGGACACCGGTTTCACATACTGTGATCCAGAGTGATGCTGCACAAGGGATTGCTCCACAAAGGAGGATGTTTGCATGCTGTGGCCAAAGATGCTGTTGCCCTGCAATGTGTTGGAGGATGCTACACCTCATAGCTCCTGGGGTTAGAGGGCAAACCCCCTGCTTGGGAAGGGCAGGGTCTCTGCCCCTTGTACCATGCTCCCGAGGAGGTTGGTGCTTTGGGTTAGCATCCGGAAGTCCTCCTGCCCACATGGACACTGGGGCCCCACAGCAGCTAGCAGACACTAGCACATTGCCAGTGTTCCTGGTGGCACAGCAGAGAGGCTGTTAGGACCCTCTGTGAGTCTCCAAAGGCTGCTGTCAGGGGCCCCTCACACCACAGTGCACAGCAGTGTGGCCAGCCCCATCCTAGTGCTGCTCTAACCCAAGACTCATCCTCTTGCAAAACACATGGCATGCGTGGCAGGATGGGGACAGCACGCCCGGACATCACTCACCAGCACGCAGCACCCTGCACCGCACCCCACCAAACCTTGGCACAACGCGCTGCACCCATACAACCATCCCGCAGCCCGTGCAGCACTCGGGGTGCATGCAAAACCCCAAAGACGACCCCAGACGGCCGTGCCATGTCCCAGGAGATACCAGCATCACGCTCTACTGGGCCCACTCATGGGGGGACATCCACGGACATGGGTGGGAGACGCAGCAGGGCTGGGCGCTGACTCAGGGTGCAGGGAGCAGGGAGGGAGGTGCCGGGCGGGGAGGAGGGCGCCGGTTTCGGCCCCGGCGCGCAGGGAGCTGGGCTGGCCGGGGGCCAGCGCGCTGCCGGGACAGGCCGTGCTGTGGGAAGCAGGGAGTGCCGACGTGCCCCCACCCTGGGCGCTGCCGCCCGCGGGGACGGGCAGAGCGGAGGCAGCGCCTCTGAGCGGCACCGGGCACCCGCATGGGCACGGCCCCTTGCTTCTGCAGAAAGGTTTAGGGGATCCGTTTTTGGAGCTATGGGGAACAGGGTGGCTCCAAGCTGCAACCTTCTGCCCTGAGTGATGTTCTCTGCCAGGGGGTCATGCGTCAAGGCAGGGTGGGAATGTCACTGGCTGGACCTTTGCTGTCCTCTGGGAATTTAGGGCCATGGAAATGCTGAGGGACTGGAGCATCGCTGCTGGGAGCAGAGGCTGGGAGCTGGGGCTGCTCAGTCTGGAGAAGAGGAGGCTCAGGGGCAGCTCCCCAAGGCTGGCATGTTTCTGCAGGGAGGGGACGAGGGGATGGAGCCAGGCTCTTGTCAGCGGTGCCCAGGGCCAGGCCCAGAGGCGCTGGGCACAACGTGGAGCCCAGAAGGCTCCCCCTGACCCCCAGCAGCACGGCTGTGCTGGGGGGCGCAGCCCTGGCACAGGCTGCTCTGAGGCTGTGGGGTCTCCTCCTTGGGGAGCTCCAAACCCGCCTGGACATGGCCCTGGGCACCCTGCTCGGGGTGGTCCTGATGGGGCAGAGGGGACTGGAGGGACCCAGGGGGCCCTTCCCACCTCCACCACTCTGTGATCCACCACTCTCCATGATTTCATGCCCCAGCACTTCCAGCCTCCCCAGCTCTACCCGTTTTGTCTCAGGAAGGTTCCAGGCTCATCCCTCCACACCTGGGTTTTGAGGAATTGGGTGATAGGGGGCTGGTTGCCCTCCACATGCTGCCTCTCTGAAGCTGAGGCTCGCTCCCCAAAACCTGGTGGCACGATTGACAGGCAGCACCAGGAAACCTGCAGGATGTTCTTGCATGGTTGGGCCTGGGACGGAGGGAACAGGCAGCCCCAGCATGAAGGGAGAGGAAATTTCTTGCCAAGTGACAAGCTCCACCATGAAGCTCCACCATCCTGTGCATCCAGCCCTCCCTCATTACTTCCCGCATTAAGGGAGAAGCCTCACAGCCCAGATGCTGTTGAGCAACAGCAAGGGACAAGCCTGGTGCAAGCCTGGTGTCTTCTGCTGGCCCACAGGCCAGATGCATGCCCCAAGAACTCTTGGGAGTATGCAGCAGATGTGCCCCTGTGGGCACTGCATGTGGGAGCGTGTTAGAGAGACGCCTACAGCTAAACGAAAGGGATCTGCACCCCTACAAGGACAGAAAAAAAACAAGTCTCCTCACACTGACTCACCTCCAATCTTCATTGGAAGCTGTCAGAAACACAGAGAAAAGGGTCTGCTCCCCTTCGGTGGGAATAGGGAGGAAGATGGCCTGGTGGGTGGCAGGGCTTGTGACCAACCCATGGACCAAGGGGGTTGAGAACAGGGCCCCTGCCCACGTCACCCCCCAGGGCAACCCCCGGCACCAAGAGGGACATGGGGGCTCTGGTAGAGCAAAGTGAAGCAGCTGTAGGGAGGATTGCAGCAGGAAAAGCAGGTCAGACCGCTGAGGTCCGTTACAAAGCCTCCTGAGGACCACAAGGCAAGGGGACGTGTTGTGCGGGAGGCCCCAGATGGCCGCTGCATCCTTCGTGCTCCGGGGGAGGTCAAGCAGCACAGCCGAGTGCTGCTGGCCAGGGCCCATCTCCTCCTGGTTCAGAGCTTCGAGGTGGAGACGACACCCGCGCCCCCTCACCACTCTCTTTATTTACAGACACAACAGCATTCAGGGGCGTGGAGATGAGAAGCAGCACCTCGTGAAGCCTCTGCCCGCCCAGACCACGCCGTGCCTGCAGCAAGGCCCCTGCGAGCGCCGCGCGGTGGGGCGGTGGGCGCGGGGCAGGCCCCATGGCGCGGGGCAGGCAGCTCGCCAAGGCCGAGCATCACCTCTGCCTTCTGAGCCACCTATTTCCACCGGCCGCCCACCATGGTCTTCCCACGGGCAGCCTTCGACCTGGAAGGGAAGCAGGAAAGGATGTGCAAAAAGGCACAAGTGAAAATGGAAAAGAGGGGAGAGGTGAGCGCCACCGGAGGTCCTGCAAAGAGGAGCAAGCCATCGCTGGTTGATGCTTGTTCCCCTGCAGGAAAGGTCTTCTTCCCCGGCGTGGGGCCCAAGTGTGGTTTGGGATGTTTTGAGAACAAGCTCATTCATTTATAGCCAGGTATTTCCAACCAGTCCCGAACCCCTTCCCGTGCTCCTCCCTCCCAGTGATCCTTCAGAGAAGAAACGAAGGATGTCCAGCTGTGGAGGGTTAGTGATGGTTGCACAGTCCTTCCCCTGAGGTCCAGAAGCTGTGAGGGTGTTAGCCAGGACCCACCACACCACTATCCTTAACCAGAACCAAGGGAACTGGCCATGGGTCAGGAGAAGGAGGAGGAGAAGGTTCAGGTGGTCATTGATGGGCATTTCTGGCATCCTGAGAGTCACTGACCCCCCTCGCATGCCAGTCCCCAGGCCAGCCCCTTCCTCAGCCCCACTCCTGGACTGATGTCAGCACCAGGGCTCCATGCAGCACTCATGCAGTGGGGGCACGCAGCCTGTACTCACCCTTTGCTGCAGTTACAGGCCATGGTAGGGCAGAAGAGAAGAGAGATTTGGTGTGAGCAAGGGGGGATGCTGCTAACTGCAGGGGAGGATGCAGGGGGGATGCTGCTAACTGCAGGGGAGGATGCTGCTAACTCAGGGGCAAGACTAAGCACATCTCATTCAAGGAGGCAGAGTGGGATGGGGATGTGAGAGTGGCATTGTGCTCCCGAGAGTGCAGGTTAAACACCCACCTCCAGCCTGGGAGTGTTATGAAGGGTTCCCTAGCCCTGCAAAAGGGGCACAGGGACCAGCTCCCCCGTCTTTGCAGGGCTGCACAGCTCCCACAGCCCATGGGATTTCCCCTCCTATGTGAGCTGGGTCTCCAGCACATTCCCTGAGATGCTGGGCAGAGGCCCTCCAGGGATGGGGACAGCTGGATGTGGGCAGGACCCTGGAGGACACGAGGCTCCACATACAGAGTCATCTCCCTGGGGTCCATCCCCAGCCAGGGTCTCTGGGTTGGGGCAAGCCAGTGGAGCTGGGAGGCCATGGGCACCTCTGGATGGCAGCAGAATGGCACAGACCAAGATCCCTGGGCCAGACCTGCAGGTCCATGAACACGGGGTGCCAGCGGGCATGAGGCAGCCAGGAGAAACATGGGGAGGGAGCTGGGGCCAGAGGACCAGGGAGCTGGAAGGGCAGGGGGTGGTGAAGGAGGATGCTCAGCCAGCCCAGGTACTTACACCTTCTGGTGGTCACTAACACGGTTTCGGAGGACGTTGATCTGCAAGAGAAATGCAGGTGGGTGCTGAGGCTTGGCAGGATGCCTCATGCCTGGCTGGGGACAGGGTGAAGGTGCAGCACTGCTCTCTGTTCCCCAGCCATCCTTGTCTGGGCTTTAGCACAGGGCTGTGATGTGCAGCACAGTGGGAAGCCCATCACGGAACAGAGTACAAGTCCCCAGGAGCTGGGAGGCCACAGGGCCACTGCCACCACCCGCAGCCACATCCTGCAGCACTTCACAGCTGCATGCTCAGCACTGCCAGGGTGGCAGCTGCTGGGAGGGTTGGTTTGACCCCTGCTCAGATTCAAATGGGAGGCAGAAGTGGCTTTGCTTTCACTTGTGTAGAGCCTCGTAGGTGTTTGTCACCCCATGCCAAGGTGGGACCACGTCTTTTCTGACACAGCCAGCTCCCCACGACATCTCCAGCTGGGCACTGGGCACCCACCCGGTGTTCGAAACGGGGAGCTGATGGCGCAGCCAGGCATGCAGAGGGTGAGTCAGCCCGGGGAGGACCTGGTAGCTCACCTCGTATTTCTGCCGCTTGAACTTTTCCTGCAGGTCAAATTTCTCAGCCTCCAGGTCGCGGATGGTTTGCCACAGCTCCTTGGCTTTGTCCCTGTGGGAAGGGACGGGTGATGGCAGTGCAGAAAAGGGATGTGGCAGCAGGGTCACCGCAGGGGACAGGGCAGCGATGCCACCCCCTACACGCCAGGGACCATCTTGCCTCCTCCCCCATGGGTCCCCGCAGGCTCCGAGCCCAGCTGGGGACCTGCTGACAACGAAGCCAGACCCACGCGTGTCAGGGCCGCGGGGACACGCGTGTCCCAGCCGTGTGAGCCTGGCTCCCTCTGATGGCCGACACTGTCACCAGCAGCCCAGCGTGGTGGCCTGGCAGAGCCACCCAGGGGTGGCACAGCCCGTGTCACCCAGCGGGTGGGACCCCGTCCCTCCTGCAGCGCTCCTCACCTCAGCTTCTCTTCGCTCAGGTGGTCGATGTTCAGGGGCTTCCGCCGCTCACTGAGGATCTTCTTTTTCTTCTCCCGCTCGGTTTGCTTCTTCCCCCCCTTTTTCTCTGACTGCAGAAGCCATCAGTCCGCCGGAGGGAAGGAAACCCGCCCAACCTCTGCTCTGCCCCCGTCCCCAGCTCTGCCTCCCAGCACCCCTCGTGTTTGGCACTCCAGGAGTACACGAGGTCCTCAAGGACATGCTGGCAGCACTGGACCAGGCACAGCCCCCAGCCCCCCTCCCAGTCCCTGGGGTGAGGCCGGACCCCCACCTCCTGCAGCACAGGGCTCCCAGCCCACTTTGGTCACCACTGTCACCCAACCACTTCTGCCCGTAGGACCACTGAGCTACCAGCACCGAGCATCTGCATGGTGCTGTGGGGCCAGCCCGTGGTCAAGCCCCCCATAGGAATACCAACAACTTTGCTGCAACCCCTGGGGCAGGATCGCACCTTTTGCATGTAACCTCCGAAATGCAGCATGTTGGAGAAAGCTTTTTTCTTCCGGGCTTCCTCCTCAGCCTTCTTCCGGGCCTCCTCTTCTTCTTTGCGAGCTCTCTCCTCCTGCCAGGGTTAGCAGTGGGTCAGGAGGGGATGGATGGAGACCTCGTGGGCCAGCTTGTATGCAAAACACAGCTCCCATGTGCTCCATGGCCTGGCTCCCATGGGGTGGACAGCCAGGGTGGGCCCCGTGCCTCGCAGGAGGCCGCTGCCCAAGCCCCCATCCCCATAGGAAGACTCACAGCCATGCGGGCTTGGCGCTCCTTCTCCCTCTCACTGCGGATCCGCTGCTGCTCTGCCCTCTCTGCCCGCCGCTGCTCCTGTGGGAGGCGAGGACGATGGCCTGGATGTCCCAGGCCACCCCCTTTGTCCCTAGGGACACATCCCTGGCCCCTGAAGCCCTGAGAGCCCCAAGGGCAGCTCTGCTGCACCCACATCTCCCAGGGGAGCACAGGGACCGGAGCCCATGGGGAAAGGGGATGCCTTAGGTCCTGCTGTGGGGACTGCAGGGAGAGGATTGTGGCTGTTTGCCCGGGGCAGAGGGTGGCAACAGCAAGGAAAGGGGAAGGCTGCAGACATACAATCCTGTCCTTGAGGGAGATGAGCTCCTCTTCCTCCTTCTTCCTGCTCTCAAAGTGGGCTTCGATGAGTGCCTGAAGTTCATTCAGGTCCTTCTCCATGCGCTTGCGGTGGATGTCCTGCGTTGGACAGAAAGGGGGGCGACAGCCGTGCTCGCACAATGCAACCCCCCAGGAGTGAGGGGAGCCCCCACGGGGCTGGGCTGGGTGCGCTACTCACATCAAAATCCAGGCGCTCGCCATCGGGGATCTTGGGAGGCACCAGGTTTGGCATGAAGGGCCTGGAAGGCAAGCGGGAGGACTGTGAGCCTGCAGCAGGTACCTGGGACGGGACGAGGCTTTCCACCCATGCTCTGATCTACCCAGCCCTCCTCTCTGAGCCTCACGGCCCCCAGGGCTGCAGAGTGAGCACGTTTTGAGGAGAGGGAAGAGTAATGCTGCTTGCTGGAGGTAGCCAGCTGGACAGCCTCGGAGGAAGACTTCTGGCATTCCCGGGAAGCTCTCCAAGGCACCCGCATGGCTGGAATAACTCCACAAGCGGCGGGCAGCATGGCCACGTCCCTTTGCCAGGCACCCTGGGGCTGGCAGCCATCCCACCACTCACCCAAAAGAGAGTGGAGGAGCTGTGTGCTCCAGCGTGAGCTGGAAACCACCCCCTCATTGCCCGTGGGCTCAGTCCCAGGGTTGTAGGGGCTCAAGATGCCATCCCTCCTCCTGCCATTGCTAGGAGCACTGCGGGGAGGTGATACCCTGGATGTGCCAAGGACCCCAGGCTGGGGTGTGTGCAGATGTCCTCCAGCTGAAGGGCCACAGGGCAGCTGGACCTCCTCCAAGGAGCACATAAAATGCTTCATGAGTGCCTGTGCACCCCATTCTGAGGATCCTCTTCATATCCCTTGTTTCTCTGCCTGTTTCCTCTCCCCTTTTCTCTCCAAGTCCCAGTCTCCACACTATTTTCATGCTTTTAAGGCCTCATTGCCCGTGTCCCTTGTGGATCTCACCCTGTGGCACCAAGCCCATCACATGGAGGCACAGCTCCGAGTTCAGACCTTGCACCAGAGAAAATGCACCAGCACTTACTTGGGTTTGGGCTTTGATTCACCTGTGGGTCCCCAGGAACAGGAGAGAAAGACAGTGTTAGTGGCACGGAGGCATTTGCTTTCACACCTTGACCCCAAGCCCCACAAAACTGAGCCAAGCCTTCCCCCTCTCCCAGGTAGATCTTCCTCCACCAGAGGCAAACAGTGAGGTGTCCCCTGTGTGCCAAAATCCCACACACACCGATGCTCCCCACCGAGCATTTGGAGCCTTCCTGCACCATGCAGGGATGGTGCCCCCCACCCCAGAGAGGACCACGGGGGGAAACCTCACCTTCCCCAGGCTCCTGCTCTCGGTCCCCCTCTCCACCTGTGGAAAACACGGTGCTTGGTCCCGGCACCAGCCCTGCCGTGCACCCTGCCCAAGTGGTGCTGCCCACCAAGTGCTGTCCCCACCACAAAATCCCCCTCCAGCTCTCCAGGATGAACCGGGGAGCGCCTTGTCCCCTGGGAAAGCAATAGCTCTGCCCTCTCCTTCCGTTTTGGGGGTGAATTTCTTACCGAGGCAGCACAAAGCCATCCCTCCTGCAGCTGTCCTGCTGCCCCAGCCCTGGCAGAGGACAGGCCTGGGGCAGTTCTGCCCCATTTGCCACAGAATCTCCCTTCAGCAGCAGCTGAATTTAACGCTGAAAACCCCACAGCAAGGGGACAGCACCTTGGGAGATTGGGTTCAGGACTGAAATGGCCCCAAAATGTCCTTCCTCCACTCCTGTTTTACCTTCTCCTGGTGCTTTTGTTTCATCTTCTTGTTCTGTTTCAAAAGTAAGGGGGAAAAGTGACCAGAGCATCCACAGGTGAGGGCCACCACCTCCCCGTGCACCCTGCTTTGTGGAGCAGGGCTGGGACCCGAGCCTGGCCACCAGGCAGGACTGCATGGGGACACAGAGCAGGCAATCCAGGCCACTCCAAAGTGATCTTCGGATGGCGAGACACATCAGAGCATGGCCCCAGCTCTGGAAATCCCCACTCCGAGACAAGAGTTACCTCTCGGTGGAACAGGCTGTACTCATTTCTGGCATTATTTCAGAAGGCTGGACACGACCAACTTGGCAGCAGGTCACCAACCAGCAAAAACCAGCATTAACCTTGTGCTTGTAGGGCCAAGGCACTCAGCACTTGGTAAGGTCAGGGAAGGACAGCCCAGTTTTGTCACATCTTTACTGGAAACCAGCGGTACAGGGGCTGCTGGCCCTGCTGCAGGTGACACCAGGATGTCCCAGCCCTGCTCCAGGGCACAGCACGAAAGCCAGCGCCCCACCAGCACAGAGCACGACCATGGGATCTCCCACCATGTGCATACCTTCTGCCTTGGTTTCCTCGGTCTCCTCTTCTGCCTCCTCTACCTGTTCTTCCTGACCTGGGGAACAAGGGCAGCGTCAGTGCGAGAGCCGTGGCTGCCGCTGGCTCCCCGCAGCCCCCTCGTGGGACATCTGCGGCTCGGAGCCGGCCACCAGCAAGGCCAAAGAGACCCGGGGGAGAGGAAGCTACAGGAGAAAGAAGCAGTGGCTGAGAAAGCAAAGGGCTTCGTTCTAACCTGCACCCGAAGGCTGGTCTCTTTGCTTGGGTGGGGAGGGGGATAAATTTATAGGATTTAGAGCCTGGTTTGTCCCTCGTTCCCTCCCCGCCAAGCTGAGCCCTCAGACCCCAGGGTGCAGGGGAGGGATTTCTGTTGCTCTCCTCTACCCAGCAAAGAAGAAGGCTGGGTGGCAAACGTCTCACTTAAGCCACTGTTGGAGCCTTTTTCCACTGGAGGGAGCAGCATCCCCACGGGAGTCCTCCATCGGAGTGAGAGCAGCGCTGGGGCCCACAAGTCCCGGGAAGACTTGTGGTCCCGCAGCAAGAGAGGAAGAAAGAAAAAGAAGACAGCAAGCCACAGGCAAGTCTGGGGGGTGGATGTAAGACAGAAACCACAGAAATGAGAGCAGGTATGCACAGCACGGCTGGATGGGGGGAGTGCAAGAAGCAACAGAGAGAAGTGAAAGAATGAAAGAAAAACCCTTCCCCAGCCGGGGAAAGGCAGAAGACAGATCAACCCACAACATGTTCACAGCAGCAGTGGAGAGATGAAATAAAGAAAGGTGCAATAGCTACCGTCTTCTTCCTCAATCCATTCTTCCTCTTCTGAGCCAGGGAGGAGGGGAAGGAATAAGCACAGAGGTTAGTCAGGCACCGTAAAGCTGCGGGGTGTAGCTACGGCACGTGTGAGACGAGGACTCCGGCCCTTTGCTTTTAACTTTCAGGATGCTTCACCCTGCAGCAGCCCGGGCTGCCTGGCTGTGTCCTGAAGCAGCAAGAGCCCCGGCAAAACCCAGGCCCCAAGCCCAGCCTCACATGCTCAGCCCAGACATGTCCCAGAGCAGCTGCATGCACGGGGGGTCGGTCCTTCACCATACGGGGGCAGCTGGAGGTTTCTCCTTGAGCACCATTAACGTTCAGCTGAAGCTCCAGCTCCCCTTGAGCTATTGCGCTCTGAAAATACCCAAATCCAGCATTTCCGCCCCTCTTTTTGAGACAGGGGATCTCCCTGTTAAAAAGAGATCCTAAGAAAATTCCGGTTAGCTTTGATCCTACTGATGTTTCAGGTGGAGGAATTCACAGCATGGCCTCACACAGCCTCACACAGCCTTCTCAGGCCCGTTGCAGCCCAGGCGCTTGCCACCACCACCCACTCGAGCACAACACCGAACCAACAGCACTTATCCTTCCAACCACAAACGAAACACCTACCTTCTTCCACGTACTCCTCTTCACAGAGCACGCAGGAGAAAGGGAAGGGAAAGAAGGCACAGGTTATTGAGGTTGCGCTGATCGTTTCTCAGCGTCAGTCTTGGGGCAGCTGTGGATGCTCCATGTCCCCTTACCTTCCTGCTCCCTGCAAAGCACGACACAAAGTGGCCCAGTTACAGCGATGCTCTGCAAAGGAGCTGAAATTTCCTCAAGCTGGGTCCCACTTTCCATAGCGGTGGGCAGTGGCTGCTCAGCAGGCTGCGTGGTGCCGTGCTGTAGGGTGGCAGTGGGGACAGGCTGAGACCCCCTTCATCCAGCAGACATCAGGCAGCCTGCAGTGCTCAGCTGGCACTCTGGTGGTGGTCAGAGCCCGGGACCATTTCACAGCTCGAGGTGGTCTGAAACTCCTGGAATGGGCAGCCTACATCTCACCTTTGTCCCAGAGTCCTTTCCTGATTTAAGGGAAACACACTGTCTGTCCTCAGGTGTGCCAAGGGAAGCTGAGCACAGGGCTCAGCCTCATTGCTGGGCATGCAAGGTTTTCTTCTTGCAAAATCAATGTATTTAAGTGACACTTAAATATCAGAGGAGGACTCAGATCTATTTTTCTGGTGGTGGATGAGAAAATAGCAGCCTTGTTTGGACCGGTCCCTATAGCCACATGGCTCCAATGCCAATCCCCTTCTCTTCAGGTGTTTCAGCAGCCCTCACCAGCAAAACCTGCCCTCGGATTTGGGCCTTGTTGGGATGTTCAGGACACTGCCGTAGGACCCCATCAGCGACACACTGATGGAGCCAGCCTTTTCTCAGCTCTGTCCCATTGATTTAGAGCACATAATTTTTAGGGCAGGCTCTGTCCCTTTGCAGAGCATTTGCTTATCGGCTCCTGATGCCAACCTCCCCACTGTGGGATCTCAGAACCATCACAGCAGTGATGCCAATTAGGATCGGGGGATCCCAAAGTGCTTTCATTCTGGGTGCTGGGGCAACAACCACAACTGGGCCCCCCATCAGCATGTCTAAGCAGTGCTTGACCCTGCAGGAAGACAGGAACTGGGAGAGAGAAAGGTGTTTAAAAACACACCACTTACTGGTCATACTCTTCGACGACCTCTTCAGAGTCCGACATGCTTGGTTATCTAGCAGAATTCAAGGCAAGGTGGAAAAAGCGAGGGTTAGGAGCTGAGATAAGGACTGGGACAGCCTGTCCTCCAGCACCCACGACGGGGGCACCGTGATGCTGCATCTCTCCAAAGTACTTGGAGCTGGGAGCTGTCCCCAGCCAGGCTGTGGTGGCGATATCTCAGTGGAGATAAGGTCCCCTCACTCCCCTCCCGTCCCAGGATCACAGCTGGCCCCAAATAAGAGGCAGGAGATTAGACACGGCTTCGTGCCATGCTGATAGCTGCCATCAGGAGCCACGTCTGGGACACGCAGCTCCCCTTGCTGGAGCCATCCCAGGGTGCTGTGTTTGCTCAGGGCACGGGAAAATTACCCAATTATAACGTTCAGCTTGTTTGGCTTCCTGACTATTCTTAGCTCGGGTGGGATATGGAAACTTGCAGGGACATCCCGGTATCTCCAATTTACGGCCACAGCACAAGATCTCAGCGAGATCACCCAGCCCTCCCAGTGCAGAAGGGTGACCCGGGCTCAGCAGGGGCATTTCCCTCAGTATCCCGGTCCCGAGACTGAGCTAAAGGGGACAATAATTCAGATCCCAGTTTAGCAGAGGGGCTCAGTGTAGCCAAAACCATGGAAACATCCATGCTCATCATCCTCACACACCTATCTCCCTCCCGGCCCGTGGCTGGGTGAATGCCGCCCCTCGGCACTCCTCGCCCTGCTCCCACCCGATGCTGCAGCACAAGGTCACCCAGCCCAGCCCCTGCACAGCCCGGCCACCCTGCTCCTGCGGGACCTCAGCGAGGCTGCGATGCGGCTGGACAGCGCGAGGCAGCTCTAGAAATAACCTCCATGTGCCGAACCACCTGTTCCCAGAGCAGCGCCGCTGCCCCGCTCCCATTGGGCGACGGGGAACAACTGGCCCTGGATGCATCTGTCGGGCATTTATTACCCAGGATGGGTCGGACAGGCTTCAGGATGCTGAATCCAGGACCGGGACCCACAGGCATGGGGAGGATGCACTGCAGGAGGGATGCGTCGGCATACCACACGGCTGTCAAACCTTCCTTCTGAGCAATGACTCATGAGTGCTTTTTGGAGACAAATGAAGTCAGAAGCCAGCCCTGTCTGCCCCGGGTTTACTGCCCCAGCTGCTGCTGTTGTCCCCTTCCCTCCGACGGACCCGGGTCTCAGCCCCACACATTCCCCATGCCTGGCCCTGTGGGGCACGGTCCTGCCACCCCAGAGTTTGGCCAAACCCTTTTATGTGGCCACTTGCACCCAGGGCTTCATGGGGCCCTTGCACAACATAGGAGCAGAAATCCCCTCCTGGCCACGAGGTTATAAACGTGCATTTCTGGAAGCGTATTTCTGCAATCCAATTCATCTCCTCTCTGCCACATCACCAGATCCCACCAAACATTTACTGAGGAACAGCAGCAAAATCAGAGCTGTTAAGGGGGCACACAAGAAAAGCTAATGTTATACTGGAAAGTGGCTCTAAGAAATATTTTTTCCATCCTCTGAGCAGAAAATGGCACGGAAGCAGGATAAACCTTCCAGTTAAAGCTCAGAACATTTGTTTTGAAAGAAAAGGGAGCATCCTGACCCTGTTGGTCCCTGTGGGTCAGTAAGATGCTCCCACAGCATCACATCCCCAGACACAGGGAGCAGGGATCTACGAGATCCCCCCACGGGCACCCGAAATCCTTTCCAGCCACCTTGTGTCACTCAAACAGCACTGAGAAACCCACTGGAGAGGGTCCTGGTGCTTTCCCCGGGGGGAATGCCTTCACAACAGAAACACATCCCAGTGAAAGCAGCTGGGCAGGGCCATCAGCACCGAGCCAAATCCACGCCGAGCCTGTATCTCCTGGATTTTCACAGCAGAGCCCGAGCATCCCACGCCGCCCCAGCCTTACCTCTGCTGTGGGGCACAGGCGAGGTCCCACGGAGCCGTGGGGGAGCCGGCGGGTGTCTGGGATGTGCTCCTTGGGGGGGCAGAGGCTTTAAGGGGCCCCCAGCGCCCACCCCGGGGCGGGCAGCGCCGGCAGGAATGCGCCCGGCGCCCAGCGAGGAATGCAACACTTGTGAGCTGCTATTTCGGCAGCCATGGCCCCGGCCCCCTCCGCGCTCCCCCTGCCCCCCTAGGAGCCCATATAAGCCCAAGCTATTGTGTGGCCTCAGAGATTTGCTATTTTAAACCCACCGGACGGAGATACGTGAGTGCCCGAGGGGCTGACACAAGCCAGCCAGCTGTCACCTTCTAGGGCTTGGGGACGCTGATAAGGCAGCGCCGGGGACCAGACCCTCCGCACCAAGATGCTGTCCTGTGAAGGTTCGGGTTGTTTTTACCCCCCTTGAGATACATGTCTCATGTTTTTGCCTTTTTTTTCCCCTCCTGCAAGAAGATGGGAAGCAAACCCCTCAGGTCCCGGTCCAGGAGCAGCCAACCAGGAGCTTCTTAGAAAGAACTTTTATTAGACAAAAAAAAAAAAAAAAAAAAAAAAGTCACAGAGGAAAACCAAATAAACCAAATCCCTAAAGCCCAATAAGCAAGATGAGACCAAGGGGCAGCAGGAGGGTCCCACACCGAATTTGGACACCGCAGTGGTTGCTGAAGGCACAGCCCCAGCCCGTGGCACGGCCCCAGCAGGATTTGAGCGTCGTGTCATGGGCTGCCCACGGCAATTTGTGCCCCCCGGGGTGGGCACAGAGCCGGGGAGCGTGGGGACCAGGTGGCTTTGGGGTCTGCATCACAAAGGGCTCCAGGGGAAGAGTGAGAGGGGAACAGGGCTGGCAGAAGGGGGCCAGGACAGGGCTCCCAGCTCCATGCACCCCACAAGTAGGTCTGTGGCCAGCCTGCCCTCCCCATAGCATTCGGCAAAAGGGGTCACTGCTTGCAGGGGATGGGAGTGGTGGAGAAGGACATGTCTGAGCTGTGTGCTGGAGGGAAGCACCAGTGCTAGCAGATCCACCTGCCCTCCACGGGGTCTCCAGGCTAGGCTGGTGCACAAGCAACTCTGCAAACAGCACTTTGGGGGGTTAGGTCCCCTCCAGCAGTCACAGCTTGGGGAGGGGGTGACATCTGCCTGTGCCCCCACCTCACCCCACACTCAGAGGTGGGCACGGTCCATGGGTGGGCAGCCAAAACTCCCCTGGCCCCGCAGCCTCTCACCCCGCAGCAGGATCCAGCTGCAAGGGACACGCGCAGGCTGTTCCCCTCAGCAAGCGCAGTGTGGGGCACAGCCAGGGATTAGGAACAGAACGCCAAAATGTTGTAGGGAAGCGAGGCAAGAGCCTGCCTTCAGCACCTGCAGGGAACCTCCAGGCCTGGGTATTCCTGGAGAGGCAGGGAGTGAGGGTTGGGGACGCAGGGATGGGATTCCAGCCTTCTTCCTTCCTAGCCCACAAGCAGAGGACCCCGGCCACCCCGTTCCACCCACGTGTGGCAGTGGGGACTCTGGTGGCAGTGGGCAGGGCTGGCATGGATGATTGGGCAGGGCCAGGCTTTGATCTTCAGAGCAAACCAGTTTTTTTTTTCCCCAGATCATCTGATATTATTGCATATGATATTATTGCAGCTGGAAGAGAAAGTGAGAAACAGTGAGGCCGGGGCTGAGGCTGGGGGTGATGCACGGGCGAGCAGGTCCCAGTTCTGCCCCAGCTCAGAACAGTTTTCAGCGCAGCTCCACATCTACCTTGGTGCCTGCAGGGGCGTCTCTGGGCTGCTTTACCCAGACGTCACGCTTTGGCAGGCTGTTTATTTTCCCGATGTCCTGCAAATAAGAGAGTCGTGAGTGGCACGAGGTTTTCTCCATGCATCATACACATTATTGCCTTGCTGTCTGTAACCAGCCCTCGAAGCATGATCGTCCCAGCTCAAACCAGCCATCCTTGACATCCTACACCTGGTAGACCCCAAAAACCAAGCACAGCCCCAGCCTGCAGAGGTGAATGGCGGGTTTATTACAGGAAAATGAGGAAAAAAAGCCTTACCCAGGAGTGACCCCAGGAGCAAACCCTTTCCCAGCAGACGGAGCCAGCTCAGCCTCCCGGCACAGACACGTTTGGGCAGTGCTAATCCCGGAGCTCAGCACAGGGGTGCCCAGGCTTGCCTGCCCGGGCTGCGGGGCTGGGCTGAAGCTGCCCCTCCTGTACCCACACAGCTGCCACGAGCAGCGGCAACATCTTATTGCTTTGTGGGGTGACACCTGCCCAGCATTTGTCCTGGCTGATTCTCTCCTTTCCAAGTACAGTGAGCTGTCTGGAGGCCAAAGGGTCTCCTGCCCATCTCCCTTTAATCCACATCCCTGGAGCAGCACCTGAGTCTGAGTCCCCACAGCCAGGCACTTTGTCACCCCGCCTGTGGGACCCCCTATTTTGTGGGGCTGGGACCTGTACCAGGATGCAGATCAGTACCCAGTCCTCTTGGTGCACACTGGGTCTCGGGGCCAGGCTGGATGGGGCTTTGAGCAGCCTGGTGTGGCAGGAGGTGGTGTGTCCATGGCAGGGGGGTGGAATTAGGTGGTCTTTGAGGTCCCTTCCCACCCGACCCATTCTCATTCTATGTTTCCAGGCCCCACAGAGCTCAGTGGGTGAGCAGTGAGCATACAGCTCATCTGCCAGCAGCCTGCAGGTGGCAGCTGAACCTATGACCCAAAGCTTCTCTCACACCCTTTAGTGCATTCAACCGGGGGTTTTTCAAACCCTTTCAAGGCCCACCTTCCCCAGATGCAGGGGGGTGTCCCACCGGGCTGCCAGCCCTCAGGACTTGAGCCCGAGCTCTTGGCACAAGCTGGTACCTTGCTCTTTTCCTCCTTGGCAGGCTCCTGAGTTCGGCTGATCCACAGATTAATGCGGGACGTCACCGACCCCGGGATCTTCAGGTTGTCCTATGGCACAGAGAGGGACACCAGGGTTGCAGCACCAGCTCTCCCATTGCACGAAGGCAACCCAGGACAAACCCCAGGGCACAGGGAGACGGGGCAAGCCTGCAGCAGGCAGATACCAGCCCACACCTTGGCTCCCTCCCAGCTCCCCAAATACCAGTGCATCGGCACAAACCCACACGCTGCCAGAGCACAGTTTCGGTGGCTCGAGCCCAGCCCTGCTCGCACAACAACCACCAAACTCCCACCAGCAGCCTGCCACGGTGTGCTCTGGTACCCAAACCAGGGAAGATTTGCCCCAAAAGCTGGTGCCTGCCCTGGCACAGGACCCCCAGGGGACTCCTGCCCTCACCTTCTTGGCCGCGAGCGGCTCAGCCTTGCTGGGAGCACTGGCCTCGAAGAAGTTGCGCTTGCTGGCCACCCCCTCCGAGGTCACCACGAGGCTCTTCTGAACAGTCACGGAAGATCTCACCGACCCCGAGCGCTGGGAGGAGAGAGGGCTGTGAGCAGGAGCCCAAGGGGTGAAGAGCAAAGCCCTGGGTCAGCTCCTTCCCTGCCCATCACCAGCTCATGGGATTACCCACCAGAACCACGCAGCATCCCCATGACCCTCTCCAAGGGATATCCCCTCAGCTCCTAAACCCTGAGGCTGATCCATTTTTCTGCATGGGACTGCCTTCATCCCCATAAGGGCTGGGTTTTTTGGTGAAACCCAGTCCCCTTCTGCCTTCCCCGCTCAGCTCCAGGCCCCCTTTCCCTCTTCCCCCCACACCCCTCTCACCCCTGCACCAGCCTGGCTGTGCTGAGGGTTTTGGTACCTGCACGGCCGAGGTGTACTTCTCCAGCTTCTCCTCGATGGTGGTGTTGCTACCTGGGATCCTCAGGCTTGCGCTGGTGAAGAAGAGGGGAGGGAGTTGAATGCAGCCCCCACAGTCCCCTGGACTCAGCCCATGGTCTTGGGGGGGCTCCACTTGTGGGGAGGAGACCCCATCTGACCCAGGCACTCATCCTGCTCCTGTCTGCCAGTGCTGATGACTGAGATCTCCGGGTCTCACCACCTTCCTAGGGCCCATACATTGAAAAGAGCTCTTAGCTGCCCAATTTACCCTGTCCTCAGCTGCCAGGTCTGAGCTGCATCTTCACACAGGTCAGGAGGGTTTTGCCTGTGGTACCCACAGGAGCAGGCCCAGGTGCCCGTAAAGCCCTGCTCCCCTGCCCCAGGTAGGGCAGCGAGTCTCATCCGCCCCCTGCTTCCAGACCTGAGCCCTCAGTTCCTTAATAAATTTTAAGCCCCTAGCCCAAACCTTGCCACAGAGATGTGGAGGGTCACTTGAACTGCCCTCCAAAGCAAGATCAAGTTGCTCAGGGACCTGTATGGTTGGGTTACGGATAGCTCCGAGGCGGGGGACACACACTTTTGTGGCACTGTAACCAACTCCTAGCAGTGCAGATGCAAACACCGGTCAGAGACTGCATCAACCAAGAGACCACAGGGGCAACCTGGGGGTGACCTGTACAGATGCCAGCTCTGCGGTGGACTTTGGTCTGTCTGCTCTCACTCCAGGCTTCACTGCCTGGTCAACCAGGCACCCTGGGGACAGCAGACCTGTCCCAGACCCCATCCCCTCCTCTCCCTTGGAAAACAAGGGACGAGCATCCCTGCCCAGGAAGGCCAAAGCAGCATGCAGAGGGTTGCTGACCTCCTTGTGAGAGGGCTTTCATCTTCTTCTTTCTGTTTCCTTGAGATCACCTGGAAGACACAAGGCAAGAAGGCACTGGAGCCATCCTTGGTCATCACAGATAAACACGGAGAAAACTGTTTGGAGTCAGCTCACTGGTTTCCAGTCTAGCACTGCTTTCACCCACACCAGAGCCCACCTCACATCTAAGCTGTCCGGACTGAATACACTTGGTAGTGCTGTTTCATTCCCAGTGAAGCACTGTGAATTCAGGCAAGCATACCCCGTCAGCCCTAATTCACAACACGGAGGATCTCAGTGGCTTTCATGCTTTTCCCAGCCTTTTATTCCAGAGTGTTGTTTGTTTGTTTGTTTGTTTTTTAAATGGGGACAGACTGGAAATAGAGATACTCTCAGGGATATAACAAGGAACGAGAGGGAGGATGGATTATTTTTTCCTCCTGCATTCTCAGAGAAGAACAGAAATGCCAGAGGGTGAATGGTCATTCCTGTGACTCTTTGGGAAATCAGAGGACAATGAGCTCCTTATTTTCTCACCACTTCTGACAAGTTTCCATGCCAGCACAAAGCATATGAACATGGACTTGTCCACAGTCAGATGCCTTTGGTCTGACGAGAAGGGAAAGGAAGGGAAGACTGAAGCAGAGCTGCAACGCCCAGACCAAGGATGGATTTCAAACACACATTTTGGAACAGGCTCTGCCAACAGGGCATGGACACCAAAGCATCCCTTCCTTCATCTTCCACTGCCCTAACAGGAGTCTTCCTCCCACTTGCTTTTGCTCTTACCCGAAAGGAGACAGTCCTTGGGCTGCTTCTTCTGATGGAGCTACTGTAAGTGGCATAATTTCGAGAAGCATCTGACTTTTCTGGAGGTTCGTCTTGGGTGGGAGGTGGCTGTACTACCTCCTTTAAGGGGCTCCTGGGTGGATGCTGAGGAAAAAGCAGACATCTGATGCACCTGTGCAGAGTTTGTGGGGAAGGTTCAGGTGCAGGGATCAGAGCAGCCAGGGTGGAAATGGTTTGGAGACAAGGGTTTGAGATCCAAACCCTCCGAACCTTGGCTGTCTTCTTTGGATTCACAAAGCACTAACACCTCTTCAATGAAAGCCTGATGGAAATCAGTAGTGGCCTCCAGGAGAAGGCAATCAGAATAGCATGTGCAAGGCAGGGAAAGGAGGTGGTGGGATCCCGGTACCACCTCGTCCATCTTCTAGAGCAAGTGTGGTGGGGATTGGACAGCACAGGCACCCCCCAACCACACGTGGTGAGGAGATGCTGCTCCACCAGTGGCACCACGAAGCCCTCCTGCACCCAAACGAGAAGCACCTTGCCCAAACACACCTCCCCCAAAAGCCCAGAGGCTGCATCTCCCTCCTCCTTTTTGGTCTCTCCCCCTTCTTCTTGTCCTTCCAGGATGCACACCCCAAGGCTCAGCACCTTTCCCACATCCTGCTCACCTGCTGCTCTGGAGACGGGGTCCCCTCCGAGGCTATCTTCTCCTCCGTGCTGCGGATCCTCGTTCGGGTCAGGATCTTCACCTCACGGACCCGGCAGGTCCCCAGCTCCGGAGCCGCTTGCGGCTGCGGCTCCCCCTCATCCCTCCGCTGCTCCCCTCGGGGTGTCCCCGTGCCTTGTCCCTCTTTGTCCTGCAGACGTCCCCTCGCCACCACCTTCCTCTCGCGGGCTGGCTCTGGGTGCTGGTCTCCTGGCGGGGCTTCTTTGCCCGTAACCGCATCCTGACCCTGCTCTGCAGCCCGGCCGCTCTCCTGCCCCGCGCGGGGCTGAGCTGCAGCCTGCACACCGTTCGCTCCCACCGCTGCCTCCCGCTGCTCCTTCTCCTGTTTTGGCTTCTCAGACACGGCCATCGGGGACCTTGTCCGTCTCCCTTCTTGCGTCTTCAGCACCTCTGAGAGCTTGCGCTCCTCCTCTTCCTCTGGAGACGCCGGCTTCACCAGGGACTGGGGCCTAGAGAGAGACCAAGCAGGGGTCAGGCCTCAGCACCATGGGCCAGAGGGATGGCTTCCAGCAGGTGAGGTTCACCCAGGTAGAGGCTCTGGGGCACATACAAATCCCACAGGTGTTCCTGGAGTCACAAAATCACCGAGTGGTGGAGGTGGGAAGGGCCCCCTGGGTCCCTCCCGTCCCCCCCACCCCAGCAGGGCCACCCCGAGCAGGGTGCCCAGGGCCACGTCCAGGCGGGTTTGGAGCTCCCCGAGGAGGAGACCCCACAGCCTTGGGGCAGCCTATGCCAGGGACATGGCAAAAAGTTTCCAGAAGTTTGGATTACGTCTCTTTTTCCTTGTTTTTGGCAGAAAAAAATGAAGCTTTTCTGCAGCCTCAACCCAGGGCAGCAGCACATTGTCTGGGAAAGCAAGTGCCTGCAGGACTGGCCAACAAATGTTTTAAGCGGGGTACAGGCAGCCCAGCTCCTTCCCATTCCCTTCTCCCAAGGAAAAAGCAATGCTAGCAAAAACAGAGAACTGGTGACAGCGAGCAGCAGAAGAGCCCTGCTGCATGCAGGAGGCCTCTCAGCGGTTTCAGCAGCAGGATAACAGTGGATGCCATGGGAAAGTGCAGGACAGGAATGAAGTCTCCAACCAGGGGAAGCTGGGGGACTTCAGTGCATGTCTTGATATTCAGCTCACCGTGGCTCCATAAATGTGTCCAGTAGCCTTTGGAAACCCCATAAAACATTAGCATCCACCAAGTCTTGTGCCAAGGAGCTGTGCTGTGGGCTCAGAGCAGCATCCCTGTATGAGACCTGTGTCTGTCCCTTCAGTGGATTAGGAAAAAATGTCTTTGGGTTTAAAACATCGGTTGTAAGACCATCTGCTATGGCAGCTGTCAACCACAGTCCAGATACAGTCTGCCAGACAAGCTTTTTCCCCTCCTTTCCCAAGCAAACACAGGCACCAGTCTGGGAAGGGGCAGGTAGGACACTTGTCCAGGACCACATGGGCTGTATCTACATGGCCTCCAGGGCTTGGAAAGTAGATTGGATAATATTTGTCCTCATCCTGAATCCCCACATTGCATTCACCACACAGCTGGCCTGTCTAGCACCAGGGAAGGGGGACACGTCCTATTTACCTTGCCCATGCAGCCACATCCCACCCCTCTCCAACCCAGGCAAGAGAACAAGGAAGAAAGCTGTGAGCTCTCAGCACCACGAGCGAGGCCGATGCCAGCAGGACCTCACGCACCTGCTGGGCTTTGGGCTGGGGTCTTTCACTGGGCTCGGAGGTTCTTCATCCACCGATGAGGAGGACAGCAGGCTCCGGTGCCTTCGCCGGCGCTCCCTTTGCTGCTCCTCTTCATCCTCAAGCGTCCTCTGCTTGGCCAGGCTGTTTGGGGTGGAACATAAGGTTGTGGTGAGGCTGTGTGCCTCACAGGGATCCTACAGAGAAAAGGGACCGCAGTGACCTCAAAGGGGCCCTCCCCAGCAGGGCTGCACGGGGCAGGGGCACAGGGACACCAACGCAAGCCAGGTGTAGCAAAGTGCTCTCGCTCCACCCAGCTGATCCGGGCATTTCCCAACACCAGCACTTGACTTCCCAACTCCTAATTTCTCCTCTTCAAGGCAGCATTCATTTAAAAGGAATCCCTACATTAAGCAAGCCGTCCCAGGCACAGATATTTAACCTGTAACTCAGCAAGACCCTAGAGCCACCGCAGGGATCTCAACCACACGACCTGGAAGGGTAACCACGAGTGGCAGACGGTTTTAGCCCCAGCACGAATTGTGGGGGTGGCATTTTAATTTTTATTGTGCAAAAAGCCTCAGATGCAAAAGCATCTGTGGCTGAAGAGCAAGTACCGCTGAAGAGCTCTGCCCAGGAACAGGGACACAGGAGCCCCTCTTGCTCCCCACGTGTGGCCTCCCAAAGCCAGAAGAACCAGGAATGTATTACAGTCACAGCTTATACCAAAATGACAAGGCTCGTAAGCACCTTTAAAGTGTCACCTTTAAAGAATTTATTTTAAACAATTCATATTTTTATAAAAAGTTGTTTGGGAAATACCAGCTTTCCCTTCCTTCCGCTGTGCAAACCATGCCCAGGCTTTCTGCTGGCGCGTGAGCTGTGTTGGGCAATATTTCGTGCCTGCATTGCATTTTTCACAACAGCGTTCATGTACCTGCAGCACTAGTCCTGAACCAGCTGCAAACCCACACGGGGTCACCAGCACCACGAGGGGCAGCTTCCTCCTGGGAAGCCTTGTCTTTTGTCCTCTCATGCAGAATCTGGCCCCATGTAGGCACCAGGGGCCGGCACTCCAGCTTCATCCAGGCCCAGGGGTTGCTTTGAATTTGACTTTATGAACGTGAAAGTCAGAGCACTCTTGGGCCTGTGGTATCGCCAGCACCGCTGCGGACACAGTGACTCGCCATGTGGTTTGCGAGTTACTGTGTAATGAAGCCTGGGTCATAAATTAAACCACATTACCCCCCGCAACCACTCGCGGCTTCTGTTCTTCCTGGTGGATGGAGGCAGGGGAGCGCTGGAGGGTCAGTAAAGCAGAACGGAGAGCACGGGTCCCAGCGGGCAGCTCAGCCCCTCTGGACACAGAGCGATGCAACAGGGCGTGCTGCCCACCCGCCCCCCATCCCCATCACCCCCAGCATGCCACCCCAGGGTGGTCCCCAACACCCACACGGGGTGGGACGGGGATGGAGAAGGCTGGGACCTGCCACAGGGAGCCTCTGTGAGCATCCCCAGCTGGGTCTCGCCCTGCCTGGGGACATGTTCCCCAGCCAGCCCCCCACAGCAGCATTCGTCCCATGAGCCTGAGCCTACAAACACTGATGTACAGCTGGGCTGCGCTTGCAAGGCTGCAGGGCTGTGCCTCTGCCAAGCTCTCTTTGCGTGTCCCTCCTGCGGTGACAGCATGGAGCCCCAAAGCCAGTCCAAACACGTGTGAGAGCTGGTTACTTCTTTGATTTGCATGCACAGGCTTCTTCAAAATGAAACAGATTTTCCTGCCTCGAATTTGCTTGGCTCCTGCAGAGGCAGCGCATATCCTGGCGTTACCAACGTGCAATTTCTCATTATCAGTAATTAAATAATCCACACATTAGGCTATGGATTTGCTTTGCCAGTCTTTCCCTCCTCTTTTCAAAGAGGGATTTCTTTCTCACTGTCTTGCCTTTTTTAACCTCAAAGAGATGAGTAAAAGAAGACTGGCAAGTCTCCCCTGCCCTGTCCTCTCCTGCCCTGTTAATCATTAGTGCTGAGATATTTGACATCTGTGCTGTTTCAGGGAATTCTGCCTCTTCTAGCACGAGAGGAGAAGCAGCCTCACTGCGCTGTGAAACTTCCCGGGTGCAGGACCCCAGTGGGCTTGTGTCTGAGCAGCTGCACAGCTCAGAGGTGGATCTGGACGGGGTTTGGATGCTCTCTGGATCCATACTTGTGCACCCATGATGGAGGCAGAGGTGTGAGCTGGCAGCCTCCGAGCAACAGGAACAGTTCCCAACTCTGGGCTGACCAGGCTGGGTGTCTTACCCAAAACTACAGCTGATCTGGGGACCCTTTGGCCACTGTCTCACAGCTGGGTGAGAGGACTTGGTCTCTGATCCACCACCCCGATGGGGATTTCTGCTCCGTTTTGTGGGCTGTGTCTGAACCACCATCACCGCCCACACAGCCGGCAGCGGAGGTCGGTGGTACCAGCCCTGGGTCCGAGCAGGGTCGGGGCTGACCCCACATCCCCATGAACCACCAGCCCCCACCTCACCCGGCCGTGCCCAGGAGCTTCCATCAGAGCCCAAATTGCTTTTTGGGAAGGGCGCAGCGGCAGGGCCAGGATGGTTCAGAGGCTGGGGATGAATCAGGGCTTGCTCAGCGCCGGATGGGCAGAGCCGGGACGCGCGCCCAGGGGCTGCACGGTGAGCACGAAGCCCCGCAGCCACCCCCGGAGCAAGCCCGGTGCCACAGCCCCACCGGAGAGAGCCCAGGGAAAGACAAACAGACCCAGAGACCAGGAACACACCCAGTGCGGGGCGAGGATGCCTTTCCAGAGCTGTTTTCCTACGCAGAGCTCAGCTTCCCCAGGCAGAAGAAGCGAAACCGCCTCCGATCTCGCCCACCCACGAGAAACCCCAGCAGCACCAAGCCACCTCCGCAAGCAGCCCCCCGACGGCAGCCCCCGTCCGTCCCCGTCCTCCCCAAAGCCCCGCGGTGCTGGCAGCCCACCCTCGCCTCCTGGCCGCGTTCAGCCCCCCCCCAGGCACCCACCTGGAGAGATCGGACCAGTTCCTCCTGCTGAAAGACATCCTGGCTTCACGAATCTCAGAAAGCCCCCGAAACCTGCGCAGGCATCCAGGCCGAGGCGCCTGGTGGCGGATCCACGGGGATTTGCGCTGCTCGGGGAGGGAGGGACTCCCTGCAAGGTTATTTCCCTGTGCACCTTTACCCTGCCTGCAACCCGTTTACCACCACGCAGCATCACATGGTCTCTTATCTACCTTGACAGACGCAAGGCTGTAATTTGTCTACTAGCGGCGCCGCGCAAAAGACGCCCTGCCCAGGAGTGCCACGCAGAGCAAATCCCTGCTCTCTGCCTGCTGTGCCAGGGCTCGGAGGGGGGACCCGTGCTCGGGGCTGGATCCATCCAGGTCTCCCAGGGTTTCGGAGACAACTCCCAGCCCAGAACCTGTTCTACCAGCCGCTCTGCGCCCGTCAACACCTCCTCCAACGCCGGCCTGGAGGAGGTAAATTACCTTGGGCTGCGTGGGAGGAGGCAGCCGCTGGCTCTCAGGGATCCAAAACAGTCATTAAAACACCTCCGTTGGGGCGCAGACCGGCCCTTTCCAAAGAGCAGGGGAGGGTGCCCCCCTCTTTGCAGCCTGGTGCGAATGCCTTGGGTCGAGCAGACACGGCTCCCCCGTTTCTAGGAGATTTGCTGCAGTAAAAAGCACTCAGAAAGTCCTGGGGGACGTGGGGGAAGCCTGAGCAGGGGGCGATTTTGGGGTGCTGAAGCCTTGTGTGCACACACCCCGTTCCTGGCCTGGCCCACCCAAGCCCCTCCAGGCTGGTCTCCAGCCCCCGTGCCCCCAGTGCTCACACCGGACCCTCTTCAAAGTGCAGGGGGAAGGCAAAGGGGAGCTCCCTGGGGCCATGGGGGCACCCCAAGCACTGTGGGCTGGGCAGGCTGGTGGACACCTGCAGAAGTCCTCTGGGACCCCTGGGTCTGGGGCCCCCATGGGGTCCCCAGGGGCAGTGATGTGGCCCGGCCTCTGCCCCTGCCTCTGCCCCACAGGGTGTGCCCAGCGCCCGAGCAGCTCTCTGAACCAAAGGGGCCTGATTAAAATCCTGTCTCTAAAATATAGCCCTGTCAAATGAGCCATCCACCACGAGCCAAGCTCGTTCTGCTTTTCTTCCTCTTTGCTGTCACAGCTGTCTTTCAAGTGTTGTCATACATACGGAAAGTTCAGTGAGCTGTGGCACAAGGGAAAAAAATTACTTAAATAACCTTGTAAGCGTCCCACTAATTGCTGGCAAACTATATATAGCAGTCCAGCATCAGCAAGCTACTATAAAGCAATAAACCTTTCTGATTAATGCACAGTGAGCACTTTACTTGCAAAACTCATTGCCAAAGGATATCACTGAAGCACAGGACTTAACAGGATTTATAAAAAGGATTACACTAGCGTAGTGAAAGAACACCCCCAGCTAGGATCTATACGGCAAAGGAACATAAAACCTGATGGTTTGTGATTCCTCTTGTTACGAAGATGAAGAAATTCTAGACAGGCATTTAGCGGACAGGGATCAGGCAGGGGACAGGCGCTGGTGACGCTCACCCCTCACACTCCCCCGGTCTTTATTTTCAGCTCAGGCAATTTCTGAGCTGACCCAAAGACCCTCCCAGGGGGCTGCTCCTCCGGGGATCATCCTGGTTCTCTCAAGCCCAGGAGAACTGCTGGCATGACCCTCCAGCGAGGAGCTCCCCGGGTCTGTTCCGCGCTGCAGGAAGAGCTCCCACCTCTCCAGTGGGGGCTGACTCATGCTGAGCTGTTTGGCTGCACGAAGCGTTGATCTCCAGCCTCCAGGACACTCCTGGTCTGAGATTTCTGCTGTCACAGAGCGGTTAGCTCATGTTTTCCCCTGTGCTGCCTTTTTTTTTTTTTTTCATGTTTGCTCTAATCCCAGACTCTCACTCCCAGGTAGACAATGGCCAGCCTCGAGCCCATTGTCTTAACTATGAAGTCATGTTGAATTTTTCTCTCTGTGTGTCACTTTGTACTCTCCTTGAAGCTCATCGGCCCTTTTATCTTTTATCCCCAAATCCCAATCCTGCAAGATTCCTCCAAATGCCTTCATCGTAACCCTTCATCTCTGCCATGCTGAATACGCCCAAATTATCCGCAGGCTTATCTCACCTTTGCTGTTTCCTATCTGTTAACTGATTATTTACCTCTGGTTGGACTTTCCTTCTTAACCGTGGCTGACCTTTTCCAGCCTTTGCTCCTGGAAATCCAGGAAAACTCTTACCTACTGAGTCACCTTTAGCCACTACCTTGCTGATGCCTTCAGCGAGCACCAGCAGCTTTGTGACACCAGACTTCCCTCTACAAAACCTATTTCGGCTGCCCCACGCTCATCGCCAAAGCGACATCCACCAGCTCAGCCCAAGCTACAGGTCCACAAAGCTGGATGTGATGAAATCGGGTGTGGGCACAAGTCCCTGTGGGGAAGGGAAGCCAGCGGGGAACCAGGCTGACGTTTATCCAGACCTGCTCCACGCACCGGGCTGCTGTGTCTGCTGCCCCAGATCTCCACCCAGGAGAGGAGGAGGACAAGGTTACGGTGCAGAACACCCGCTTTGCTCAGGATGGAGAGCTTGCAGCCAGCCCTGCAGCTCCCGAGGAGCTCAGGGAGGCCAGACCTTCGTCTGATGCAGATCAGCAGAAGACACCCATTTATACCCGCTAAGGAGCTAGACCAGTATCAGCTGGTTTATTTTTTTTAATTATTTTTTTTTCCCTTGGGAACAGTGTCCTGTGTCTCATCCCTGTGCAGAGCCTGTTTCTTTGGCTACAGGGCAGTGGAGAGCTTCCAGTTTCCATAACCATGCTGTAATTAGGGCATTCCTCTGCCTCGCCCCAGGGCCCAGCGGTGGATCCTGCACCTCCGCCTTGCCCTGCTTGGTCCCCAGCCTCGGCCCCAGCTCGGCTCCTTTAGCACCTTTGCTCCCTGCCTAAAATTCCTTCAGCTTTTGGAAAGGTGGGGGTGAGGCACTAGAAATTCATAGTACTGAGATAGCTGCACTGTACGAAGAAAGCCAGGCAGGAAAAACATCTGAGACTGGTGCGCTGCTGTTCAGAAACCAAGGTAAAACCCAACCACAAACTGACGTTTTCTGTAGGAAGGGAAGAGCCATTGTCCAAACTGCCTTGTGCCCAGCTAGCAGAGGGCTTTTTTCATTTACAGTTCAGTTAAGGAAGGAAGGAAGGGAGGAAGGAAGGAAGGAAGGAAGGAAGGAAGGAAGAAGGGAAGGAAGGAAGGAAGGAAGGAAGGAAGGAAGGAAGGAAGGAAGGAAGGACATTTTAGATGAACACTGGAGTACCTTGATTCAGAACTGCCACCCTGGAGCCCCAGGGGTGCTGTGATGTTTTTGGGATCCCCTCAGCCCTGCAGGGTGCCCTCCCCAGCAGATCCCCTCCTGTGCTGCCCCAGGACCATGTAGATGCACGGACAGCCCCAGAGGGGTGTCGCTGGCAATGTCCCTGCTGACCCATTACATGGGTAGGCTGAGAGTAGCCGACGTTGCCAGCTGGAAAGCAGCTGTGTGGCAGATCCCATCCCTCACAGCACAGGAAATAAGCTGCAATTAATGAGGAATTCTTTCTGATATGAGCGACAAGGCAGAGGCTGACTTTCCTCTCCGGGCTGGCAGCCTGGTGCAGACCCAGCAGGGCAGGGAGCTGTAGGGGTGCACCTGGGCTGCAAACGCCCCCGGGGCAGCACCCGGTGGAGCTGACAGGTCCCCAGGGATGGATGGTCAGCAAGAAGGGCACAGGGCATCCTGGAAAAGGATTTAGTTGGCTTTACAGCCAGCTAGGTGGGAGGTTTTTGAATGGCCACATCAGGCCAAGCCCTTTGTGCCTCCCTCACTGCAGTTTTGACAGCAAAACCTTTCCAGCTGAAAATCAGTTCAAAGATATATTTTTTTTCTGACTGACCAATTTAAGTAATTTTTGCAATTCTGAGCTTCCATTATTTTGCTCTGGGGGTTCTTGGCTGCCAAAAGCTGCAGCTTGGGGGATGGGAGGCACAAGGCTCTGTTCAATTCAAGGAGACAGCGCTTACTCATGCCCTTCTAGAAATAAATTCAGTGTCATTAGTGACCGCTCCGAGCATCATCTTCTCTTCCAAAGGAGAGCACCTTGCAGTTCCCCCCGGAATTGCAAGGGGCAGGAGAAGAGCTGGCTCCCAGGGCACGGAGCCAGGAGAGCTCAAAGCAGACAGCTGCATCGAGACTCAAGGCAGGGGATTTCCATGTTTCCAAGAAAGCTGAAATCCACAAAACTTCATCAACCATGGCGACTGGTGGTCATGGGAATGGTTTTGTGCCAGACAAGGACGAAAGCAGTGACTGGAGAACACCATATTGAAAAAGCAGGTGAATTTGCAGAGGAAGGAGTTTGAGGTCAGGTTGTTCTTTTTCCTTTTTTCCTCCCCAATCTAAAAGCCAGGCTGGCCATACGAAGTCAGCTGCAGCCTGTGATGAGCACATGTAGGTCGGGGACGTCGCTGAGGACACCCCAGGCGCAGAGACATGCTGGCGAGCCCGAGGCTTGGCTCGGCCGCAGTTTGGGGCGTTTTGGTGCTGAGGATCTGGTGACAAGCTGGGCACTGAGGAGCACCCACGGGAGCCTGGTCCCACAGCACCCATCGCCCGCATTGCCTTTCATCTCACTGCCATCCCTCCCTGCCCCGCAAACACGACCCCTTTTATTAAAGCCCCAAATTATCGTAATTAACGCTAAGCTCAAAGCAACTGCTCTCGACCCCGTCTCGGCTGGGGTTTTCTGCTTCTGTTTCAGGTCTAAAGACGGCTTTGTTTCCATGAAACCTCCCTGCATTTTCCAGCTATTCCAGTCGGTCAGGTACAGCCATTGCCTCTGCCTCCACACCTTTCTTCCCCTGCCAGAATCGCAGCCGAGTGTGTGAGCTCCCCCGGGGATAGCGTGCCGCCCAGATCCCAGGACGCAGCCTTGGCGCGGCGCCCGCCCGGGCAGCGAGCTCGGAGGGGCGAGATCGGAGCCGAACCCCGGCACCTCGCGTGGTGGGGCCGTGGTGGCAGCTCCCCCATCCCGAGCACGTTGAGCTTTGGGAGGAAAATCCGGGTGGGAAAGGCTCTGGGCACTGGGCAGCAGCTCTGGGGGTGGGACGGGTGGTCCTGTCCCTGCTAGGAGGGGGAGACAGGGTGACAGCCACAGGATGGTGGAAGTGGGAAGGGACCCTGGGAGGTCATCTGCCTGACACAGCCCAGGACACCATCGGCTTCTTCGTGAGCCACATCACTGGTTCCTGGTCACCTTGGTGTCCTGTGGGGCCTCTGGGGCCTTTCCTGCCTGGCTGCTTCCCTGAGGGTGCCCCCAGCTTGTCCTGGGGCTGGGGCTGGTCTGCCCCAGGGACAGGGCTTGACACTGGGGAACCCCATGAGGTCCCTGCAGCCCATTTCTCTGGCCTGTCCAGGTCCCTTTGGATAGCTCAGGTTTGAAAACAGGGATGCTGCGATTGCTCTGGATATCTGGGGACAGGGACAACGACCAGAAGCCCCCTCGTCCCCCCACCCAAGGGCTGAGCCTCAGCATCCCCCGCAGTACAGCCAGGCAGTGGCCCCATTTTGGTGCAAACCCTCACCAAACCTCCCCTCTCCTCCCTCCAGCCCTTGCTGGCTTCCTCCCTCCCCCCCTGCTTGCACCCACCCAGCTGCAGTTTTTGGGGGCTGTGATATAGGGAAGGGTGGTGTGGTGTGGCTGGGGGTCTCAGCAGAGCTGGGGGACACCAGGGAGCAGCCAACAGGGGCTGGAAGCGATGACCCCATGCAAGGCTGGTCCCAGGGTGTGCCGGCCTGAGCGCTATCACGAGGGCATCGCAGGGTGGTAGGAAAGGGCCGGGACATCTCCCCCACGGGGCTGTGGACCAGCACCTGCTCGTGGCCCACGCAGTGAGGAGCCCACGAGGCGCAGCCCCGGAGACCGTCCTTTAATGCACGCGCAGCCACGCGGGCACATCTCAGGCTGCACCCAAGGGTGGGGGAGCAGGGGGACCGGCGGCCGTCCCCAGGGCATCTGGGCAGTGGCAGGAGGGGCTGGCTGGCTGGTGGCCCCTCCAGGAGCACGTCCCGTGGGGGTGATGCACGTGGGAGCTGCTGTGCTGGGGCCGTGTGGGAGCAGGGCAAGAGGCAGAGCTGGAAGGAAGAAGCTCGGATCTCCTTCCCGCACGGTTTTCCACACTTTTCATCTCGGTGCTGAGCTCAGGGTGAGGGTGCAGAGAGTACGGAGGGGCAGCAAGGGAAAAGGGGGCAGGCAGCGGGGCTGGGGACCTTCTTCTGTTCTGGTGCACCTGCGGGAGAGAAACAGAGCAGAGCGGTGGGGCAGAAGGGGAATTTCACCAAAAGCTGCCCGAAGCTGGTGCCAGTCATGCCCGCACTGTGCAGGATGAGTGCGGTGTGGGCAAACCCCGGGGAGACGGGGAGGACAAGCCGGGGGAGCTACTGGTGGGAGCTCCATGGTTGGGATGTGTGGGGCAGGGACGTGTCCTCCGTGTGGGGTGGGAGATGGGGCAGGTGGTGCCTGTTTGGGGCAGTTCTGCATTGCCCCAGCCACATGCACAGGCAGGGGATGCAGCAGGGAGCAGGGGCACCGCAGGGCAGGGCGGACTGATCCTGATCCCCTACCTCTCACTGCCCCGTGGGGGACTTGGCAGCGTCGAACATCTTCTTCCTCCCCTCCATCCCCGACATGGCCTCCACGTTCTTGCGCCAGTCGCCCACTTCCACGGGGCGCTCCTGCCGGGGGGGAACGGGGACAGGGCTTGGCGGGGGGCAGCCGGCAGCCCCACACCATCCCACCCCATAGCACAGAGCCCTGCACGGGGTCAGCAGCTGCCCTGCTGCAAACCCCCATGCCCCATGGGCTTGGGGCTGGCTGGGAGGATGATGAGCAGCAGCCTGGAGGTCTGGATGCGCGTGGATACCTGCCCAAAGCCTGGCTAAGCTGTACTGCAAGGCACGAAAATCCCAGAAAATCTCTTCAGGAGGAAGAAGCCAGCACGTGGGACTGACTCCAGATCTACACCAAATGCGAGCAGAACCATTTTCTGCGCAGGAGGCTCCCATCTGCGCTTCCTCCCAGCTCTCGGATGGGACTGGGGTTGCTGGTGATACTGGGAGAGCCCGGCAGCTACGGCTGGGGCAGAAAGGAGAGGTGACAGCGGCCCTGGGAGCGTGCCAGGCACCGGCTCTGCCAGCCCACAGGCATTCATAGATTACGAGCCGTGCCCCAAAATCAGCTCACGGCATCTGCAACAGACTCAGATCTGTTCACCGCCTGGCGTTGAGATCGCTAAGTGCAGTTTTCTGTCCGAAGGGCTGAAAACATGCCCTAGGAGCGATGGGGGGGGGGAATTAAATTAAATTAAACTTTAAAAAGAGAGAGAGAGAGGAAAAAGAACAGAAAATGAGGTTTCCTGTGCAATCTGCTGAGCTGGGACCAAGAAGTAAAACGTGGTGATTTGGGGGAGAGACACTGGGAAAGCAACACAACCCTTCTTGGGAGGTGGGGGGGGGATCTCGACATCCCAACATTGCTGCTGCTATGGAAAGGACCAAAACATTGCAATGCCTGAACATGGCACCGAGAAAAAATCCCCCCACAGTCTTTTTGGGGTTGTCAAAGTGCTGTGCTGCAGCACTGCCGTGATGTCCAACCTGACAGCCAGCACCGTGACAGGATTTGTGCCTCCTCGTGGATATTTAGCCCGTGACAGGCTCAGGGCAGTGAGCCAGGACGAGGTCGAGGTGTGGAGCTGGGACCCTGACTCCTCAGGGTGCCATTTCCCACCTGGAAGCAGCTCCGGTGGCTGTTGGTGCCGTGTCCCCACATCCTGCCCCTCGGAGGGACCCAGCACCCCTGGGTGGGTCTGGGCACCACGCGCTGCCCCCGGTTTGGGGGAAGACTTTCCCCTCTCGTATCTCTGCAAAGCCCCTAGGACTGCGCTGCCTGTCTCAACACATGCTTGCTGGGCTTGCTTCTTCTTATCTAATCTGGGTCTGGGAGTCTCCTGGGTTGTTTTCTGGGTGTGATTGCAGTAAACAGGAGCTCTGCTGGTTCCCAAGAAGACCAAAGACCAAACTCCCTGCAAGTGCCGCTCAGCAGGTTCACCGAGGGAGCTGCTGTACCCCCGGCTGGAAGGGCCCCACTCGTTCTGGGTGAGAAGAGCATGATCGAGGCAGCCTCAGCTCTCGGTGCCACCACCCAGCAGCTGCCTGGCCCACCCAAACTGCTCCCGTGGCGCCATGCGATGGGCACGGCACGCTCACAGCATGCTCACAAGGAACCAGGACAACCCTCGAGGCTTTACAGGGGACCCTGGAGAAGGGCAAGGGCAGTCCTAGGAGGCCTCTTCGTCTCTCGGGGAGTGACCCACCTTCTCCGTGTCCTCCTTCTTGACGGACTTCAGGTTGGCTCTGAGGTCCATGGAGACCTTGTGCTTGGAGCCCAGCAGAGCCCTCAGCATGGCATCGGCGGAGACGCGGACCCGCCGCAGGGGCGGCCGCTTGAACTTCCCCCGCAGGTCAAGCACTTTGATTTTCAGGTCCTTAATCTGCAGGAGGAGGGCAGGGAGGTCACTGCCTTGCGCAAGGCGCCCCTGCGTGTGGCAGGACTCTGCTGACCCTGAGCCACAGCTGGGACAGGCCTGGCCTTAGGGACACCTCCACTGAGGGACCGTCCACCTGAGCATGGGGCTGCCCTCGCTTTGTCCCAGTTGCTTGCATGGCAGCCAGACCACCAGGAGCTCTCTCTCAGCCCTGCAGGTGGTGGTCAGGGGGGTGAGGAGGTTGCCCAGGGACCCAGGGGACAGTTTGAGCTCCCTGAAGCAGGGACACACCTTGTGCTGTGCTATGTCTGGACCCCACATGACTTGTGCCGAGCAAATGGTAGCCCTGAGGTGAGGCTGGGGCACGTCCCACGTCCCGGCTCAGCCCAGTCCCTGACAGACCCCCACGAACTGGGCAAGAGGTCACGTAGCAGCAAGCCCGTCCTGCTTCCTACCTCCCTGGTGTTATGGTTGCACTTCGCTTCAATGTCGTATCGCTCTTCGTCCACAATTTCAACCTTCTCGTGCAGCTCCCTGCACAGGTCCTGGGGGCCAAGCACAACAGGGGAGCGGTGAGTGCTGGCCCCTGTGCCCCAGAGGAGCTCGCTCCGTGCTCAGGATGCAGAAATACCTGGAGCTGGCTCAGGGAGAGCCCGCTGGTGTGCAGCGGAGTGATGCGCTCCGACAGGTACCTTTCCTTCTCTGACTGCTTGTCCACGATCTCCTGATCCCACTCCTCCTTCGCTTTGGCCAGCATCAAGCTCTGTGGACACAAGCAGATGGTGGAGATGTGAATGTCCAGGCTCCTGCTTCCATCCCGCAGCCTCCCCACGCAAGGTCTGTAGGCGGAATGGGGACGTCCCCGCCTGCCCCCAAACCTCCCCACCGCTGCAGCTGCCCTCCCCAGGTCCCTGCTTTGCTGCAGCACACATCAAAACCCCCCCACCGCAGCCTTCGTGTGGCGACCCCGGAGGCAGGGGAGCGGCGGGGATGAGCTATCAGAGGGCTGCGGTGGTCCAGGTGGGTGCCGACCTCAGCACTTTCCTGCGTGGCTTCGCTCTGCTGCGGCAGCCCGAGACCTTCCCAAGCCACGAGGCGGGGAGCTGCAGGGCTCCCGGTGCCCAAACACCAGCTCTGTGGCTTCAGAGCAGAAGGCCTCAGAGATTCTCCCACCTCCCTAAAGTGGAGGGGAGGGGGAGGTTTGCTCGGTGTGTCAGCCACAGGGCCCACATGAGTGAGGGTTTCTGAGCAGACGAGGTGGGGATGGGAGCTGCTCCCCAAGCCCACGTTGCGGCCGTGCCCCATCGCTGTCCCACCAGCCCCAGCTCAGTTTCCCCAGCCAAACCCCAGGGAGTTTCCAACCCTTAGGACTCACCTTCAACAGGAGCTTGCGCGAGGCTGTGATCTTGGATTTTCTCTAGGGGAAAGGGGAGGAAAAAAGCTTTGAAAACAAACTCAGAGCAAAGGCAGGGGAGCATCAAATCACTCCGAAAGGCAGGGCACTTACCTCCCTGCAGGCAGGCACGCGTTCAGGCAGGAGCAATAAGGAAGGAGAAGAGAGAACGGGGCATCAGTGAGCAGCAGTCAGAAAGAGGTGGCAGCTAAGCAAAGCTTCCCGAGTGGTTGCAGTTGGTGCCCTTATTTCTGCATGCAATAGTTGGCTCCTGCAAGTCAGCCCAGTCTGCAGCCAGGCTGAGAGGATGGAACTCTCTGGAAATGCAGTGGGTGCTGAAGACCACCCCTCAAAAAGCCAGAGTTCCACTCAAATGTGGCAAGCGAGCTGTCATGGCACCCACTGTGCCAGGTCCCTGAGGCTCGGGTCACAGCACCTTCATCCACACCTCCCTGCTCAGACTGGAGCCCAGCACTGCTGGGGTCTGGTGCAGGTTGGCAGGGCTCAGACGTCTCCCATGGCCTTGCTCGATGGGACCTGGCAGAGGGGTGTCCCTCTGCTATTTAGTAATTGTCTTATATTCTTGTGATGTGCTACCAGGAGCCTCGTGGCAAAGCAAGAGCTGCTGTGGGCTCCCCAGCATTACAGAGACCTGGGCAGCCTGGTGGTGAAGGTGCTGAGGGACTGGAGCATCGCTGCTGGGAGCTGAGACTGGGAGCTGGGGCTGCTCAGCCTGGAGAAGAGGAAGCTCAGGGGCAGCTCCCCAAGGTCTGCACGTTCCTGCAGGGAGGGGACGAGGGGACGGAGCCAGGCTCTTGTCAGCGGTGCCCAGGGCCAGGCCCAGAGGCACTGGGCACAACCTGGAGCCCAGGAGGCTCCCCCTGACCCCCAGCAGCACGGCTGTGCTGGGGGGGCGCAGCCCTGGCACAGGCTGCTCTGAGGCTGTGGGGTCTCCTACTTGGGGAGCTCCAAACCCGCCTGGACGTGGCCCTGGGCACCCTGCTCGGGGTGGTCCTGCTGGGCTCAGCCACCAGCGGGTGAGCTCCTCCACCCCTCTGCATTCCCTGATGTCAGGATCTCTGGTGTAGGAAAGCTCCAAGCTTTCAATCAGGTTGTTGAAATCACTAACAATTTTTAGCTGAAGATAGATGATCTTTGCAGAGGAATCAGCACAGAGGTCTCGAGCACTGTCTGGACCCCGTAAAAACAAATGGGATCAACCAGCACAAGCAGGGAGCATTTAATGAAAGCCAAGGGAAACCCCTGCTACTTACGGCTCTGGCATCGTGGCGTCGTGCTGTTCTCCTGGAAATAAATAAATGCAGGAATAAATAACTAAAAGGGGAATTAAGCTGAAACAGGCGAGCAAATCCCAAAGCAGAGCCCCCCGTGGAGCCACGCAGGAGGGACGGAGCGAGGGGCCATGCCACGCATCACAGCCAAGCAGATTCCTTCAGCATCCACATCCCCGTGAAATACTCACGGTCTCATGTTTTAAACACGCTCGGTAATCCTATGCCCCAGCAGCAGCTGCAAAATGCTGTTCCCCGGCACTGCCTCCAACACCGCCCCTGCTCGCCCAGAGGCCAGGTGCTGCGTAAACTCGAGTGACAGAAAAATCTGGGGGAAAATGCCAATCTTTTGGAAAACGCCAATTTTTCTTTCCTCTTTCCACCCAGGAGTAACAAGCTGAAGACACGTTTCAGAAAGAAATGGCTTTCTTCAGTGTTTGGTTCTGTTCCTTTGAACAGAAGCAAGGCTGAGATTTTTTGCCTCAACTTTTTGCATCCCCACGAATTTGGGAGGCATTTTAAACCCCAAAGACTACTGCTGGGAAGAAAAAAAAAAATGAAAAAAAAAAAAAAAAGACTATTTTTGGTCTCCTGGAGTAGCTCTGAGGCATGCACGGGGGCTGTGCTGAGCAAACCCCAGTGTTTCAGGCAGCACTTCACCTCCCAGCCCCGTCCACTTGTCCCTGTCTCCTCCCCGTCTCCCGCTGCCTTGCCAGAACTGTGGCTTGAAGGATTGCAGCTGGCGAGGAAAATGCCACAAAATCCCAGCAGGAGCCCTCTCCCTCGGGACCTGCCAGACCCCTGGATCTACGAGGAATAACCCCAAGAACAGGAGATAAATATTTATATACACATATGTTTAGCAGAAGCCCCATCCATCAGATGTAAGCCACCGATTTCACTCCTTTTTGGAGGTTTTTGGTGACAAAAGGAACATCCTGGAGGACACACAAGGAAGGCGGCTGCTCCTGGCTGACACAGGTCAGCTCCCAGCTGCTCTCTCCTGGCTCGTCCCGGGGGGGCAGCGAAGCCTTTGGCTCCCTGGCGCTGGGCAGGGGCTGGCGGAGCCGCTCGGCGTCTCCCTCCTTCCCCGGTGGAGCGAAGCCGCGGTCCCAGGAGCTGGCACCCACACCATACCTCAGCCCAGTGACCTCTACCAAGGTCAAACAAGTTTTAGGGCCAAACATTTCCAATTTGACTTCCCACAGGGCAGCCAGGGCTTTACCGAGCAGTAGGACGCGCCCAGCAAACTTGTGCCAGGGATTTTGGGGCTCCAGCCAGATATGGAGCATCCGAAAAATACTTTGCTCTCTGATGGGGACAAGAGGATCTGGGCAAGTTAATTCTGCACTGTTCACCTGCCTCCAGCCGTGAAAAGCTTAAAAAGCTTATAAAAACCTTAAATCACAGAAAACCCCTTAATTCCAGCACAGCCAGCCCTGACATCCCCCCGCAGCGCAGGGGCTGCAGGCACACTGTGCACATCCAGCACAAAGCCACCTACGCTGCTCGCACCCCAGATTCACCTCCCTGCTCCCACCAGTGTCCCTGAGCAGTGAAACCGGGATGAAAGGGCTAGTGCTCCCCAAAACGCTCCCGTTCTCCACTTCTCAGGAAAATTAAACAAACCTCAGCTGCAAAGCAGCTGGGGCAGGTACTTCTCCCCTTCTCACCACTCCTCTCTCCAGGAGCAGAGGAAACCTTTGGCAGAGGCAGGTTTCACCGGGCTCTCTGCCAGACCCAGGAGCACCCCCCCACCCCCTGAGAAGAAGGGGGAGAAATTCAGCCCAAATTCGCCTGATGGGGGGAGCCGATCCCACCGTGGGGCGACCCCAGCACCCGCAGCACAGCTGGGGCCGGGACCCCTCTTACCTCGGTGGCGCCTGGTGTCCGCGGAGCCGCGCACTGCGGGGCCCGGCGGCGGAGGGGGAGTATTAAACCACAGGCGGCTTGCAAGTGGTCGGTAAAAATAGCACAAATCCCCTCTTGTGTGCGCACGTTTGCTGCGAGCCCCGGCACCCTGTGACGTGCAGCACCCACCTGGGGCACAGCCTCGAAGACCGGAGACACGAGGCACCGCACGCGCGCGCTGTTGCACCCGTGTTTTATGGCACCCATGACCCCCACGCAATTTGGAGAATTCCCGGGCTCTCTGTGTATGGATCACCCCGGTGATGCTGGTGCTCACTGCCCGATGCCCTGTGCGCACACGTTTGTGTGTGCACGCAGCTGTGCCAAGCCTCACCAGGGGCGCGGTGACAATGCCCGAGCACTTTCCACCGTGCTCCTCTCCCTTCTGAGCTGGAAAAGCCCTGCAAGGAGACAGAAACCACAACCCAAAGCACTACGGTGATTTTCCCTTGCAGAAAATCTCCTGATACACTTTTTGGTTTGTTTTTTTTTTGCAGAAAGCCTCGGAAGGGAGATGGGGGTGGATGGCCAGGCGAGCTGTTGTGCAGGCACCCATGCACGGCGGCGCACGCATGCTGTGCAGCATGGAGCAACGTCCCCATGGGAGCACTGGCCACGGGGCTGTGGCTGCAGGAGGGCAGGACAGGGCACCCCAACGAGGGGCAATGGGGAAAAGCAGCAGAGATGGGGTTACACCGCCAGAACGGGTGGCTGCTTGGGATCGAGGACAGGGCAGCTCCCTCTTTGTGGGGCAGGACCGGCCAGACTCAGTTCTCCAGACCCAGCACAGCCTGGCAGGTTGGGATGCTTCAGTGATTTCCAGCCCTTCGTCAGCCCTGTTTTGTTTTTGTTTTTGTTTTTGTTTTCCCCATGAAATCACTGAAAATTAGCAAAAAAGCTGCCATCTCCCCCCCCCCCCCCGCCCCACAAAGCCGGGTGTCCCTGCTGCAGGAGGCTGGGGCCGGCAGCACCTGTTCCCAGGATATTTTTAGGGGCAAGTTTAGGAGCAAACAATTCCCAGCGTGCGGCCCAGCAGGGACAATGCCTGGCATTTTAATCCTGAGGCTATTATGGTCGTGGAGGGGCATGCAGCTGCGTGCATGGGGCAGCTCCATGGTGGGGGGACGAGGAGAGCCCCGTGTGCCACGGAGCATGGGGTGCACGGTTCCCCAGCTCCTTCCCCTGCCAGGACACCCCGAGGAGCTGTGCCGTGGGGGTGGCAGCCCCCAGGCTGGTGGCAGTGACGGGTGACAGCGGTGGTGGCAGCAGGACTCCCATCCTGACCTCACCTGCTCTGGTCCCAGCACGCAGAGGTCCGGCGCTGGATCTGCCCCCAGCGCTGCAGCCCTTTATAAGGCAAAAAGCCCCGCGGGGCCGTGCCTCCAGCATCTCTCCTCCGCCTGGGATTGTTCTCTGCCGCAGAGGAGCCAAATTTAGCCGGTGACAAAGGCGCCGCATTCCCTGCAGCCCTGCCCTGGGGACCCAAGGGCTCGGTGTTGGGATGCCATTTGCCTTGGGCTCAGGTTTCCTCCTCTCCTGGGACCCCTGAGGAGGAGGGATGGGGTGGGTGAGGGATGGGGTGGGGGCACCCCGCAGCTCTGGGCTTCAGTTTCAAAGCCCTGAACTCCGGGCAGCAGCCAAAGGGCCAGCAGGAGCCCAGGGTCTGCCCATCCCTGCTCCAGCTGCCGTGACGAGGACATTTGGGGTCCTCAAACCTGGGTCACGAACAGCCTCGAGACGCGGGGCTGTTCTGGGGTGGCTCCTGGTGCTACGGGCACCCCTCTGAGCTGCTGGGCGGTAGGACGGGGACGGGCTGAAAGCCTTGGGGGGACCAGTCTGAGGCCCCGGTCCTTGCACAGCAATGTCCCCCGGTGTGTGGGGGACATGGATTAAAACCGGGGCTGCCACCGAGGGGATGGATGCCAGCAGTGAGTTCCCAGAGCTGCATGGGGAGGTCAAACCCCCTGGGACCAGGGGCCTCTTCTAAAGAGGGCCATCGGCTGCTCTGCCTGCGCTAACGGGCTGACATGGCTAAGCAAGGAGGTCGGTTTATGTATTCTGAAAGACATTCCAGCTTCCAGCCCCAGGCAAAATATTTTGAAAGAGAAAGAAGGAGAGAAGGAAAGAGAAAAGGGAAAGGGAAAGGGAAAGGGAAAGGGAAAGGGAAAGGGAAAGGGAAAGGGAAAGGGAAAGGGAAAGGGAAAGGGAAAGGGAAAGGGAAAAGGGAATGGGAAAGGAAAAAAGGAATGGGAAAGGTAAAAGAGAAAGAAAAAGAAAGAGAAAAAGAAAGAGAAAAAGAAAGAGAAAAAGAAAAAGAAAAAGAAAAAGAAAAAGAAAAAGAAAAAGAAAAAGAAAAAGAAAAAGAAAAAGAAAAAAAGAACAAGACTATTCTCAACAATCCAAAATTTCAGGCCCAGACACTGACATGCTTCCAAAGCTCCTCCAGGGTATTTCCAGGCACTTCATCAGCCTCAGCCACCGGACACGTCTCAGCATCCCCCGTTCCTGCTGCCTGGACACCGGGGGCACACCGGCGTGTGTGAACTCTGCTGCTGCCCTCTGCAGCCCCGCCGCCTGCTGCTCGGGTCCCTGCCTGCGGTGCCGGGCGGAGGGATGGATGCTGGTGGCACATCCACTGCTCGTCACCTCCAGGGACACCCAGGGATGTGATGGCAGGACATTTGGGATGGGGAACCCAGCTCCTGGGCCCTGCAGCATCCTGAGCTTCATGCCACGGATAGTGGCACTCATCCTGCCCCCGGATCCACGAGGCCGTGCCAGAGGTGCCATAGCAGTGCCATGGGTGCAGAGTTCCCGGCTGTCGGTGCCCCGTGAGCAGCTCCAGGCACGGGGCAGCTCCAGCACAGGCTGCCTGGGGCAGGCTCTGGGGTCCAAAATGAAATTCAGTCACTTAAGGATTGTAGGTAGGGATGCTCAGCAATGACATCATTTTAGCAGCACCTGAAGGAAGCCAAATACTTAACCCAAAACTTAAAAAATAAAATAAAATACAGGGAAGACGTTCTGCTTGCCGTGATGGTGACTTCATTGTTGTCATGCTTTTTACCTCAGGGAAAGGCACCCAGAACCTGCACCGACGTCCCTCGGAGCAGCGAGGCAGTGCCAGGGCTCAGACGGGAGGAGGTACGGCCTCGCCTGCCCCGGAGCATCGGCACCACCGCGCTGCAAAGCGCTCTGCCAGCCCTCAGCAGCCATCGGGGGCACCCGGCCAGCCCCGGAGCTCCCCCCGCACCCGTTCCCACCCCCTGGCACTGCACAGGGGCTGCCAGCTCAGCACCCATGGGTGCTGGCCCCCAGGGGAACGGGGGCACCTCGGGGCTGGGAGCCGTGGAGCCAGCTTTTCAGGCTCCTGCCTTTGCGCTCGGGTGGCTCCAGGCACCTCGCTCCATCCTGGGGCTCTGCCTGGTGGCCCCCAGCATCCCGGTGCCACCGGGGCCGTGTGATTCCCACCCCTCCCTGCCGTACCTCAGTTTCCCCACTTCCTGTGGTATGAGGAAAGCTTCCCGTGTGTCCTCGCTCTGCTTTTCAGGCTGGAAGCACCCCGAGAGCTCCCTCGCATCCCCAGCTCCATGCAGTCAGCTCACCATCTCTGGTCCGGACCCACAACATGCCCACAGCCCCCAGCACCAGGACACCGGCGGTGGGGACGCACCAGACGCCTTCCCTCATCCCTGCTCTGCTCCGGCCGAGCCTCTTGGCTCCTTATTTGCTTTTCAGTCTCTGGGTGACCTTTTCCTCTGCATAAAAATCTCAGCCCCTGCCACCCACCCTTGGCACGCTGCCGAGGGGATTCGCCTGCACGCAGCCGGGTCTGGAAGGTTCCTCCTGCGCCCAGGAGGCTCCGAGCCCCGGGGGGACAGGGCTCAGCTGCACCTTGGGGTGCGCAGGGCAATGGGGAGCTTGGCATGGGGTTGGAAAACCTCGGCCTTCCCCATGCCTGGACCTGAAATACCGACATAGCAATTTGCTTTGCTCTTTCTGTCCCTAAATTTCTAAATTTCTGTTCCTAAATCACCTGAATTTCCGCCCAGCTCACAGGTGCCCTGAGCGTGCTGCTGCCTCCTGTGTCGGTGTGCAGGGGAGGGGTCCACGGCCAGGGCTGGTGTGTGCACACCCCCATGCTGCCCATCTTCCAGCTCTTTGCTGGCACTTGGAAAGCAAAAATATTTATTCACAGCGAGTGGGAGAGCAGGAAAGCCAAGACCCAGCAGTTAGGCCCCCCCAGGCTGGTGTAAAATTTAGAAAACCCCTCATGCTGGTGCTGCTCCTTAATGGTTCAGGCTTGGGATGCTCGCGGGGCTTTGCATGAGCCCCACTGAATGCCCCAACCCTGGGAGCTGGGGCTGTGAGAGAAGCTAGGACAAAGATCCCTGGAGACATCTCCTGAGCACCGACACTGACCATCGACAAACCCATTCCCTCCAGAAGCGTGTGGGGATGGGGTCTGGGGGTGCTGGGCTGGCCCACGCAGGGCTCTGTGCCCCGAGCATCTCCCCGTGGGTCGGGCCCCACCATCCCTGTGCCCCCACCCACAGTTCTTGGACTGAGGAGGAGCTGGGACTCGCTGGAGCCTCAGAAGCCAGAACAGCTCCGAGCATGGGGGGGCTCCCAGCTCTGAGCCCCTGGTGCCCAGCACCCTCTGCACCCCCTGTGCTGTGCTCCCCCCGGTGCTCTCCTCCTGTGCTCAGGCCAAGCGCACGGTTTGGCTCTGGCTGCACCCGCAGTGCCCCCGCTTGCCTCCGCTCACAGGCAGGGGGGAGTTTAGCAAATGAAGAGGAGAAAACAGGTGGAAAAGCACCCAGCACTTTGTTCCCAGGCTGCTCAGAAAGAGCCCGCAGCACCCTGAGCAGGCACCGGCCGTGCCACCGTCCCTCCCCAAAGCCACCCGGCGCTGGCTTGGCACGGGGCCGCGTGGCCGTGGCGCAGCCTGGGGGACATCGCGCCGCGCTGCCGCGTTCCCACGCAGCCGGGCAATCTCCCAGCGGATCTGCAGCGCCTCCGGCCGCGGGGCTGGGGCTCAGGCTCCGGCTTGCGGAGCTCGGCGGCTCCAGGCGCTCCGTCGGCGCTGCTTGTCGGGGCAGAGCCCCAGCGCGAGGTCTCCCTTCCTCGGCTGCCGCCCCTGCCTGCAGATCCAGGCAGCCGAGCTCCGGGCATCCGCTCGTGAGCCACCTTGGGAACCCCTGGGGACAGTGGGAAGGGGACCCGGGAGGTTGGGGGTGGTGGGGGGGGGGGCTTGGGAGCCTGGCTGCGGGATGCCGGTGGATTTAGGGGGATGCCTCCAACCCGTGAAGCTCGGTGCAGGGTTTGTGCTCTCCCATGCCCCGTGGGGCCCCACAAAACAAAGCAACAAGAGGGGAAGCAGCAGAAGGGCCTGTTTGGGGATGTGCTCGGTACAAGGAGTCCCCGTTGCCTTCCCCAGGGTCACTGCCGGCCCCAGGACAGCACGAGGCAGGACAGTGTCCAGCAGCAAGGCCACGTCACTGCACCGGCCAGGCACAGTGACCAGGGGTCCCTGCCACAGCAGCTCTCCAGCCCCTTCTCAGCGTGGGGGCTCAGGGGGAGCCGCGTCCCCTTCCAGTCCGTCTGTCCCAGAGCTCACCGCTGCGCTGCTTCCTTCGGGCTCAGCCTCTCCCATCCCATCCCCTGTCCCGCAGGAGAGGCCTGGGGGTCTCCGCCAGCCCGCCACAGTCCTGGCCACGTTGGCTGAAGGACAGGGAGCCCCCGGGTGGGGACGTCACCTCTGTCATGTCCAGAGCCACAGGCGGTGGTCTTGGCTCTGTCCTTTGCCCCGTCGGTCCAAGTGGATGGGGCTTGAGCCCTGTGGCCCGGCTCCTCCGGTGCCTCGCTGTCCTGCTCCAGGAGGGAGAGGCCGGCGCCTGCGCTGTCCTCCCCAGGGCCACCGAGGGCGGTGGTCTCAGTTGCCAGCCGGGATCCCGTTCTCCCCGCCGCCTGCCGAGCCGAGCACCGTCTCCATCCTGCTCCCGGGATGCTGCGGGGCCGCGGGCTGGCCCGGTGGGGCTGCGTCGTACTGCACCACTGCAGAGAGAAGGCGCTCGTCACCCGCCCGGCCTGCGCTGAGGGGCAGGATCGGGCCCCCAGGGGAGCTGAGGAGCAGGGTCAGCTGCAATCCCCACCTTCATCCCATGTACAAGATGGCAAAGAGCCCGTCCCGTGTCTTTTGGGCCAGGCCACCCCGGTTGGAGGGAGTTTGTTAGGGTGTCCCTCTCTGGGGGTGAAATTTGGGGAGGGGGGAAAAGCCTGAGCTGCTCCAGGAGGAGGCAGAGCCCAGCTGGGGCTGGGGACCAGCAAACCCCATGCACCCCCAAATATGCACAGGTTACCCCATAACCATCCACGGGACTGCCCCAGCCCTGGGGCCACGAGTGCCGTGATTCCCACGGGAGCGCCCTGGGACCTGGATGCGGACCCTGGGACAGGATCCGCCGGGTCCCCGTGCCCCGAGCGTGGCGGGGCCAGTACCTGCTCTGCAGCTGTGCCGTGCCCGCACGATCTGGATCGCCTGCTGGTTCTTGAAGCGGACGAGGCCCATGGTGATTTCGGCGTTCCAGCCCGGGTCCTCCTGGGCGCAGCGGAAATCGATCTCGTGGCTGTCGTCCATCACCACGGTGAAGTAGATGTGCCGCTCCTTCCACTCCACGCACTCCACCGCCTTCATGCGGGCAAAGCTCAGCTCCTTGCGGCGCGAGCCCTTGGGCTCGAAGAGCTGCAGCCCCTTCTCGGTCAGCAGGCACCGCTTCTTCTTCCAGAGCTGCAGCAGCCCCCCGCTGCGCTTCTCCAGCACCCCCTCCCGCAGCACCTTCTCGGGGGTCATGGCAGCTCCTCGGTGCCGCAGGATCCTCAGCTCCTCCGGCCGAGCATCCCCCGATGGGGATTTCCAGCCCCCCCAGGCGGGCGCCAGGACCCCCCCACGGCTCGGTGCGGGGCTCACCGCCCCCGGGAACGGCCCCCCGCCGGCTCTCACAGCCGGGCAGCACCGGGATGCCCCATGCCGGCCGCCCTTATCGCCGGGGCTCTGCCTCCTGCCCCATGCAGCGTGTGGGATCCCCAGCTCCGCGCTCCCCAGGATCTGTCTCTGCACGCCCGGCCGCTCTCCCACTTGCATTCCTTCCCCGCCTCGCCTGGCCCCTCCTGCCGTGCAGGCACCCTTCACGCCCAGACGAAGCCCGGCCAGGCCCAGCACGGCCCCGCTGCACCCACCCGGAGGGAGCTTTTGGGGTGCCCGCAGGCAGGAGCAGCCCCAAGGCCCTCTGTGAACCCCGCAGGGCTGTGGGGGGCAGTGCCAGTGGGGATGGGGCGGTGGGTGCAGCACGGGGTGACCGCAGGGCTATGGGGGGGCAGTGGCACCCACACGTGGGGCCAGTTGGGGCAGGGGACCTGGGGGACACTCGTGGACAGGAATGGGCTGCGGGGTGAGGTGACAGCTAGGGCAGGGGGCTACGGGGCTGGCACAGGGGGCGATGGGGTGCGGAGCCACCTGCACTGAGGGTGATGGGGTGCAGTGCGGTGCCACCGGGGGCGCGATGCTCTGGTCTTGGGGGAGCTGTGAGGACCCCTGTGAGGGAGCCCAGAAGAAGGGGGGCACATGCAGAAAATGCCCGATGTCACCATCCCGAGGGGGCTGTACAGGGCTACCCTGCAAGGGGGTTTGTCCTCGCCACCCACCAGCCACCAGCCCCGCACCCGAGGGTGCTGGCTGAGCCCTCAGCACCAAGCGCCCCGCACAGATCTCCTGCCCCTTAAGCCTTCCCAAGGAGAAGGCCTCGATGTCCCCAGCCTGTCCCGCAGCGAGGACCAGCACCCCCAGCCTCGTGTGACCTGCAGGGAGCGGGACTGGCGCAGCACGGCACAGCCCGGTCCCGCCGGAGTCCTCCCTCCCTCCCCAGAGGCAAAACACCGGCGCCTTTCCAGCCCGTCTCGTTCCCGGCCACCGCAGCTCCGTCTGTTCCCGTGCCAGCGCCTGGCGGAGGGGTTGGCCTGGGTGTGCTGCCCCTGGGGACACCTGGGGGCATGGTGCTGGCCGTGGGCTGCTCAGGAGGGAGGCAGTCACAGCACCGCGGGTGGCTGGATGAGCCCCTGGAGGTGCCGAGGCTGCAGGTCCCTTCGCCCTGTGAGGGCTGGAAGGGGAAAAATCCCCGCGGAGCCGTGCTGGGGTCACCATGCGGGGCTGGTGCCTGCTGGGGGCAACGCTGGCAGCCAGCATGGCCGGGGGGCAAGTCTGCAGCCCAGGAGAGGCACCTCATTATCCCTCATTAACAGGGCAGGGCCGTGGCTGCCGCAGCCAAGAACTGGTTCGTGCTGCCCGGGGCCAACCTCGCCACGCTGGCACGGCTCCTGCCTGTCCCGGGTTTCGGGACATCGGGTGGCCCCTGCTCCTCTGCGGTCCCCAGCACCCACACCAGGGCTGGGCACAGCCAGGGGCACCCCAAGCACCAGCGGTGCCTGGGTCCATCCCCCCAAGGGGCATCCAGGGCTGTTTTCCCTCGTGCTGGCAAAGCTCAGCTCCAGGGATGCTGCGTCCCGGGAATTAGGGGAGAAGTTTGGGGTCCGTGGCTCTCAGCTCACACCAGCTGCTGCAGGTTCCTTCCTCGGCACCTGGGGAGAGCCGAGGGCTGCCAAACCCCCAGCTCTGCTGCTCACAGCCTCACCACCACCGCGAGATCATTTTCCCACAGCCACGGAGGCAAAGCAGCTTCGGCCAAGGCTTTCTCCACACCTCTGTCCCTGGGTGTCCAGTCCCGGACTCAGAGAAGGGCCAGGGTCTCGTTGTGCTGCAGCTCCTGTCCCTGAGGGCACTCATCTCTTCGGAGGCACTTTTGGGTGCCCCCTCCCCATCCCCAGGGGCTGGCAGCCCCCAGGCTGGCCGCAGGGAGGGACGGAGGCTGCTGGGTGCAGCACGGCTCCGCTGCCTCCGCAGGCAGCTGGACAACGCTTGGGTGCCGATGTCCGGACGTGTCCGTCCGTCCGTCCGGCACCGTGCACGGGGAGCAGTAACCAGCAGAGGGTAGCAGACGGTCACAGCCCTCCTGCTGCAGATGGGGCAGGGCATGCCCAGAGAACCCCCCTGATCCCAGTTGTTCACCGGGGTCTTGCCCCACCACCTCCTCCACCCCACTCCAGAGCAGCCCCAGCGGCGTCTGTCCTGCCCTGCCCAGGCTGGCACCCCCTGCTAACATTGGGGATTTGGGTCCCGACCTCACCCTAAGCCACTTCAGGACAACGCAACCACCGGTAACAATCCCTCGGGGCAAGGTTCCCATCCAAAGGACACTGCCCAGGCTCTCAGCTGGGATATTTGGGACTGGAAGCCAAGCAGAGACCCGCTTGTGGTGGGCTGCAGGATCCCCGAGGGCTTGGGTGCTCGGGAGCATCCCTGGGAGGGAAAGAGCGCACAGCGGGCTGCAAGCGAGCAGCCTGGGGGCAGCTCTGCCGAAAATGCCCAGCGGAGACGAACCCCAGCCACCCCCTGGGCTGTGTTAGCACGAGCAGGTTGGGCAGCAGTCAGTCCTCTGCACAGGGCCACATCCAGATGTTGAGCCTGGCTCTGAGCCCCTCGGTACACCAAGATGAAGACAAACAAGGGAGGCCAGCGGGGAGGCCCTGGAGGAGCACGTGAGGTGGAGGAGAGGCCGAAGGACTGCGTTTGTTCAGCCTGGGGATGGCTCGGTGAGACCAAACTGCAGTTTTCCTCTGCTTAGAGGAGAAAAACACAGAGAGAAAAGGGATGCAGAAATGCACAGCAAAAGGACAAGAGACAAGAGACAAGAGGCACGTGTGGCACACGGGGGAGTGATGCACACAAGGAACAAAACGCCGTGATGGGAGCGGCACTGGTGGGACCTCCGTCTTTGGAGGGATCCCGGACTGGACACCAGAAGCTCTGCTCAGCCCAGCCTTTGGAGCTGGCCCTGCAGGGCAGGCGGCTGGGCTGCAGACCGCCACGGGCCCCTTCCACCCTCCACCTCTCAGGGATCCCAAAACCCCAAACCCAGCAGTTATCTCCAGCTTTGTCCAGGTCTCCAGGAGCCTCAGGAGCCTCAGTGGAGCCCATCACGCTCACAGCACGTCAGCACCCCCCTGCTCTGTGACACCTCCCCTACAGCTACGAGGAAACGAGCTCGAAGAAAGGCTTGCTCTGCCTTTATTGACTAAACAGCATCGCTTGGACACGCGCCCAGCATGGTGCACGCAGCTGCAGCGCCGCAGCACGGCACCCACCCCACGCTCACGGAGAGCGCAGGCGGCTTCCTCCCCCCTGTGCCCCCTCTCCAAGTTTCGGTCTCTGCACCGCGGGAGGTGCCCGAGCCCGCTGCTCTCCCTGCTGCTCCCCACCCGTGCACCGGGTGCCTCCTGCCACCGCCTCGGCCAAACCCCAGGGACGCAGACCCAGCCCAACCCAGCCAGGAGGAGCCAGGGGGACAGGCTGGGTGGTGGGACGGCAGTGGGGAGGATTTCTGGACATGCAGAGCTTGCTGCCCACCTCAGCTCCCCAAACGTCACATGAAAACCAGGGGTGTGATGAACGGGAGGAGGTGCTTAACTTGATACAGGTGCCCAAGTCCTACCCAAGGGATTTCTGCCTCTCTCATGCTTCTCAAAACCCCACCCGTCCCATTTGCCCAACCATGTTTACAACCATTGTGCTTCAAAAAGCAACAAAACTCCCCCGTGGAGCTCACAAGAGGTAAACTCTAAGCTGTGGTGAGGCTGATCCTGGGGGTATCTCACATGGGTCAAAGGAGAGAAGCACAGAGAGAAGAAGTGTTTAGCTGAAAACAAATTAAACCTGGGAAGCTGCCAAACTGGTGGATCACGATCCAGGGTGCTGCAAAGAAAAAAAAAAAACCTCAGGAGTAGGTGAAAAGTTCTTAATTATTCAGCACTGCTGGGCACGCCTGTTTGGAGGAGCGCCACGTAACAGCCCGGACAGGGGCATCGATTCTGTGCGCACGCGTGGCGGCACCACCAAGTTCTGCTGTGGGGCTGCTGGAAGCAGGCAGCAGTTTGGAAATGGCCACACAGGGTGGGAGCGGAGGGACAGCCCGGCCAGCTGAGCCCAGCTGGGCCACGTCGAGTTCCAGCGAGCTGCTCCCCCGCTCCTGCTTTAACTGCGAGCCCTGATCACCATTTCCCGTCCTCCCGCTCCAGCCTGGTCAGTCGGGGGGTGGAATAACCTCTCAGGCAAGGCCAGGCTTGGGTCAGCTTTGATGTTTATTCCTTGCTCGGTGACACAGCGCAGCGTGGCACATCCTGGCGGGACGGGCGACGGAGCAGAACGTTTTGGGCGCGGGGGCCTCGCTGCGGGTGGGTGCGAGCTGAATCCCCGGCTGCAGCCGTGCCGGCGGGACCCGGGGTGGCGGTGGGGGTCCCACGGCTTCGGGGGGTGCTGGGCCAGGGCAGGGGGAAGGCACTGGTGCTGCGAAGCAGCGGGCGGGGATGGATGAGGGTGAGGGAGCTCACTGCGGTGCGGGGAGGGCCGGGAAGCCCAGGCTGGTCTGGAGGGGCTCAGGGCGAGCGGAGCCCGGCTCCTGGTGCCTCACTGCGAGTGGATGAGCGCCCCGGCCCCCTGCCCAAAGCCAAAGCCTTTGGGCCCGAAGTTCTTGGCATAGCAACCTGCAGGGAGAGGGAAGAAAGAACAAGGTAAGGGCGGCAGTACGAGGGGAACAAGGGCACACCAGCAGGTCCTTCTCCCGAAGCAGGCACTGCTGAAACAGATCAGGGTTTGCCCTGTCTGCTGGGCAAACAGAGAGGCCCCCGACCCCGTAGCCAGCCCCAAAAACAGCTGCAGGAGTCACCACCTCCCCAGCCCTCACTCCCATCCCAATTCCCAGCACAGGGCTTGGCCCCACAGAGGCAGCACGCACCTTTGCAGTAGATCTCCCCGTCTTTGTCTGCCAGGGTGGTGGACTCCAGGCTCTTGCCACACTTGGCGCAGCGGAAGCAGGACTTGTGCCAGGACTGCAGGACGGGAGCAGAGCACGGTCAGACGGTAGCCGGGGACAGGGCAGCAACGCTTTGGCTACCAAGTGGGTCCCTTTGGAGGCCCCGGTTCTGACCCGAAGCCCTGAGCAAAGAGGTCTGGAGAGAATGAAAGCCCTTCTGCAGAAGAGCTGTCCTCCCTGCCTTCATGCACAGCAAAACCCCCAGCCCCAGAGGGAGGGTACAGAGGGAAAACATCTGATATGGTCACTGCTCCCACGCTGAGCCTGTTAGAAGCCTTCACCCCACCTGCAGCAGTCACTTAAGGCAGTAGGTAAGGAGCCATCACCCCCTCTTTGGGGGTCACGGTCTCTAAAACACAAGGATAAATCCCCCAGCTTAGTGACCTGGGATCCACCCCTGCTGCTGCACCTTAGCCTGGGGGTGGTACCGGGGGGGGAGGATACCTGCCCCTGCACAACTTGGGCTCCAAGGAAGGCAGCAAACAGATATTAAGAACACAGAAATCAGCCAGCGTTTAAAAATAAAACTCCCCCACGACTCCTGCCAGTCCTCCAGGGATAAATGAGCTCACAGCCTCTGAGCAGCCCGCAGAGTAGCCAGAGCTGCTCACGGAGGAATTTAAATAAACAGTTTGGAAAACATGAAACCTTTTTTGGAAGAAAATGTGAAATTAGGGCCGGGGGAGGAGGTAGCAGATGGAGTCATCCAGCAAACATTAGCACATGAAATACATGCCCTGGAATCCTCTGAGATCTGTTCGAGCACAATCGCTTTGCCAGATTTGGGTCCCTGTAAACATCGACAACAGCAGGAAGCCTAAAGCCCAGGTCATCGTTTTAAGGACAACTTTGCTTTCCAGCCCTCGGCTGACCCACAACATATCCATCACAACCCCTGCACCGCCAGCCGTGGTACAACGATGCCACAAGGCTGGGGACATGGAGGATCCCAGTGATGACCTGGGCACAGCGAGCACCAGGGCTGCTGCGGGGTGTCCTGCATCGACCCGAGCTGACCCGGTGGGCTCCACACCTCCACACACCTCCCCCTGCCCCAGGAGCAGCAGTGACCTCGGGAATTTGCTCCCTGCCCCAAATTTGGGCTGTGGTATCCCAGCCAGCAGCAGAGGGTGGAGAAGACCCACTGGACGATGCATTTGACCCGTCAGAGGTGGCAGCAGCCGCGGTCACACCACTGCTCATCCTCCAAACCCATCCAGCAGCAGGGACGTCCACCGCGACCTCCGCTGAACACTGACCACGGTTCATAAATTGCATTTCTCTTCCACCCACAGGCCTGGAGGAGTGAGGCAGCCTGGAGAACCTGGTTCCCAGAGGTGCCACACGCTCCCCTTCAGGCTTCCAGCGGGACCCGTGTGGGTCTCCCTGCCACACGGCCACCCGAGCTATGTGCGTGGCCCCTCCGCTCCCCCCCGCTTCTTACCTTGCCGGCTCCGATCACCTTCTCGGCCGCATACACCGCCTGGCCGCAGCGAGGGCACCCGTCAGACCCGCCGACTTTCTGGGCCATTCTGGAGGCGTTGGGGTTGGTGGGTCGGTGGGACTGGCCCCTGCGGACGGGAGGGAGCTCGTTAGCAGGGCTGCAGGAGCAGGAGGGAGGAGGGAAGGGCTGTGGGAAGGCAAACCCCAACCCAGTTTTGGGGGGCCTCTCAGGGTGGTGTTGGGCACCATGGGAACTTCAGCCCCACGGCTGGGTGCTAGGAGGGGATGGGCAGCACGCTCGGGCTGTGGGGACGTGTCCCGCCAAGCCCTCATCCCACTGAGAAGATGGGAGCAGATGTGGGCCTCCTGCCAGCTACACGGCACGGCCAGGACTTGGGAAGCTCCCTGCGAACTGGCAGGCAGCTCTCCCTGCCCTGCTGGTCCTCCAGGACGTTGTTCCTTCGGCCAGGAGGGATGACCCATCCAGAAACACACCCGAGCCCACCTCCCCCTACTCAGGGACACCATGGGACAGGGCAGGGGCTGATTCCTCAGCACCTCCGTGCTACCAGGAGCTGGGTTACACCGGGCTTCTCCCTCCTCCCTGGGCACAGGGCCCAGATGGGGGCTCGGAGCTTGGGGCTCTCAGCTTGCCCCGGGATGCTTTCAGCCTCAGGGTGAAGGAGGAAGGCTGCGGGGGGGGCGGTGGGCATGCAGGGCCCAGTGGGTGCCCCCAGGGAGCAGGGTGCCCCCAGCACAATCCAGATTGGGGTCTGCTGGTCGGGGTTTGCTGGGCTCCATAGCCAAGCACCACGGCTGGACAGATGTAAGGGGAAAAATCCGTGTGCCCACAACAGCCCCGGTTTCAAAACTTCAACTCACTCTTCGTATTTGATTCCCAGAGACTCGCCCTTGTCAGTGCTCAGGGTCCCTGCTCCCATCCCGTAGCCATAGCCCTTGGGGCCGTACTTCTTGCCGTAGCAGGACTTGCAGTAGATCTCCTCTCCATGCACAGCAACGGTGGTGCTGTCCAAGTTCTTCTTACAGACCACTGGAAGAGAGGGGAGGGCCCAGCCATTAGCCCATGCACCCACATCTCCCTAATTAGCTGCAGAAAACAAGTCCTCACAAGGGCTAGCGCAGCTCTCTCGGCTTTCAAGGAGCAGGAAACCCTAGACAAGATCATTGTTCAAAGGGAGCGCATGCAAAACAGCTGGAGATAAGGATCACAACAAGAACATTGTCTGGCTTTAAAAGGAAGCAACCATCAAAGCTACAAGGCTGATAATAAATAAGGCAATAGCTCTGTTAACCCCGCTGCTGCCGGCATCCTGGGGGGAAGTGGTGGAGGGAGCGGGAGCCACCATCAGCCAGGACGGGGCAGATTTCCCCACAGACCCCAGGCAGGTTCCCAACCCCGGGGGTCTCGGTGCTGCAGCTCTGCCACGCTCCTCGTCCGCTGCAAGGACACAGTGACAGGCACCTGGCTGAAAGCTTTTCAGGCAGAGAGATTTTCCCTCGTGTTTAAAAGCAGGAGCAGGCCTGCAGCCGGTAAGCTAAGTCTCTGTGGCACTACAGGCTATGGTGTGCGGTTGCCTCCCCATACCCTCAGACCATGATGGGAAGGAGGTGTTCGTGCTAACACGAGTCAGTGACATGATCATTGTCACACGGTCTGTGACATGACCGGGGTGTGCTGGGGCACGCTCAGCACACCTGAGGCATTCAAGCCTTGGGCATCAGTGTGGGACGTAAGACGGGACACAAGGGGACAGCAGCGAGGCTTGGGGACCCAGCTGAGCCCATCCAGAGCCTGAGCCCGGTGCTGGGTGCAGACCATACAGGCTCCTCGCCCGACTTTTAGGTTTTCCTGACTCCTGTCCCAGCTCTGATCTCAGCCTCCACGTTGGCTTCCAAGCCCTTCCTGGCACTCACCGCCCAGCAAGCTGCAACGGAAGGAGAGCAGCAACCAAACAGGCTCACAGCGATCTCCGGTGTTTACCTGCCCCATACAGAGCAAGACGCCCAAGGCAGAGTCCACGGCACTGGCAGCCAGCCCCAAAACAGATCCTGTTACGGCTGTGACACAGCCTTCTCCATCCTGCTTACATGCCTTAAATGTCGACGCTCCCGGCAGCCCGTTTCCCTCCCCAGCAGCAGGAAAGTTTCTTGGCCTTGACCAACATCGCAGGAATGCAAACAGAGCACGGCGCTCTGCTAGTGCGCTAAGCACGGGGCGAGAGGCAGCGGCCCCGTTACTAAATATGGTGCTTCTCCTCCGTGGCCACCGGCAGCCCCGCACGCTGCTGCTGGGAAAAGGAGGTGGAAAGGGAGCAGGAGGTGGACAGGGAGACGTGTCTTGCCATCTAAGGAGGCTCTGGCAGGGTCTCCTGCTGGCTGCGGGCTCACCCAGCAGTGCAGGCTGCGTGCATCCCCATGGCTCTGGTGAACGGGTCCTGTGGCTGCCGAACGGTGGTGGGCGTGTGGGGTGTCACCGCGGTACCCCGGAGCTCATGGGGGCAACTCCGTGCTCACACAGACCCTGCAGGACTGGGATTTGGGGACTGACACCGGCAGGTTTAAAGGCTTTGTGCTAGGGGTGGTAGCGAACCACAGCATCTGGCTTTCTCCTTCACTGCCCCGCGTCTGAACCAGCCACTCTTTGCCAGGCAACACAAGAATTCCTCCCCATCTGCTTCCTAGAAATCAGCCCCAGCTCCCCATTTTCTGCATTGCAGAGATTCCAGCGCACTGCACTCATCGCCTTAAGGACCCTTTGTTTTTCCAGGAGCAGCTGAGCCGCCCCACAAAGCAGCCGTACCCGAGCTGAGGCCGGCGGCCCCTTACGCTGCACTTCTGCCTCGTTGTGTTGACTCGGTTGGACGCGCGCCATGCAGTCAATCAGCACTCACTCCCGGAGCCGATCTCCTGTTTTAATGCGCTGTGGTAGGTTTGGCTCCCTTCTGATTATTTTCTTGGCAAATCAGGCCCGAGTATTTGTTTTTCTGCCCTAAAGATAACGGCTTCGAATTCCCCGGTGGGGCCCAAGCGCAGCACTGGGGAAGAGGCTGGGAAGGCAGGCGGAGCGGGGAGCAGCTCGGCATCGACCATGGCACGGGGCTGGAGCAGGCGAGGCAGAGCTGCTGGGATGCGGGCAGAGCACAGGGACAGCAGCCCGGGCTGCAGGCACCTCCAGACCTCTCCCCGGTGGCTTGTTTCTGTGTGTTCCCTTCTCGGAGCAATGCCTCGTGCCTGATGTCTTGGCTCCTGGTGCCAGCCCCGTGCTCTGGGTGGCACGGGCGAAGCATCCCCCAGCAGTGCCCCTGGACGGCTGCGGAGCAGGGAGACCTCAGCCCTCAGACCTGAGGGCGCTCCGGGGTCCCCCACCAGCATTGTTTCAGATGGTAAAAGCCAGTGGCGGGGGCAAACAAGGGAAACGTTCCCCACCCTCCTTATCTGGGGCTGCAGAAGAAAGGACTTCCTGCTGCAGGGAGCCAGCACAACCTGCCTCATCCAGGGAGAGCCGCTCAGCAAACTCCCCTTCTCATCCCCTCGAGCCAAAGTGAGCTTTTCAGCCCAGACACCGCCAGGCAGGAGGGCTACCGCTCACGCTGGCCGGGGAGCTGCTGTCCCACGGCTGCATCCATCTGTCCGCAGGCCAAGCAGACCCATGCCAGGTGGCTGGACACAGGAGCACCGCACAGCTCAGTCCCCCGAGGACGCTGCTATTTCCCCGCTGGAATTGGCCTACAGACAGCAGTTCTAGCCGCGTGCCTGTTCACACACCTTCCCCTCGCTCTGCTCGCTGCCCGTATGGAAAAGATCCCGGCTGTGCTCCCCGCTGCAGTGGGGAGCACCTGGGAACAGGGCTGAGACGACAGTAACACACAGGCTGAGGAAAGTGGCAGTCTTGTTCGAAGGACTTTGGGCTGGCACCTGTGATGTGGCTGTCCTGGCTTGAAGGAGCTGCTCTGAGCAACGTAACGCTACTTGCCAGTCCCTGCACTGCTGCCCTGCTGTCAACAAAGGGAGACGTGAGTGTCCAAGACATGCAGGACCTGCACGAGAGTGCTGGCAGGTTCCTGCAGAGCACACCAAGGGAGGGACCCCTGCAGCCAGTCCCCAGCCAGATCCTGTTCCTCTGCCCTTTCCCGGAGGCGTCACTTGGGTCCCAACGTCCGACAGGGACACCCTCTGCAACAGCAGCTCGGCGGGCAGGCTGGTGGCGACGCCTCAGCACTTCCCAGGAGGTTTTCCACCAGCAGCAGGACCACATCTTCATCCCACTGGGACACTGGACACAGGGGCGGGTCCCACATCACCTCCCAGTGCCCAACCACCTTTTTAACGTGGCAAAGCCGCACAGAGGATCACAGTTAGCACATCCTAGAGCAGCGCACAGGATGTGCCCCCTTCTGCCACCACTGCTTGCAGAGGTCCTGTGTCGTGCTCCAATCCTAAACGTCTGGAGGCACCCCGAGGACTCAGCCTTGCCTTTCCCTGGGGCAGGGACCGAGCGTGTCTGTGTGTGGAGGTCAGCTAAGGCCAGCCCTGACAGCTCAGATGGCCCCTGGTGTTCCAGGCTGCTCCTCCAGCAGAATTTTCCCAGTGTGGAGGAGAGCAGATGCCCACCACAGCTCCCACAGCCCGGCTGCTCGTAGGGGAATCCTAAGGAGCGCTTACACGGCCCACAAACAGGACGGACAGGGGGCGAGTGGGGCAGGAGGGCCGAGGGACGGGCTGGTACTCACTGCACAGGAAGCAGGACTTGTGGAAGCTGCTGCCTTCGCACTGCACCTCCTCGGCGAAGTACACCGCCTTCTGGCACACGCCACACTTCTTCCCTCCACCCCAGTTCGGCATTCTGCGGAGAAAGCAGGGGCAGAAAACGTTTGCTGGTTGCATCGATCCGCAGAGCTGCTAATTAACGGAATTAGCAGAACCCAGGACGCCCAGGGGACCCACCCTTAGGGCACCCAGGGACCATGGGTGCTGCCAGCCAGCAGGAACGGCCCCGTCCTGGAGGCTGAGGGAGCTCACGGCTCCTTTTGTGCAAGGGCAGGGGAGGAAGAGGGTGATGGTGGAGGCTCACAGGGGCACCCGGCGATGCCACCAAATGCAGGGGGCTCTGGCACCGTGTCCCCCACAGCTTCCATACCCTGTGCACACCCGGCCGGCCGCTCACTGCTCCTCCCTGTACAGGCACCTCAGTCTGCTCCAGGACTGCAGGAACAGTGCGAAGGCTGGGAAATGGGCAGCCCCAGGGGCACAGGACAAACACCTGAGCACTGCCTCGCAGCTCCTGGGCAGGTTATAAAAGCTTCCACTTCTCCCTTCTCTTTCCTGAAATGTCTCTGGTGACGCGTGATCAAAAGGCGCCTTTATCTGCGGATTTGCAGGTGAAATCTGCACATAACCCCAAAATACCAGGAGAGGTTAACACAGGTGGCTGGTCTCCAACCCAGCCTTGATATTTTTGAAGACCAGGCCAACAGAAACCTCAGGACACTCAAAATCAGCAAAGTCCTGCTAGGAGGTGCTGAGGGAGGCCGGACGGTTGAGTGTGGCCAAGAGGAAGCTGAGGAGGATCTAATGGCAGCCTCAGGTAATTACAAAGACAAAAGATCCAGATCCACGGGCAGCACCAGAGGCAGGGTGCTGGGCCGGGAGCTGTTTGGGTGAGACCCGGAGGCAGGAAGCCTGCTGTGAGCTGGGTTTCCTACCAACGCGCGGCCGGTGGTGCCAAATCCCTCCCTTTCGGACGGATCATTCCGGTCCCGGCCTTTGCATTGCCTTAAAAGGGCATGAACCGTTTCTATGGAAAGCGCCTTATTTTGTGATTTCCTCCTGTCCTGGCAGGAGGGCACCACCAGGTTCGGGAGCTTCCCCGGGGGGCAGAAGCAGCCGGGGCACCCCCCTCAGCCCAGGGCAGCGGGGCTGCCACCAGCCCCTCCTGCACCACGCCAGAGCCCTCGGGGACAGCACGCCGCTGGCTGTGGCACGTGGTTGTGGCTCTCCTGTCCCTTCCCACGCAGGACGGCCACCAGGTCCCACTGCTGAGAGCTTTGGAGCCCCACAAGCACCCCCTGCTCCACAGCCGGGCACCCACAGCACGCTCAAGGACACGGCACCCACCCGGTTTGGGGCCAGCTGCTCCTGTTTGCCTCCATGACGTGGTTTTGTTTTTGTTTTTCTCCCTTTCCAGCAGCAGCAAAGGAAGAAGCTTTGTTTGTCCCCAGCAGCAGGGTTTGTCTGCCCAAAGCGAGACATCTGCAGCGGGGCTGCCCTTCTCTGAGCTGTGGGGGCACAGAGGTGCTGCCAGGTCCAGCCTGGGTGTCTGCCCCCCAGGCAGCTCAGGCCCTCGTGCTGCTTATTTTCCACATCTGCCACAGGAAGATGAGAGGTGACGCTTTGTGTAAGCAACTTGACTGCGACCGGGGCAGGGGAACCTCACCGGAAAGCACCCAGCTGCACAGAGGCAGCCCCGGAAAAGCCCCAGAAACGGTCCCGAGACAGGACGGATCTGTAGCGAACCGGCTTGCTGTGGGGACACACGGGCTTGTGACTGTCACAGCAGGGCGCAGAGAGAGCTCAACAAGAGCTCTAAGGCACAGAGAATCCCCGCTGGGTCCACAGCAATCAGGGCACATGCTGACAGCCCGGCAGGCTGCAAGAGAGACAGAAAAGCTGCTTATGCTAGGGTTCGGTTGGCAGGAAAAACAGGAATATAGGGACGCTTCCCAAGCCCTGCGAAGCACCCCTCATGGAGCCTGCACCAGCTCCCCCCTTAACGGCTGCTCGAAGGGATCTCGGAGGCTTTGCAATCGTTTCCACATTTCTCAGCGTGCTCTGAGCCATGAGGCTGATCACCACACTTGTAACACTCAATGACCGCAGTCGCACTTCTCCAAATCCCCAACCGGGCCCACTCCGAATGAGGAACACAAGGGTCCTGCAGCCAAAGGCCTCGCTGAGCACGGGCACGAGTGAGACCCAGGGCAGCCAAAACCACGATTATTTACCTCCCTCCTGCACCTCCACGTCCCCCAGCACCGAGGGAATCCCAACCAGAGCCCTGCAGACAGCATCCTCCATGCCAGCCGTGGCTCAGCGCTGCAGCCGGGACGTCGTCTGCTCTGAGTAAGGCAAGGGGCCCTAAAAACTAAGAGACTGCCGTGCTATCAACAGCTGTATGGCTTGGAAGCAAAGAACCACGAGTCTGGCGTGTTTTGGAGATTAAATGGAATTCCAGTGCCTGGTGTCTGGCCCTAGAGCAGCACGGTTCACCTGCTACAGCCTCAGCCACCTTCCAGACAAGCCGGTGGTGCACCAAGTCAGGAGGCAGCCTAGGCTACGCTAAAGAACCAGGCACAACCCAGTACAGAACCAGCACGTCCCAGTGCTCTGGGACACTGTTAAAACCAGGCTTTAAGAGCAGGACACGGGTGACGCCAAGCCAGCAGCTGGAGGAACACGCAGACTGACACCCGCTGCTTCCAGGGGCTGGAGGGAGCGCTGTGCTCACGCCACCTGCCCCAGAGCTGACACCCCCAGGTTTACCTGCCTGGGTTTTAACTGTTGGAGTGAACCCACCGCAGCCTTCAGGCAGCGTCACGGCTACGGATTGCTCACAGCAGCACAGCTTCTCGCCTTGCACCCTCCTGTGAACCTTACCTGCAGCCACCGGGACGCCAGCTCAATCGTTTGTGCTCCTGCAACAGCTGGAAAACCATCCCCAAGTGCATGCCCTGCTGTTCTCCTGAAAATACCCTGCAGTAATTCATCACAGAGTACTCGCTGTGTGCTCAGAGGAGATTGCTAAGGACCAGCAGACCCAAGCTGGCCTATGCAAAGGGTTATTTTTTTCGCAAGGAGCTTTAATAAGAGGGGATGGCAGGAAAGGACCAGTGCTGCACAAAATTTGTGGCCTGGCATAGGGACAGGACAAAGGGAGGGAAGCACAGCTGGAGCCCCAAGCCCTGGGGTGCGACTACTGCCTTCCAGTTCAGGGAGCAGCGGGCACGGCTGTGACACGAGCATTTATCTGAAGCAGAAGGCACCTGGACAGAGCTCGGACAGAGCACAGAGGTGTCAGCTCACGGCGATGCACGTAGCTCCAGGAGGGAAATCACCAGGACGGAGCATCAGGGAACTGCACTGGGGCCTGTGGGGACTGCCCCTAACAGCATCGAGCATGGAGCAGCTTTCACATCGCCCGGGCACAAGTGGAATCAGCCCTACAAGATGCAGCTGGAAACATCTCCCACACCCCCATGTCACCAGCAGGGACACGAGGAGACTTGGGCTGCCAGCGGTGTGAGGATAAATGAGTATCATTCACCACACAGTGGTGTTGAACTGGTGAGCAAGAGCAGAAGGGGGTCCTGAGGACGGCGAGCACTGGGGTTCAGCAAAACACTGAGCATCAGAGCACAGAAACCAGCGAAGTGACCCGGCAGCAGCAGCTGTATAGGGTCAGACGTCTCTGGGGGCTTTGCCTGGATGGGAAAGGAGAAGGTCAGGGGGTCCGAGGTGGAAAGCGACCCTCACACAAGGGGGGTGTACTCAATGCCACCAGTACCCAGAGCAGGATGCTCGGCACTGCTCCTGCTGCTGTCACAAGGCAGGTCTGCAGGTTTGCTGTGCAGGGACGGGGCCAGCGCCACACCATCAGGGTGCTGAGCCTGCTGCCATACATGGGTATTGGTGAGCGCTCACCCACCACGACTGCAACGCGCCGGCGGGGCTGCGTGCTCCTGCCTGCTGCTCACACGGCTCCCAGGCTGTGGCTACAAACCTGTAAGTCTCCCATCACAACTGGACATTCAACCGATTTGTCAAAGCAAAATCCTGATTTCACCTAGAACGGACGCCAAAAGCATCTTCAGATAGGCTAAGAAAAGCTATTGACTCCTGCAGGAATCAAAACCCCTGATCTGACCGAGCCCACCGGAGCTTTTGCAAACCTTTCTGCCCCACCGGACACATCCTCGGCACGCTGTGCTGCCTCCCGGCTCCACTCCGGAGCTCAGGAGCCCGGCAGATGGAGGAAGCATGCACTGAGCTGCTGCCTGCGCTGTCCCTCAGCGCCCCAGCAGCAGCGAGCGCGGGGCCACGTGTGCTAAACAGCGCGTCCTGCCCAGGGCCAGGGCTGGTCCCAGCAAGAGCGAGCCCCTTTCCAGCCTCGCCACTGAAACCTGGAGATGCGGAGGCCTCGCCGATCTCCCACCCATCGCCGTGTCTCGCTCCCTGCATCCCGGCCCAGCGCCAACTCCTCGAGAGGTGCTCGGGGACTTTGAAGCAGCTGCTGCTGAGCTCCGGCTTCCCCGGGGAGCACCGCCACTTGGCAGCACCCGCCGCGCCTGCCAGGCGCTAATTAACGCCCTCTCCTACGCCCTGGCCCCGCTGCCAGCTCTGAGGATCTGAAGCTGTGCCCGAGAGCATCCTGCCAGCTCCTGAGTGCTGGGGATCCCTTAACACAGGGGAGGAACCGGGGGGCTGCAGGAGGGGATCAGGGGGCTGCAGGAGGGGACCTGTCCCCTCCATACTGACAGAGGAGGCAGCAGCAAAGCTTTGGGCCAGGAGGGAGCCCCTCGGCATCACGGCCCGCCCGGGGCAGCTCCCGTGCCCGGGGGCCAGGCGTTGTGCCCCCCGGGGCCGTCCTCCCCTTCCACGCGTGCCCGTGCCCTGCCCGCGCCCCCCTTCCCCACCCGGCCCGCAGGAGGCTGGGGGTGGGGGGGTCCCGCGGCGCCCCCCGCACCTACCTGCAGCGGGGCCGGGTCGGGTCGGGTCGGGTCGGGTCGGGTCGGGTCGGGAAGCGGCGGGCGCGGCGCTGTGCAGCCCGAGGCCGCTCGGGGGCTTTTGTTGGCGGCGGAGGAAGGCGGCGCTTGGCTCTCGGCCCCGGCCCGGCCCGGCCCGGCCCGGCCTGATGTCACGGCGGCGCCCGCCCCGCGGGGCCGTGAGGGAGGGCACGGCCCGGCCCGGCCCCGCCGCCATGCCTGAGGGGAGCCCCTCAGCAGCCCGCCGCCCCCCCCCAAACCCACGCGTCTCCCTGTCGCCATAGGTGTCTCCCTGTCACCTCACGTGTCCCCCTGTCACCATACGTGTCCCCCGGTTACCCCACACATCGTCCTGTCACCTCACATATCCCCCTGTCACCCCATGTGTCCCTCTGTCACCCCACACAGCCCCCTGTCATCCCATGCATCCCCTTTTAACCCCACACAGCCCCGCTGTCACCCCACACATCCCCCTGTCACCCCACACGTCCCACTGTCACCAAACACTACCGAGTCCCATCACTAACCCATGTCCCTCAGTGCCACGTCCACACATCTCTTAAATACCTCCCGGCACAGGGACTCCCCCACCTCCCTGGCAGCCTGTTCCGATGCCTGACCCCCTCTGCGTGCAGAAACTCTTCCCGATGTCCAAGCTAATCCTCCCCTGGTGCCACCTGAGGCCGTTGCCTCGTGTCCCATCTCTTGTGACCCGAGAACAGAGACTGCCCCCCTCACTGCAGCCTCCTTTCAGGTGGGTTCTGCCCTCAGCCTCCTCCTCTCCAGCCTGAACACCCCCAGCCCCTCAGCCGCTCCTCACAGCTCTTGTTTCCCAGCCCCTTCACAGCTTCGCTGCTCTTCCCTGACTGCATTCTGCACCTGAATATCTTCAAGAAGGTTCAGCCCATCGGAGCTCACCTGGACTCGGAGGCCAGCAAAAGCCAGGAGCCTCCAGGAACCTCTAGGAGGGGACACTGGGGAGGAGAGCGGTTTTGCTGGTGCCTGCAGCAAACGCTCCTATTTAATTTATCTAGCACGGGCTGGCCTTTTTCTCCTTGAAAAGAAAGAGACCACCTATAGATCTCTGGGGCTCAAGGGTCCCTTTCTGCTTGTTCTCTTCTGAACCACGGTGCCCGAGTCCGGCAGCCTGTCTGCAGCAGGCTCAGAGCCTGGGCACAGCGTTAGAGGAGAGAGGAAGGGAGGAGCGGGAGGGGAGCAGAGGGAGGTGCTTCCTTTGGACCTAGAAAACTTTGGCATTGTATCCTTTGCCCTGAGCTGTGGGTAAGAAATTCCTGGTCCTGAAGCAAGACCTGAAATGCAGGGAGGGGACGAGGATCACGAGGGGAAAATGCTGCTCATGTCCTGTGCGCAGGGCAGAGGCATCTAATTTCTGCCCCAGAGGAACAGGCTGCCTTTTGCCTTGCAGGTGGGAGAGGAGCTGCACTGCCATGCAGGGTGACAACGCTTCGTGTGGGAACCCAGCCCCTGACCAAGCAAGGACAAGCCAAGCCAAGTAACCTGGCAGGCACAGCCCATCCAAGGGCTCAGAGCACTGAAGGTCACCTCATCACTTGGGGACATTAGGAACAGGTAGGGGACTGGTGTTAGCTGGGCATTCAGGGCCCACAGACAGGAACACGCGGCTCATAGTTAGCAGGGTACAGCCATATCGCTGTGTGTGGCAACACCAGATGCCACGATGCACATTGCCAAGAGGACAGAGACGTGAGCACCCTGGTGTCACCCAGAGCAGTTGGTCATGACAGCCGTGGATCTTCCACGGGGTTCCCTGAGGCCTTGTTGACGGTCACACTCCAACCCCAGAGCTGCTGCAGCCACAGCTCAGGGCTGCGTCCTTCCCCTCGGGGTTGGGAAACCTCAGCCAGATGACTCAGAGGAAGTGTCTGATGCACAGTGCTTGGCGCTGCAGATGTCAACCTCCAGCAGACCTGGACAGAGTTGGCCTCTCAGTTGACTTCCCCCGGCTGTGTATCAGGGGTTGTCAGGTTTTGGAGGCTCACATACCCCTGCTTCTTTTCTCCGGAGATGGAGCATGTGAATTAAAAGCTGACTCACAGCCTCAGCCCCCTGCATCCCAAAATTCAGGGTCCACTGCTGCAAACCTCAAGTCTGCTCTTTGCTCTGGGGCTGCTTGCTCCAGAAGGGGCTGGAGGAGGAGATCAGACTCGTGAAGTACCTAACCCTCTGTAAGGAGGGAGTGAGGTCCAGGCCTGTCCCCTCCCCGGCACGGGCAGTGGGATGCCTTGCTGTCTCAGTGAGACACTCTTCCCGTTCAGGGCAGAGCCCAAACTCATCCCCGAGCAGCAGAGCTATCGCTTGGGCTGCAGTCTGGCTTCAGCTCTTCATTCCCTTTCATTGCTGCAGCCTCATTCAGCAGCACCTAGGAAGGAAGGAGACGAAAAGTTTTCACTTCAAGACTCCTTTTCTAGCAGGGGGAAGAAGGCAAAGCAGTTCCAGGAGCTCGGGCAGGTGCTGTGGGTCCCCACGCCATCTAGTGTCGCACCAGCGGTGGGATGCTCCACGCTCTGCTGCAGGGCTGAGGACATGCAGGCGAGGAAGGCGGGGAGACTCTGGGCCCTGCAGCCTCCTAAGCAAGGTCAGTGGGTGATGTGCAGCAGGGACCTCGACCCGCTCCAAAAAGACTTGAGCACGTGCTTGGCTTCACCCAGCACAAATCGCCCCAGCAGCTCACGATGGTGCAGGTAAAATGTGCCAGAGACGTCATGGGCACCTGGGAACGATCCCACCAGTCCTGGATCACTGAACTGGGAACCAAGCTGCCAAAAGGAGTGACCAAAGACAATGTGGGGTTGCAAGAGGTCAAAAACGGTGCTAAGAGCTTGAAACAAAACCGGCAGTATTTGTCAGATATCGTCAGGGTAACCAAATCTTAAAAGAGCGTGGAGTTCACAAGCTGTTACATTCTGACTTTGATCTACCATAGTACCCACGACAGGTTTTGTAAACTTATTTTTCAGCAAACAGAAAAGGACTGATTTTTTTTTTTTTTTTTTTTTTTTTAACTCCAGACAAACAAGCTGCTGGCAGAGGTGCATAAGGAGCACAAACCTGGGCTGTTCCAGAAAGGCATTTTATTATATAAATAAAGCACTTATTTGTAACAGAGCAGTTAAAGGAAATTCAGTGAGAAACTGAAGGGAAGGAAAACAGTACTTCAAGATGTTAGCAGCTGGAAGCACACAGACAGAGGTTTTGTTCAGGATCTGGGAGCTGCATGGCCAGCAACACGTGCGCATGTAGATCATCCTGGGAGTAGATGTGGAATAATGGTTTTTTGTTCAAAAGCTTCCTGCTGAGATAGGAAGGCCAGAACTGAATTTGAAGGTATGGATCATAGGAAAGCAGAGGTGGGAATGTGTTCACGAGTGTCAAGAATCCAGGGTGTGTTTGAGAGGAGGAAATGATGGCAAGAGGCTCATAGCCACAGACAATAGTCCTCTCTTGCAGCCAAGTCTTTTTTTTTTTTTTTTCTTTTTCCCCAGGGATATAGTCCATTTTCAAGATAAATCGTATTTGGAATAGGGTTGCCATTCTTCTGGCTGTGATTGCTAGAGTGGGGGCAGTTTGCAGAAAGCACAGATTACAGCAGACATTTCCAGGAAGGCACTGGACTGACTCCCTGGCATACAGAGCAAATCCCCCAGTTCAGGGATTCATGCAGATCTGTGCACGTGCAAAGCAGCTCTGCATCCCAGAAGGAACAGTACCTACGCCAGAAATTTTGGGATCGCTGTTTGTATGATTTACTGCCAGTTCTCATGAGCCGTGCCTGTGCAGGACTTCTTGGCATCCAGAAGTTTAGTCAGATGTCCAGGAATCCTGGACAGATGTAGAAAACTCTCTAAATACACTTGGGTAAAATTCCTGTAAGGAAAATAAAAGGCAAGTTTTAAAAAAATAAATGGCTGGTAGGCAGTTTTCACAGGAGTGTGGGGTGGTCTTGTCAGCTGTGAAGGAGAAGGGGGCGGCCTGCAGCCCCATTACCACAGTGCAGGTGGGGAAGACGCTCAGAGAACTGTGAGCTACACCACTCGCGTGGCTGTGCACATCGCTGCGCTGGAGCTATGGCTCACATCAGCCTGGCGTGCAGCCAGAGGTAATTAAACGCTTAAAGCAATAAATGCAAAGTAACGGAGCTCCAGGCCTGATCCAGCATGGGCTCAGCAGGTTTGTCACCACGAATAACTGATCCCGCTGGGAAGAACATAATGCAAAGCACGGGAAGGCCACAGCTGGTCACCCCAAATGGCACCCAGCAGGTCCACATCTCACAGGGGCCAGGAGCGGGTGCTGAGGGCTCCCAGCCTCCAGCATCCTCGGAGGCCTTTCTGAACCAAGGACAGCGACTTCGTATTTATGACCTGTGATTTAGTGCCGTTAATCTGTCTGGTTGTATTTAAGCCCATTTCAACATCTAGCATCCTCACTGCCCTGCTAGTTGGAGCTCCGTACTAAGCTACGTACTACGTGAAGCCACTTTCCTCATCGCTCTTTTCTGAAACATTTCCGTGCTAGCGATTCCTAACTTCAGCTTTGTGATTTTAGACTGCTAATGAACCATTCTGATATTTTTATGGGTATTTAATAGCCCCTAATGTGGGCCCTAGCTCTGTTCATTGGAGTGGGCTCTAATAATCTGCATGCTGGGGACATCAGATACGCTCTGCTGTAGCTCCCTGCACTTTCCCTGAAGCTGCTTTTTTAAGACTGACGGGCAAATGCCATCTGGTCCGGGGGATTTGCTGCCGATCACTCAGCAGCACGCCCGCTCTGTGCTTCCTCAGCTCAACAACTCGAGGCGAACCCAGCAGCTGGCCCCACGGCACGACCCGAAGGACGAGGGGGCAGCCCCCGGGCTCCGAGCGAGAAACGTGCTCGGGGAAACCGAGCCGGGTGCTGCCAGGAGGGGCTGCTCGGGGCCGTGCTGCGGCGCTGCAGCCACGAGGGGGGGCTCGGGGAAGGCACAACGAAGAGGTTTCGGCTGGGAACGGCCGCAGCGGGGCTGGGAATGCCCGCAACGGGGCTGGGAATGCCCTCAGGGGGGCTGCAGCCGGTGGAGCCGCGGGCTGAGGGCAGGGCGGCCGCTGCCTCAGGGCAGTTCTGCGCCTCGCACCTCTCCGGCCCGCCTCAGGCAGGGTTTTAATGAGGAGAAAATCCCCAAACGGAGCCCTTACGGCACCCTCCTGGCGGAGCCGGGCCGCCTGAGGACGGCCGCGGCCGCCATTTCCCCTCAGCTCCCCCCTCAGCGCCGCGGAGCCCCACGGGGGCGCTGCAGGGCTGACGGGCGGGCCCGGAGCTCCCCAGCCCCGAGGCCGGGCCGGTTCCCGGCACCACACGGGCGGGGTGCCGGCGATTGCCGGGACGGGAGAACAGGGAGCGGGCGACGGGAGAACGGGGAGCGGGACGGGGGAGAGCCGGCAGCGGGCGGCGCTGTGATGGCGGCCAGCCCCCCCAGCTAGTGCGGCAGGGAAGCAGGGGCTTCTGGGAGTTGTAGTCCGAGGGCGCGCCCAGGTGCGGCGCCGCGCGGGGGCCGCCGGGAGCAGTGCGCGGCCGGCGGCAGGTGCGGCGCCGCCCGCGGAAACTACAAGTCCCGGGATGCCGCGGGGCGCGGGCGGCGCGGCGGCGGCTGTGGCGGCGGTGGGGGCGTAGCGAAGATGGCGGCGGGGGCGCTGCGCCCCGCTCCCGGCTGAGGTGCGGTCGCGCTCCTCTGCGCCTCAGGAGCGGGCGGCGGCGGCGGCGATGTCGGAGCCGGAGCACCTGGGCGGGAAGCGGGCCGAGTCGGCGCGGCTGCGGCGGGCCGAGCAGCTGCGGCGCTGGAAGGGCTCCCTCACGGAGCAGGAGCCGGTGGCGGCGGGGGGCGGCCGCGGGCGGCACCGCGGAACCGGGGCGTCCCGAGTCCGCTTCGAGGAGGGCGCCGTGTTCCTGGCCGCCTGCTCCAGCGGGGACACCGAGGAGGTGAAGCGGCTGCTGGGCCGCGGCGCCCGCGTCGACACCACCAACGTGGACGGGCTGACAGCCCTGCACCAGGTACCGGCGGCCGGCACCGGTCTGGGGGGTGGGAGAAGCTCCGGGGCTTGGCTCCGGGGGCTCCCCGCGGCTCGCCCCCGACTCCGAGAGGGGCCCGCGGGGCTCTGCCCTCGCCGCCCGGCCCCACAGGCTTCGGGCGCTGCGCTGCAGGGGGGTGAAAGCGGAGGGAGCGCTGCCTGCTACTGAGCCCTGAGCCCTGAAACCGGGACCGAAACCGGGACGGGTCCCGGGGGGGCTGATGGAGGTCCCCAGCGAGCTGCTCCCCACACCGGCCTCTCCCCGGGATGCTGAGGTGCCTCAGGAGCAAGTTACAGCTCTGGGCTGGCAGAGCTGGGAGCATGGCAGGGAGCTAGGTGGCCCTTCTAATATTAATTTGGGTCTTTTTTTAAAGGGAATTCCTGCCTTCGTGCTTGGGGTGAGCTGGAATAGCCGTGCCCGCAGCGCTCGCAAGGTCAGGAGGCTCGCTGGCCTCCGCGGGGTTGCCTTGAAAGTCTCCAAAGCGCTGGGCTGGCAACGTCTGCAGAGACCAGAAAGTGCCCGAGATAAGCAGCACGGATTGTATTAACGTGCATCCAAACGTGCTAAAGATCATTACAAAAGCGATGGCAGGAGTTAGCCTCAGAATGGCGAACCTTGCCTGCCTGGGGACACGTGCGGTGTTTTGTCTGTGGCGTTTGCTGTCGTCGTGTAAATTGACAGGAAGGTGAGGGAGCGTGTGATACCGCTCCCCTTAGCATTGGGAAACCTCTTGATATCTAAGAGCGGTTCAGAATTTAGCAGGGCGTGTGAAATCAGCCTCCCAGATTGTTGCATCTGGTCAGTGAAATGAATCCGATTTGAACCGGGGCCAGGCTCGGGAAGAAAACTTTCTTAGCTCAAGATCTCATAGATTAAGCATGGAGCGCAGCAGCAGGACTGGGGAAAGAGGCACAATCCAGGAGTGACATCTGGAAACAGAAACAATGTCTTTGTAGAGACCGATGTGCTAGTAGCACAAATAGCAGTAATCGAGTTGATTAGGTTTTCCTTTTTGCTTGGATGACATTATTAAACGGGAATATTTGGGAGGTTAAAAGCTTGGTTCACGAGCTCGTCTGCTTGTGGCTGTCAGCGAACCCAGGGGCAGAGGGCTTTATTTGTTTTCCTTTGAGTTCCAAAAATAAGCTATAAAGCAAACAGCATAGGGGCTTACGGTCTGTTCTCCGGTATAGCACGTCTACGTTTATTGTCACGTAATTAATAATATAACTAACACACAAACGTTAGTGAGAGCTGTTTGTTGAAACTCGGGCTATTGAAAGCCTTTTGCCAAGGAAGAAGGCTGAGCGGAAGGTGGGTGGAAGCACGGCCGAGCTGGGATGACTTCAGGAGGGTTTTGCAGCCAAGGCTGCGATGATCTTTTCAGAAGTGTCAGCGTGTCTCGCTGGTGCACGTAGCGGGACACTCGGCCAAGAGCCTATCACGAAGCGCATTAGATTCGTCAGACGTTGATCAATGGATAATTATTTTAGCAAGGTCAAACTTCTTGAGTATATGGCAAGCCGTAATCACCAGGCAGCCCACGGATATAATTCTGTATATGGAAAGACTCGTGTCTGAGGAGCTACCGAAGTATCGGGTAACGCACCGAACGGTAGCACCTAGGCCCTGGTACTTTGAAAAGCTTTCAGATGAGTGAGGAGTTGAGCAGATGCTAACTGTACTCCTGCTTGAGTCGCTTCTTCAGAGCTTTACAGGAAGGGAAGATGACTTTGCTTTCAATTTAATAAAAGCTTTGTTCCAGTGTCACATCAATGTTTGCTCACCTTTGTGTCGTGGACAACGCTGAGGTGATGTGTGGCCGAAGAGAGGTTCTTGCACACCCAGATGGAACAAACACTGATTTGTTAGAGGGCTTGTACGTGTGTGGTTTGATGTTATAAATCTGTGTCAGATGAAGTGTTTGTTGTCATGGTTGGAGAGGTTTTTAGCAATTCCTTAGCACCGAACGTGTCCGAACTATGTTTGTTCCCATATCATACAGGGAACGACGCTGTGTATGGAAAAGTGTCAGCTCAGGTCCAGTTATTTGACTCTCTAGAGAGCTGGTTGACAAACTGAGTGAACGTAGCGCAGGGGAGGAGTTTTTCTTTTAAATATCTTCTCTTAGAGCAAGGAGATGTGGAGCAGGTGGTGGTGACTGCCCACCCTTGGTTAACGTTTGTAAGACCAAATGGCCGTGCGGCGGGGAAGTGACTCCACATATTGGAAAGAGTGGGTAACTTTTATTTCGGTTAAAGAACTGAGTGAGACTTGCTCTGTACAAGCACGTGTCTTTTCAGGTTATGGAAGGCTTAAGTCAATCGACTTAATTTGTCGGAGTCAGCATCTGCTTCTGCAAGACGTAAGGCCAGTCTCACAAATTGGGTTAGTTTGTTTGAAGCGCGCAGCGGCCCCAAACGTTGTGTGGCTTTCAACAAAGGTAAATTACACTTTCTCTAGTATCTGGGCCACTGTGACTAAGAATAATTGTGTACTGTCTCGCTAGGTGAGAAACTGTCTGCTATTTATAGCTGTGAAGCTGTATTTTGAAAATAACTCTTTAAATTACAAGTGGTGTTCCTGAGCCTCCAGCTTGTCGTCATCCTCTTGGAAGCATCGAGTGCGGCGTTAACCTAGACCAGAGGCTGGCATCAGTGTGTGTTACCTGCGCTGTGGCTTCAGCCCCACTTGCATCTTTCCCTCGGTGGCTCCTGGTTTGACATCGATCCCACGTTATCAATGAGTCATCTGATTTCTTGAATGCAGTATGTTTTTGGCAATGGTTTTCTGCTTAACGCAGAAGGAAAGCAGAGCTACTAGCTGGATGTGGGTGAACATCCAGAAATCATCAAGCAAACCACCAGCAGCCTGTGAAGCAAAATTTTTGGTTGCTGTTGAACTTCTTCGGTGTTTGCAGACGGTGGGAAGCAGTCACGGAATGCTTTCTTCCTCCTGAATGGCAGACTAAATCAAAGACTCAACTTTTTAATGAAAATTGAGTCTTAAGTGGGGGAAAGAACATGAAGCTTCTGGTTGGGAAGGCATCTCCAAATACACTAGGCAATGCTTTGCTGCCTGTGAGGACTTTCAGAAATGGTGACGACATAAAAGATTGTTTATCCTTTGTCTGCCCTTTGATGATTTACCAGCTGTTTCCCTCTTGCCTGCTCCATGGGGAGCTGAATTGCCCATGAAACAACTCCTGAGCCTGTCATTTACAACGCTCTTGAAGTAGCTCAGCACTTACTTTTTTGATTTATTTTCAGGTGCTGGGCAACCGTGGTAATTCAGAAGCTGCTTCATGAAAAGTCAGGTACTTTGCACAGCGATTCTGGCTCGGGTAACTGAGACTGCAACCTCCCCGGCAGTCCCAGATTAAGTTATTCCTGTTTCTGAGTCAGAGCTGTAAAACCATAGGCATGTCTCGCTGCTCTTCAGAGCTGTATAAAGCAGCATCCATGTCGTGCTGAAGTTGGTTGACTTTTTTTGCTTGCTCTTCAGCAATCTTCAGCCCTTTATTTACTCTCAAACATTCGGTGCGGTCCTAGGAAAGCAGAAGGCTACATGGTTCTTGGACCCTCCAAAAACCCAGCTGAGGGCATGATGTGTTTAACAACACTCTCCACTATCACGGTCAGGAGAACGTTGTAGGAATCACCAAGGAGCTAACGCTGGAACAAAATCCAGGAGGAGGCAGAGAGACTTCGTGCATGGACTGTGGGGTTGTGCTTTTTCTAGCCAGGACAGCTCACGCTGTGAGAGCATCAAGCAAAGGTGTGCTCGTTCCTCTGGAACTGCAGCAGTGGCTGAAGCAGCGTGGATTTGTTTCATGGGATAACTGAGACAGATCCAACAGTTCTCACCAGAAGGGCAGCAGCTCCTCACACAGAGCCACTGGCACAGCAACAGCTTCTGCGAGGAGTTTTGTAGTCACCAGGAGGTAAAAGCTAGCTTGTGCCTAGAAATGTGAAGGTGTTACAGCACTGCATACAACTCCACAAATCGAATGACACGTTCAGTCATTACACACGTGTGCTTGGGGCATCACGGCCGTTCTTTAAGGTAGCTGAGCTGCTGATCTTTTAACTGGGGGTGGTGGTGCCATACATCAGGCTCTTTTTAAGGCTGGGTGGCTGCATTGTCTAAAAATACATTAATCCTGAGAAGAGGAGGTTATCTAGGGACAGTCAGACCTTTTCCACCATGCTCTGTGAAGTTTCTTTCCAGCGATACGCTTCTGTCAGTGAAAACGGGCATCGCAAACTGTTTGTACTGTGCTTCGTGTCGCTCATCAATCTGAAATTGGACCCTGTCAGAAGTTGGGTTTATCAGTAGGATAACTGCAATACTTCTGTTTGGGCTTCGCTCGTAAATGGGAGCATGAAAGCATGTTCTGACTGAGGTGAGAGAGCTTGGAGCCAGCTAACGGACAACAGGAACACGTTAGACAAAGCTAGTTAAAAGCCCAAGTGCTCTTTTACCAACCTAACGCTTTTATTTTCTTGCTGTGGGTGCACTCAGTCCCTTTTCTGGCTTGCTGTTTTGTCCCTGTGGGTTAGTTCAATTGTCTGTCCCTTGCATCTCAGTTTCAAAAACAACCTCCTAAGTGGGCAAAATTAACTCTAGACTAAACAAACCAACCTTGAACTGAAAGGAGTTGGAGGCTCGGAGGACTGCCGCTCGCTGCGGCGCTCGGGGAAGCTTCCTTTGTTTTGCTCAGGGCACTTTCTCAGCTGGGTCGTTAGGCTTCTGGAAACCGAAGCCAACCACAGCAGTCACTCAGCTACTGGGAGGAAACTTACTCTGGTGCAGTAAGTAGATGGATATTTGTGATGGGAAGTACGCATCTTCATTGTTTCCTTCCTCAGCCTCTGTTTATCCTATCTAGCGATGAGATGAGTCAAGCTCTGTTTCTCCCCATGAACAGCGGGCGAGGGACCTGACAGAATCTTCAGCTACGGTTTCCTTTACGGCAGCCTCTAGAAGCGGTGGCCCTGCTCCCTCGTGCTGTCCCGTGGAAAAGTTTTGTCTCCGCAGCAGCGCCGCTGGGCGCTCCGGAGCCCTGGTCCCATTTGGGAAGTGAAGGTATTCCAGGGACAGCTTGTGCTGCTTAATGCAGGCACCCAAAAGCTTTCCGACCTGTGCAAGTGAAATTCTTGAGCCTACGTTAGCGACAAGTTGTGTTGTCTGAATCAACCTCGTTTGATGAGGTTTGAAAGGCTCAGCCAGGGACGGGACCGAGCAGTGCCCGCTCGTGCGGGGCTGCAACCTGCTGAAACGCTCAGGGCAGCGTTTTTGTGCCGAACTCTCGGCTGAAACCTCGGGGAAACTGCAGCACCCTGGCGATTCGTAACGCCGCTCACGCATCTTACCGGTGTTTGCTGGGGGCTTTTTCTCTTCCAAAGACTTTTAGAGACTTAAAATTCACATGAGGTGGTGTGGGGGCTCGTGAGACATCTTAGTTTCTGCATGATGTACGGAGATAATTACTGGCTAATGTTACGATATAAGGCTTTGGGGTGGGTATGGCAGCTCTCGAATGAGGGTTGTTGTATCCCATGAGTAAAAAGGCACGTCAGGCTGCGAGCCTTGTAGGAAGGCTGGGAGAAGGGAATGCTGTGCGAGCAGTTGTATAAATCGAGGGGTTTTACTTTCAAACTCTTGAATACAAACGAGGGCAGGGGGAGCATTAAATACTCTGAAATATCAGCGCTGCTTTTTTCTTTTTTTTAAAAAAAAATGTATTTCTGCACAGGGCTGGGATAGAAAATGAGCTAAAAGGAAACCCTAAAAGAGACCCTTTCAGGGCAATAGCAGCCCCCAGCCCTGGCTGCAAGCTCTCCGTAATGAGCGAGCCGTTTGACCCGGTGCTTACGGCCCGGCCCTAGCACGGTGAAGGTGCCCAGGAGAAATCCTGGGGTCTGAGCGTGCGGTTTATTTTCAGCCGTCCCGAAGGGAGGCGCAACAGCTGTCCCTGCGATCTCCTTTATTGGGCTGCAGCAAAGCGATCCGCGCGGGGCCCAAAGGTGCAGCTCGGAGGAGGTGTTGGCTGTGCCTTGGTGGGAGCGCTTCGCTTTGTCAGAGCTCAGGGGGTGATCTGAGGGGGATTTAGGTGCCTATTTTTATGGGGCTCGCTTCAGCATGAATGGATTTAAGGACAGCTTCACGGCGTGGTCCGTACGGGCCTGTCTGGGGAAATGTTTTCAAGCTTTTGTCATTTTCTTGCCCGTGGTGTGCCGGCGCTGCCGGAGCTCTGCAGAGCTGGGCTGTGATAGAGCTCCTACCTGCAGAGCTCGGAGGTGCCAAATATTTCCTCCCCTCTCTCTCGAGATGCATCTCACGCTGTGGTGGAACAGGTCTCTTTGGCACGGGACTGTTCTGAAATACTTAATTCTTAAAATGTGTTTGTCACCGGAAAATTGTGCTCCTAGGTTCCCAGGGTAGTGCGAGCGCTATCCCACGCTGCTGGCAGCTGAATCCCGGCAGTCAGGCCTCTGTTTTCTTATCGAGCTGCTGAAAATTATGAACAGCAAAATTCTTGGTTCGGACACCTACGCAGCTTCTCGTGACAGCGCTCACCCGTAATAATTACCAAGTACAGTAGTTACAAATTAGCATTATTGCAGAAAATACAGGTAAGCACGCTACTGTTAAATATTTTCACGTTAAATTTTCTGCAAGATCGGTCTCCTTCCAGCTTTAAGCTCTCAGCTCAAATCGTCTTTGTTCATCTAGAATAACTGAGGAAAAAAAAATGACTCGTTAAGAATAAATGGTGTGAAATTTTTTCGGTCTGCTGTTTTTTCTCAGTCGCTTCTTTCTTGTAGCTGAAAAAAGTGGAACAGTCTTAACTTGCAAGAGTCTCGCTAGAAATGTTTCCATAATACAATAAGCTGACCTTGCAGAGGGACACAAGCAATTTCAGCATTGCTTTTCCAGCGTTCAGCCTGCTCATAAATCTTTGTGAAATGTACAGAATGCAGAATGACCACCTGCCATTAGCCTTTTATGTGTCACTGCCTTTTCAGGGTAAAACTAAACCTAGCCCCTCTCTGCTGCTCAGCTGGAGCATTGATTTGCCACAGCGATGGCTCACCATCCATTTCTGGCATCTGTCTGAAGCCACCTCCTATTTATAATTCGTCATTCCTCGCCGTCTTAGACAGTTAATGCTGTTCCACTACAAAGCTCTGTGCTCTTCTACCTCTGAAATCGTGCGACAGCAGCGACCTGTGGTACAAGGCCCTGTCTAAACACAACTGCGGGCACAGCAAGGTGCGACTCCAGCAGGGATTTGGTGAGCCCGCGCCACTTTGTGGGGCTCTGCTGGCCTGCCCTGGCTCGTGTCTGTTTAATTCAGCCTCGTAAATGAATGCTGCAACCTACGTGGATGCAGAGCAGCTTGAAGCTGCTGTAAATACAGCACCACAGCCCAAAGGGATGGCGAGCAGCTCGAAGCTGAGGGGGCCGCACATGGAGCTGCGCCGAATTAACCGGGGGGGCGCATCCCGAAGCGTCCCTGCAGCTGTTCACGCTGGAGGCAGGGGACGAGCAGGGTTTCTCTTCCAGGATTTGAAGTCATGAGTATCAGCTTTACCCAATCCTATTATTAATTATGGGTCTTGAGTGACAACCTGATACTTGCTGCAAGACATGGAGAGGGGTTTCTTCCCTGGAAAATGGCTGGGGCTGTGGGGCTGCCTTTGGTTGTGGTGGTGCAGCTGAGGCAGTGCTCCGAGTTACACCACGACCAGATCCCGCTGCTGCCAACGGGAGTCTTCAGAACACTTATCTTCCTCAAATACTTCTGGGGTTTTGAAGGCTGAAATGTCGTAAGGTTTTATCTGAAAGACAGCTTTGTTCCCTGGTTTCTGTAAGCAAGATGTGTTCTCAAGTGCCGACAGTTTCTTTTGTGGGCAGCAGCTAGGTCTGAGCTGGGTGTGCTAGCACTGCCTGCACTCCTCCGGGAAGAGCTGCGTGTCCTGAGCCTGGCTCGGAGGTTAGCTGCACCCGTGACAGTCACGAACACTCCAGAGTGTTTAAATTTATATTTATTGTTTTAAGCGATGTGATCATGCCACCAGAAGTTCCTGAGTGAGCAAACTGCGAGCCCTTGCTTGAGACTTCAGATCGGTGCTGCAAAGGCTGTTTGTGCCGCCGGTACGATCTACATCTTGTGTTAATACAAGCACTTCAGTTGCTAACCACAGTTATACTGGGAAAGGTGCTCTGAAAGCAGCTCGATAGCACCAGCAGAATGCTGCGTGCTAGCCCATTACCCCAACACCTTCCCTCTTTGATAAGAGGTGTCCTTTTTAAGCAGTCTGCAGCAAGCACCTCGAGCGGAATGATGAATGCTGAGCTTAAGCAGCTCTGCCTAGAGAAGGTTAGGAGGTGCTGCTGACTTTCCTCCGAAGAAAACGGTACACAGGCAAAACCTTTAAAGCCGGTTTTATCTTTTGATGTGTGCTTTCAGTTCTTGTCTTGCTTTATGCTTCTTCGTTGTGTTCTCTGGGAGCAGACTGAACTACACCACGCTCAGGACAGCTCAGCTGACGGCCTGCTGATACCCTCGTCAGTCACGTGAGCTTTTAGGGGAGCCTGCTTACCACGTGCAGGCTTTGGATGGAAGAAGTTGTGTTCATAATTCATTGTTCATTGTTTCAATGACATTTGAGAAGCAGAAAGTCAATGTTGTGTATCAGAACCTCCTCCAGATGGTTACACTGATAGACTCTAATGGCAGTGATCTTGTCTGCCGCTCATCCTTCCACTCTGCATCCCAGAGCTCATGGCCTGGCCTTTCCAGGGGACTAACGTGGGGCTGACAGGCCCCTAACTCCCTGGATCGTGCTTATGTGATGGGTAGTGCTTGCATCAGGAGCTTCCCTTTACCACGTCACCTTTGAAAGACGGCAGTGACAGCAGCCAGCTCCCAGCTCCCTCCCCAGCCGTGGATGCACCCTGCCTGGTCCCGGACGTGATCAGGGACTGTTCCTTCTTCCTCCTCTCGTCATGGCTCTGATGTAGCACCGTGCAGCCAGAAGGACCTGTCTGCTCTTCCTGGGGACTTCCCTTAGTCTGTTCCTCCTTGTTTTACCAGACTGCTCACCTGCAGCACTGGTGTAGCTATGTGCACTGTGTGGAACTGCAGACGTGCTCGCCTGGAGCTCCTTGTAGTGACTGTCAGACACCCGTGCACACAGCAAGCCAAACGTTTTTCCCATGTTCCTTATGTCCCTGATATTTTTTCTTTTTTTGTTTTTTATTTTTTAAAAAAAGCCTTCATTTTGAGGGTGAGGTCCCCTGGCAGGAGGGAGATGGAGATGGTTCCTTCTCCTTAACTTGTCTCCTAACTTCAGAGTTCAGTCTTGCAGGACCGCACTTGGAGCACTTGCTGTTGTCTCACACCTGCAGGGCCTTTGTGACTCTTAGTTGCGGACTTGTACAATGAATTAATGAACTGATTCAAAGATCCCTGCACCAGGTCAGTTTTAAGACTCGTTTTGACCTCTTCTCTTCAGGATTAGGCACCCAGTATGTACTGCTGCCAGGGAACGCCTCCCAACGGCGACGATGTTTGTGATTCTGTTTCTTACTGCCGCTTGGTAAATGCTGCTTAACCTTCTCCCAGGCCAGACATCGGTGGCTGTTAAGGCTCGGGGTGTTGTCTTCTCTTATCTTGGTTGCCTTAATTTATTAATGTGCCTAACAATTGTCTTCCAGTTGCTGGAGCTTGCTTCTCGCTGCTCCCCTGTGCAGAATGGCTGACGCTACAGGAAGCGCGGTAAAGCCGAACTCTTCTTTGGCTCGCGTCCGCTTCAGCCGAGCCCTTTTACTCCCGGTCCAGCTGCCGGTTTGATCAGCAGCACCACCGCGCTTCTCATCCTGGCTGTTGCTCGGTGCTGTCAGTGTGGGGAGGGGTGCGGGGAGCTCCGGGGTCTGCCCCCGGGTGAGCGGCTGTGGCTGCTGCAAGCAGCCCGTGGGTGACGGCTGCTCATGGCCTGTAAATCCACCCGCAGGAGCGAGCAGCCGCAGGCAGCGGGGCTCAGCCCGTGCTGGTGCAGTGAATGTGTCTCGGGGAGCAGCTTGGAGGAGCCCGGGCACACACATGGGTACCGGTGGGGTCACACAGGCCTGGACGGCCCCAAGCACCCTGCAGCCGGATTTGTTCCCCTGGGGAGCTGGGTTTAAGAAGGGACCTGAAGCGTGCGGGCAAAGCCCTGCTCCTGCCAGCAGGTGAGGAAAGCTGGCTGGCCCTAGCAGCGTACTGCTCCCACGCTGTGTGAAGAGCGGGGAGCGAGGGGAGAGTGAGCGCTGGCAGCTTTGGGCCTTCCCGTAGCCTGAGCTGAATGGCTGTGCTAGGAAGAGAAGGAAGCGGCGAGGAAAATAGTGCTGCTTGGCACTTGTTCTGTTTGCCTCCTGGAGTCCCGGGTGGGATCTGGCTCCTCTTTGCTTTGTGTGCTGCCATTGCTGGGTTCCCTGTGTGCTGGTGGCTGGCTGCTTTCTGTAGGAAGGGAATGCTCCAGGAGCTCGGACTCCCCAGAGCCTCTGACCTTGTCTCCAGTCCCTTTGTCACTTGCCTGCTTGCTGCTGTTTGTCTCCCAGAGCCTGTATCACTTAGTTGCTCCCTGGCTAATCAACTGTTTCGGGGAAAATCTGGAACGCAAAAGGGGAAGAAGAAATTGGGGATCGGCTGCAGTGAAGTGACTGAGTCCAGCAGAAAAACATCGAATCCTCACGCCTCCTGGAAAGCAGAGGAACAACACAGCTGCACGCTCACAGTGAGCCCACAGCATCCCCAGTGCACGGTGAGCTGCATCTGAGAGCCTGGCCCTGTGAAGACCACTGCTGCTCTGTGCAGAGGCTCTGCCTGTGTGCCTTCTAGTGTGCACGATGCTGCACACCTCTCCTTCCAGAGGCTCCCTTCCTCCCCGGTTCTCTCGTCTTAGATGTGGGACTGGAGGGTGGAATGTATCTGGGGAGGTGCGTGCACGAGGACGAGTGTATTTGCTACAAACAACGCAACTTGGGCAAATTCTGCTGCTTAGGCCTATGGGAGGAGGGGGCCTTTTGATAAGAAAAACAGAATAGATGATTTAGGAGAATTTAATCCTAATTATTTCAAAACTGAAAGAACGGTATGCTGTTTCTTGTGAAATCTCTCTTAATGGGGTGGCCTGCATGCTTTCCCCTCTGCACAATAAGGGAGTGCCAGATACCTGCTGTATTCAGGGAGCGCACAGTATCTTCTTTTTTTTACCTGGGGAGTGTTAGGGCAATCTGAGCCTCAGATGCAGCTCAGCTAAATAGTTTCAAATGACAAATCTGTCCCAGATTGGCCATTGTGTGCCGGATAACTTTGTATCGCTTCTCCGCAATAACTGTGTCTGCATGCCTTTACTGTGTCCTGCACAAAGATGCTTTAAAAACAAAAACCTGTTCAGCTTCCTAAGCTCTTTCAAGCTGCAGCATCGACAGAAGAGGTTCCAGAAGTCCTCAGGCAAACGATGGGGAGCATCAGGTCTCCAGCACCAGGCACTATTTGTTCCGGAGGAGCTCGCCTGCTGTTACAGCTGTGTAGCAAATGAGTTTAAAGCAAGCCGGGTAGCAGAGGACCCTCGGTAGCAGGGGACCCTCCGGGCAGCAGCGAGGTGGTTCCCACGTGGGTGGGCAGTGACAGCTCTCCTTGGGACAGCAGCGTCCAAACGAGGCGCCAAGAGGAAGCTGGGGAATGAGAAACCTGAAGGAGTTTCCCAGAGGGGTCAGCAAGCGCGTGGAGAGGGGAAAGCTGGCTGAGGTAGTACTTCTGGCAGGAAGGGTCCCTGCATGGTTATCCTTTATAGGATAATTGAAAAGGCATTATTTAGTACAGGTTAGGTAAGGAGAGAAATAAGATAGGGCAGAATATGGCCCCAAATACCTTCTCAAACGTTAAAGCGATAGTTTTAAGTTTAAAACTCAGTGATTTTTAGAAGCCAAGTAACATCATACGGGCAATTGTACCTGGCATTTGACAGGCATCTTATGGATTTTGGGGGTAACTTGTTGCAGCAGCACAAAGATTTTCTTAGCATCCTCTAAGCCAGAAAGACAAATGTGTACGTGTATGGGGTAGCGCCTTGGTAATCCGTGATTCCTGGGGCTTCTTCTCCATTCCTGGCTTACTGTAGCCTGCACTAATGTATCTGACTAACCACAGCCTGAGTATTCCTGCGAAGGATGTGTTTCGTCTTTGCAATTTGTACCAGCTTTTCTTTCCTGGATGACTGACAAACAGAATTTGACCTTCGCAGCTCTAAATGGTTTGTCTTTTAAATTGATATCGCCTGAGTTATTCTGAACGAGCATTCCCTCACGCTGAAAAAGATAAGTGGTAAATTCGTCTGTCTCTTGACGAGAGCCTTCAGGACTGTGCCAGCCCGTGTGCCAGCAGAGCCAAGGCTTAAACTTCAGAGCATATTGCATGAGTTATTTTTGATCCCTTATTAATAGTGGCTATAGAAAAAGCCCTTTGCTTATGGCCAAATATTGTCTTGTAAGTGTTTCAAGTATTGGCTTGTCTTCAGCTTATGACTCTATCGGCACACAAAATCCATTCTTTTCCATTTAGCTAGGTGCTGTTAATCTTCAAGAAGATTATTCAACGTTGCGGAAAGTGAATAAGGAACAAAGAATTGATTGTAGTCACTGGCAGCGGAGCCGCGTGCTGACATTATAGCCAGCTTCCTGCAAATTGGGCTGGTGACTTACAAATTAAAGCTCCAGCCGAACCAAGAGCTGCTTAGGGAAAGCGAGACGTTGTAGTGAAACCTGATCCCGGGCTTATCTTTTACAAGAAAGTGTTACGGAGTGAAACCCTCCGTCTTGGCGGCTTGGGGCTGCTCGTTCCTTGTTGGTTTTGTTGCTGTGATCTGCTCTCACTTTCTCCAAGCTCTTTTCCCTTCTCTGCTTTATCCACGCTGTTTCCCTAATTATTTAAGGGGTGCTGTCAGAGTTCTCGGTCTGGTACCCAATGCCAAAAGCTACCTCTCTCCCTCTACATCACCTTTGGCATTTTGTTGTTTGCTCTTGCTCGGGCCTCCTGTCTGTGCTGCCTTGATGGTGAAGGTGGTCTGCTGTTGTGGAGCCTGGTCGAGTCCTCTGCACGAAGGCCCCATCAGATTTACCAAAAACATTTTCCAAAGACACTTAACCAGTCCATTTCTCACCGTTTTCAAGAAGTGCACGTCTGCATCTCCCTTGGAAGCCTGCTCCAGTGCCAGGCGAGCTGAGCAGCTGGGGCAGATTTCTCAGCATGTGACTGAATGCCACTTTTCTGTAAGTGAAACTGAATTCTTTGTTTTGCTTTGGGGCTATGGAGAAGGAGCCGTGGCTTTCCCTTTCACAACAATCCTCCCTGCACCGGAGGACTGTTCTCTTCGAGGTTTCTTCTTTTACCTAGATACAGCTAGTTTTATTTAATCTTTCCAACTAGCCGATGTCTTACAAGCTTGAGCCTTGGTCTCCTCTGGGTTTCTTAGGAGCGTCCAAATGTGTTGCTCTCAAACTGAGTGTCGTATTTAAGAGGAGGTCTCTCCAGCCCTACAGTAATTTTCTTCGGGGCCTTGCAGCTCTCGTTGACTTTAATGTATTCCAGAATAAGGCTTGCTTTCTTCTGCAGCAGCACCCCACTGAGTCATGCAGCCAAGCCTTAATTATCCACTGGGGGTGGAGGTGAGGGGATGAGAAAGCAAAATGAAAGTAATGGTGTAGATCACCAATTCCGTGACAGTGTAAGTAGTAAACGCTCCTTTTGATGGCATAAGTTAAGACCTTAAGCAAGCTGCGTGCTCCCTGGAGTGCCTGAGCTGCCATGGTATGGAGCTGGTGATGGGCAGTGGTCCCCTCTAAAGCCGTGTTCTTTTTTGTCCTCGTTGTGCCTTAGGGTGCTGTATGGCTCCCACCTCAACGTAGGAACTTCCCTTCGCTGTATCATAAGAACATTTCTCAGGATGGCTCCGAATCTGAATTCGGAGCTCTCTGCCTTCTCCGGTCTGGTTTCATCTCACACCAGTAAAACGGGATTTCTGCCCCCCAGTTTGTTGAAAAAATAGCACAGAACTGGGCCCTAAAGAGCTGCAGCAGCATGGATGGGAGCGTTTGCCTCGGCTCACGGCTTGACTGAATCCTCTGCTGTCCTGCTGGTTGCAGCCGCGGTGCTGAGCGGGTGCAGAGCGAGCGTCCTGTTCTCTGCAGACCTCGCCCAGCTTGTCCTCTTCCCATTTGAACTCTCCTGTAGCCGCTCTTTCTCCCAAAGCACTCTTTGTCTCCAGTGCCCTGCAAGTATTACAAGCCGTATTTGTGGTGCCGCGTAAATCTACAAGGAATGCTTTTGAAGAAAGGGGAAAGTCATTTGTTTTGGTTCTGTTTTTTCCTTTAAGATACGCCGTTTCTATTTCATGTCCTGTTCATGTTTATTGCATCCTTTTCAGGTGGGGAGGACCAGAGTCTTTCACAATACCAGAAACACCCTGTACCATCTGTTTATATACACCTAATGATATTTTCTGGTTTGTTCCATTCCAAATGATTTCTAGAATTTGCTTTGATTTCTGAGCTTGGAGCTGATGTTTTCCTCCAGCTATTTGTTATAATCTGAAGAGCTTGTTCCTGAATGGCAGTAATAAGCTCGGAGCCTTTCATTTTGTTGTGTGACACTAGGTGTATTTTGTGCCTGTGATTCACTCTGCAGTTAGCCGCAGTGAATTTCATCTGCCATTTTCTCAGCAGTTGCTCAGTATTGTAAGATTCTTCATCCTTTTCTTTGTTCTCTTGAATAGGTTCATCAGCAAACTTTGTCCCCTCAGTCATCGTCTCATCTTCCAGAGCCTTTGTTCGGTACATCGAGCAGCACAGACCTCAGGAAAGATCACCGGGAAGAAAATCTATTACATATTCTTCGGGGCTCCCCCCACTGTGAAAATATTCCCAGTCACGCAGGGATCTTCTCTCTTATGCATGCAGTGTTGTGTCTTTAAGAGCCTTGGTGAGGGGCCTGGTGAGAAGCCTTCTGGCAATCCCCGTGGGTTATATCCCCTGGATCTCTCTTTCCTTCATGCTCGTTTACCCTTTGAAGAGCTCCGGTGGGTTTGTGTTGTATGGCTTCCTGTTGTGAACGCACTGGGGGCTCTTCCACAGTGTCAGTTCTTCATGTATTCGTTATTCTGCGTTGTACCACCTCCATGGAATCACAGAATGGTTTGAGTTGGAAGGGACCTTAAACCCATCTAATTCCACCCCCTGCTATGGGCACACCACCTCCATCCAGCCTGGCCTTGGGCTCCACAAGGGAAGGGACATCCACAGCTTTTCTGGACAGCCTATTCCAGTCCCTCCCAGCCCTTAGAGGAAAGATTTTCTTCCTTAAATCCAGTGTAGATCTATCCTTTATTGGTTTAAAATCACTTCCCCGTGTCCTTTTACTCTGATCCCTGAGCCCTTCCCCAGCCCTCCTGCAGCCCCTCCGTGGTACTGCTTCTGTGAGTACCGGCAGCTCGGTTCTTCTTGGTTTTGATGAATTCTCTCCCTTTCTCTGTTCCAGGAGCTCCCTTACTTCCCAGTGAATCCTCCTGTCCATCCCCTCAGCCATCTGGTGAGGCACTTCCCACTTGTCTGTTCATCAGGTCCCGCACATAGTGGCTTGACTTCCAGGAGTAACATCCAGTACCTACTTGCTCAGCTTTCTAACGCGAGCCATTTTGTTTCTAGAGCCTCTCTTACGTTCTCATGGCTGTGCCTTGCCTTCAGCTGGTGAGCCACCTCGCAGCTGATGTTATCACCGACACGTCTGTCTGTGTCTGGCCATGAAATCACTTGCTCATGGCCTACCTCTTGCTTCAGGCTGGGAACCAAGCCTGCACCCAGATGTGCATCTCTGGTCTCAGGGCCCTGCAGTCACGTTCCCAGCGGGCGGACCCCCCAGCAGGCTTGTTCCCCAGCCTCAATGCCTTCCTCCACCGAGCTCTTCCTCTTCCTTCCCAGCTAGCACAGAGACCGGGCTGCTTTGTGATATCTTTGAGTCTGCTGCGTGATGCTCACTGCTTTTCTTTCCTCTTCAGCTGGCCAGGGGTGACCCACTCAGAAGTGAGACTGCTTTATGGCTTTGTCAACAAACCCTGCCCTCGCCTCAGTTTTTCCCGTTGACCAGGAGTGCCTGCCGCCGGCTCAGTGCACACAGATGACACAGTGCAATGAAGGTGGAAATTGCCATCTTCTAGCTGGACTTCTGCCTGCTTTTGGTTTACTCGAAGAATGAGTAATTGCCGCAGTTCACCTGTTGGCCCAGTTACTCTGCCTGGCTGCTGCTTCTGCAAATAGTTCTGGAGGTGGAGAGCTTGCAGTCCCTGACCGCTCCTCCCGTGGCCGTGTGGGTTCGTTGCTCAGTCCTTCCCTGGCTCTGGCCTTTTTCGGCACCTGCTCGCCAGGGCTGTGTGACACGTAAAGCCCTGGCGGAGCACTCAGCCAGGAGTTCGTACGGGGCTGGCGGTATCTAAACCATGCAGGGCATGTGCGTGGCGCTGAGCAAGTAACTGGGTGTGTGTTTCTCTTACAGAAAACGTAAAGGCTTGTTGCGGGTCTTTTTCTTTGATCACAGAGACCACCGGTCTCAATCAGACTCAAAACATCATTAGTGTCGCTGGGGAAAGCTGACACCGGAGCTCTGTCCACCTTCCAAACCAGCAAGATATCGGGTGTCATGTTTTGACAAGAGTTCAGCGCGTGGCAACATCCTTGGTCCACCTTCAGTGTCAGTTACTCCGTGCAAGTGTCAGAGCAGGGCTCTAGCAGAGAACTGTCGTTCGGCAGCGCTTGTCCCTCTCTAGGGGCTTTATTCTACAGGTCGTTTTCTTTATTTGTCACCACCTCTCTTTATAGGCTCTCCAGGGCACAGCACCAAGCCTGCTGGAATCCAAGATGCATTTGGACAATGCTCTGAGACATTGTTTAATTTTTAGGTAGTCCTCTGTGCAGCCAGGAGTTGGACCCGGTGATCCCTGTGGGTCCCTTCCAGCTTGGGTATTCTGCGGTTCCGTAGGTAGCACCCGAGCAGAGTCCCCGACCTCTGGTTTGACTTTCATTGGCAGCATGAAGTTAATCCGCTCAGAAGCCAGCCCACCAGTGAATGACTTGGTGGCTGGTGGCCATGCGGAGATTTGCTTTAATTTGTTTTATACAGGATTAAAAAAAAGAAACCCTTTCTTATGCATTGGGAAGCCCTAATAGCATTAATCGATTTTCTTTTTCCTGTGAATAAAGGCAAGTTCAAAGAAACTCTTCCTGAAAGTGCAGTTGACATTTGAAAACTCATCATAATCAGATTCTCAAACCGACACTGAGCACACACCTTTGCTCAGTGTTAGTTCTCGAGAAGTTTGTTACAGAGCAGCTGTGCAGACTGCCGTAAAGCCGGGAATTCCTGTTATTTCACCTGCCAATCGAAGAACTTCTGCCAGTTTAAAAACCTCTGCCATAGTTCAGATCTTAACTGCTGTATTTAGGTAGTATTTTGCTATGTTGTAAGAAAATGTATAGCTTAATTTGCTATTACAGAAGTTATTTGAAGGCTTCCCTAGTGGTTGAAAGACAATATCACCTTAAAGCTGCACCATGTTAAATAACGCTGTAAATCCAAGTAACTGCCCTGGAAACCGTCCTGGTCCTGCCAGGAAGAAACATGGAATCACTTTCTTTTAAGAAAGTTTTCTTTATCCAGTGCTGTCTTTGCTCCACCACTTGTTGCACTTCAGAAAAAATAAAATTGTGAGTTCTGCGATTGGCACGGGGCTTCTCCCACTGGGAATTAAGACACTTCACGGCACTTCAGCCACGGTGGATAGCGGTCTCTTCTTCAGGCAACAGGCAGGAAGAACAGGAAAAAAAATGAGAAGAATTGCGTGTGTACTTGCATGCGAAGGCTCAGAGCTGCGTGGAGCAGGAGACTTCTGAGCAAGCTCCTGCGTGTCTGCCCAGGGACAGCTTTTGCTGAGCCCTGGGAGCGCAGGGGACTGGGACGTGGGGAGTGTTTGGCTTCATGAATCTCCAGCTGCAAAGGAGAGCAGTTAACTTTGTCCAGACATTGCAGGGTTGGGAAATGAGAATGAATAGGTGGATTAAGTCAGTGTGTTATCTTCCTTTTTGTAAACCAACTTTTTTTTTTTCTGGCCACAAAGGTGAGATTCAGATCTTGAGACAAAAACTGCTGTGACTGCAAGATAATGATGTGCACAAACACCAAGAGCGTAGTGTTCTGCTTCTGAATAACGTGTTAATCCACAAAAGTAAGCTCCTCTATCTTGTCATTTGCAGTCGTGTTTCGATGTCTCTGCGTATGGCCGCTGTTTTCATCATATTAGCTCATGCTTAGGACAAAGTGGGCACTTGTCAGTGTTTGCAGGAGCTCAGGGTACTTCCCCTGTGAGTGCTTTGGTGTGGGTGTAAGGAAGAGCTGGGTTTCTGTGAAAGCAGAACTAGCTCTCGGGTGCCTCTTTTGCTTTTTCTACAGGGAAAAAAAAAAGGATTTTAGTCATGTACAGCAGGAGATGTCTTGACATAAGCACAATATCCAAGTAAATGGTTACATGGCATCTTAAGACTACTTCAGTCTTGCGCTTCCACTTGCTCTTGCTTATAGGCTTTTCAGACTACTTACAGGCTTTTCATACCAGTAAAGTGCTTGCCTGGTTCCACGGTGATCCACTTGAGCTCCCGGGGCTGCCAAACGTGTGTCTGCACCCCTTGCTGTGGGGACAGGGGTGCTGGACACGGCTCGGACAGGGCAGCGCGCAGCCACTGCTGGCTTTGGCTTCTGCAGCCTGCCGTTAAAGCCGTCTGCAAAGAGGCTAAGGAAAGCCTGAAGTGACCTTTCCCTGCTTGAGCTCTGTAGTCGGGTAGCCAACCTCACCTTTAGTCTGCCAAGTCGATGCTAAAAATCATTCGCAGCTGCTTTTTGTGCCTGTGGGTAGGAGAAGGCCCGGAGAGGCCCTTCCTGCCCAGGCCGTGCTCACCGGCCATCACACCAAGCCTTTGCCGGGCCGCTCTCCCTGCCATAGCACGGCCCGGCCCCTCTCCATCCCCACAGGTGTGCTGTGAGTCCGAGAGGGCTGAAAGCTGATCTTTTCCCCATATTGACAGGGCTGGGCTTCCTTTGGCATCAGCCCCTCCACGTCGCTCTGCAACCCCCAGCGGGGCACGTGTCAGCCCCGCGCTGCGGGAGGCCACGCCAGGCCGGCTGAAGCTGATCTCAGGTGGCATCTTGGAAATTCAGAGCATGCGTTTATGTAATATATAGACGGTTCCTGCCATCAGCTATTTTGCTGGCTTTGTGGAAATGCCCGCAGAAGCTGCGCTGGTGAGGTACGGTGTTACCACTGACGGGGCACCTGTGGAGCTGAGGGACAAGGGGCTTGTCAGCAGGACATCTTGCCGAGCAAACCCACGGCAGCTACATTTCTGCTTTCCACATGGGAGTGAAATGCTTGTGAGCTTTTTAATTACAAAATGTAGCTATTTCAATCAGGAACTAAAACTTCCTTAATTTAAGGGCAGGATTTTATATATACCGTCTTGATCCAGTGCCAGGGAGCGCTGGCTGAGTGGGAGAGAAATGACATGCTTAGTGGTCAGAATGACTAAACTGGTGAGACTTGAAATGCTAATGCTCCTCTGCGCCATTAGGAAACTGGCAGTCCCTGCTTTTTAGTGGCAGAAAGACTTTATTTTTAGCGTTGGCACTTGATCAAGTACTGGACTCGCTGCTGATTGAAATAATGGGTATTAAAATCATGTTGGAATTAAGGGAATGAAGATGATGAAAAGGGAGAGAGTAAAATGATAATCTAGACTGGATTTTAAAGTCAGTCCCACGTGGCCCCTCAATGATTGAGGTATGTCCTCAGGTCTGTAAATGAAAGTGGCAAACCAGCCCATCAGTTACAGAGGAAAAGCGTGATGGTGGAAGTGGAGAATCACAGTGCTGGGTCCTGTTGGGACGAGAGATGAGTTCGGTGTAGGTTACTGGGTGCACGGAGGGACAAATAATGAGGCTAGAGGAGCTGGCAGAAGGGGTTGATCCCAGAACCTCTTTACATTGTAAAATCTGTGTCTGTGGTCGTTGCTGACCTCGCTACTTCTGCCAGAATGCAATTTGATTGGAAATGGTAAATGAGGGGCAAGAAGACAGGCAGGCCCGTGTGCCTGTGCCCATCCTCCTAGCAGCGCGTAAAAGCAGAGCAATTTCGCATTCTTCCCAGTTTGGTGCCATCTGTGTTTGACTAGATCAAGCTGGGGAGCGTGTGTGTGTCCGGCAGACCTCCTCTTTCTTTTTTACAGCAACGGCTCCTGCTTCCCAAAGAAGGCAGAGCTGGAAGCTTTGGCATGCCGAGGGCCACCTCGGTGAGAGCAGATAATGCTCCAGCCAATGGTGAAGTGAAGCGTGGGGCTTCAGCATTCACTGGCGGTATCATTGCTGCATAGCGAAAACAGAAGTCCCCTGATAATTAGAAAGAATTTTACAGATGTTCAGCTAAGCCATCGATAGCCTAGTGCAGTAGATACTTGCATCTACCTCCTCTTAAATAAGTCTGTGTCCCCAGCGAGTATGTGAAGGCATGGAGAGCTGCAAAACGTGGTTTCTGTTCAAAGCAATTCTCCACCTGATATTTCCTGCTGCTATTTCATCTTGAAAATGCTACGTTCATGACATAATTATGCCTTTGCACGTATCCCTCTTTTCCCCTGTGCTCTCCTGGAGTTTTGTTGTGCTAATCGTTCCAAGAGATTTGTTGTTAGCTTCTTTTGATGACTGGCATGGATACTGCTGAGCACTTCTAGTTGCTGTTGGGTTTTGTTTTGTTTTTTCCAATGGAAAAATCTGACATAATCCATATCTCTTTTCTTGCTTGCATGAGAAGTATGACTCAACTGCTGTTTAAAAAAAAATAAGCAACACAGGTAATTAACCAGACTAGAAAATGAATAGTACCTTTTTACCTCATTTCCCTCATTTTTCCCCTGCTCTTTCTAATTCTGTAGCTCCTGGTTCTAATTCTGAAGCTGCTGGTTCTAGTACAATTGCTTTGGAATTAGACTTGCATAAGGAAATTAAAATATAAAGATACAAAACTAAGTTCCTGGTACAGAAGTGCCTGTGCAGGATATTCTAGCTATAAGGACCCTGTGAAGCCAGAGCCGAGAAGAGAGAAGGGGAGGTACAGAAACTGCGGTTTAGCAGGAGCAACAGTAAGAGCTGCCTTGTTTTTTCTCAAAATCACTGGCAAACGCAGTCCATGCTGCTGGAGACGCAGACACAGGAGCACTTGGAAGTGGAATTTTTGGTAGTGCCGCTTCTGACAAATGCCCCCTTAAGTGCAGAGCTGTGATCATGAGACAGACACAATGGCAAGGTCATACCTCTCAGTGCTGACAATTGCTAGTGGTGACAGTTGCAAGGCTATTTTGGGAGTGCTTTTCTCTTTGTTTTCTGTGAACTCCTCTCTCTGTGTTCCCAGATTTAACCCTGATGCTGTTCAGCTGTCATCGGGCTTGCCTTCGTTTGTGGAGTGCTGGCTGGTTTGCACTGTACGTTGACATCATATATTTACTCTAAATTTGCATTCAGTGGAAGATTGACTCCCTTCATCTCCAGACCAACCTTATTCCATATATTTTAGGCTTATGACAGGAGAATAGAACATAAGTAAGTCTTGCTATTTAATCCCTGTGGCTGTGACCTGTGTGTTGTGGCAGCATGACTTTACTGGCCTGCTCGTTCTTCCAGTCCAGTTTGTTAACAGTTAATGTCTGCTGGTGTAAATGTTTTCCTCTGCTTTGCAGTAACTCCTTAACCATTTATAAAACTCCTCAAAGTGCTTTAGTTGTGTTAATCTTGCAGCCATAAGGTTGTGGTAAAGAAAACCACGTTAAGTCCCAGGTTAAGGAGTGATATGGTAAATGTTGGCTCTTGGAGATTTCTCTTGTGACTACCGGTACATCCTTATGGGGAGGGGGAATTCGTCTCCTCCTGTTGTGAATGGGTTTATGCTGATCTGCAGGCAGTGGAAAAGGACAGGTACTGCGAGGATAATGCATCCCACCTAGCTGAGACAGGCATCACCCTCTCTCTCTGTGTATCTGCTTCTTTAAGTCTAATTTACACTTTGAAAATACAGGTAGATAAATCTTGTGCAAGGCAAGCTGTGGGAACGTGTGGCTGGGGCAGGTGGGACCCTGGCAATCTGGGTTTAAACCTGCTCAAGCTGTTGTGGGGTGGTCTCAGATTGAATTCAAGACTGCATTTGCATGCACTCATAGAACATTCTGCTTCTTGCTTAGCACTTTTTATCGCCTGCATTCACTGCAGTAACACTCTAGCTCAAAATAAAACCCAAACACTTTACTCAGTTGGGGTATGATGTGGTTCTGTCTGATCTTGTCAAAAACAATCCCACTGGTAATGTTAGGAAGAAGTTTGTATGAACAAACACCACTTGTCGCCCCATATCTAATGCAGAATCTTTTGTAGCTCATGGGTGGTGCAGCCTCTGCTATCCAAATGAGTCTAGGTCAGGTTTCCAGCATGAGAACATCGTTCAGGAGCAGAAAGCTAGAGGTTTGGGCGAGTGAAGCGTCTGAGCAATGGAGGTGAGTCAGTTCTGGTTCAGAATGGCTGCAGACACGATACAAATCTGCGTATAATCGTCCTTCCCCACCACTGTAAAGTGTCCCTGGATTGACAAAGAATAAATGTGTGTGTGCACATAAGTGTGTGCGTGTATGTATGTACATAAATGTCCTACACATACGTACCCACGGCCTAGAGATCCGGTCAGAGTTCTCTGTGGACCCTGCCTTGAGCAAGAGGTTGGTGGACCAGAAGTTTCCTGAGGTCCCTTCTAGCTGCAGTGATTCAATGATATGCAAGTTGCTGATGTTTACCTGACTGACGCAATCATGTGGAGAGCAGGGTGCTTTTTAGTCAATTGCAGATAGTCCCTGCTCTGAGGATCTCATAACCTAAAACAAAAGTTGTTTCGCTGTGTGCAAGAATGGAGTGACTCCGTTTGGCAATTTTAGTTACAGAGAAGGTCCTGAAGATCAGTGCGAGAATGTCCTATCATGGACACAGGGTTGTATGCAAGAATCTCAGGGGTGTTTGATAATACTTTGACTAGAGTTACAGGAATTGGTATCAGTGACGGAGCAGAGGGAGCCAACCCACATCAGGGAACGGCTGGATGTATAACGAGCTTTGGGGATGGTAGCAACTCTTGCTTTCCTCAATTGGAGGATGGTTAAAGGATGAATAAGGTGAGTTCACAGAGCAATCTGATTTAGCAGCAGCATTTTGCATAGGTAAAGAGGTGCCATATTCCTGTGAGGCTGACGAGGAGAATATGAGAGTGCTTGAGAAGAGGTGGCATGTGGTCTCTGCTGGCCTGACATCTTAACGCTCGGTAAAAAGGCTGTGTGCCAGGTTACATATTGTATTTACGTGTGACAAGTGGAGTTACCAAATGCGATTTCTCTGCAGGAGCCATGAGGGGTGCTACACAAGAATCTGACACGCAGGATTACTGGATTTTCACTCTTCCAAACAGAAGTCACCAAGATAGGATTCTGTCACAAGACCGATGTATTCATAGTAGAAGCATGTAACACAGAAGCCAAGGCACTAGCCCAGTCTTCTTTTCCCTTTCTACATCTTACCTCTGCCTCAAGAAAATGCAGAGGTTCTCTCTTAAATCCTAACCAACCAAGAAGGGAGCACCAGGGAATTAAATACAGCCAAAATTAAAACCACACTAGTTATTACAGGTTTCCTGGCTGACTTTGATTCCAAGCTCTTGTATGCACACTGCTGCTATTTTATTACATGATCGTATGACACTGGGTGATGCGACATACTGTTTGTAAACTAAATATTTACTCAATGGGGCTGCATTTAGAAATGCAACATGCTCTCAGCCGAGTTCGCCCTTGTTAGATGTACGCGGTGCTACCCAACCGCACAGGTAAGCAGCAGCCAAAGTGCATGTGCTACTGAGGAGCTGCTGGCACTGAAGTGCTGGCAAGAACTGTTCTGCCTGAAAACCATCACACTGAGTTTTAACGTATTTATGTTAAGCTGCCATGATACTGGCGAAGTTGTGGAGAAAGCAGTTGCCTTAACGTGGATGCCTGTGACAGTCCTGCTGACATGCAGTTATTGCTGCTTTGTGTTCTTCAGGGTTTGCAACCAACCCTGGTTTTTAATGCAAAGCAAAAGTGTATTACTTTTTTTTTTTTTCCTTTCTACTCAGCTGATCCCAAGCAAATTCTTAGAAATTTATCAGGTGGTTTGGTTGCTCCCCTCTCTGCCGTCCTCTGTGTATTTATTATATAGTGGGAACGTAGCACAGGTCATAGGCTACAGGCTTACTAAATCATAGAATCGCAGAATATCCTGAGCTGGAAGGGACCCACCAGGATCATCAGGTCCACCTCCTGGCTCCACACAGGACCAAAAATCAAACCCCAAGTCTCAAAGTGGTGTCCAAACCTTTCTTGAGCCACAGCAGCTCAGCGCTGTGACCACGTCCCTGGGGAGCCTGTCCCTGTGCCCCACCACCTGTTGTTGCAGAACCTCTCCCTAACCCCCCAGCCTGACCCTCCCCTGTCCCAGCTCCATGCTGTCCCCTCGGGTCCTGTCACTGTCCCCAGAGAGCAGAGCTCAGCGCCTGTGCCCCTGCTCCCCCCGTGAGGGAGCTGCAGGCCGCCATGAGGCCTCCCCTCGGCCTGCTCTGCTCTGGGCCAAACAAACCGAGGCACCTCAGCCACTCCTCACACATCTTCCCCTCAGGCCCTTCACCATCTTTGTAGCCCTCCTTAGGACGTCCTCTAATAGTTTTATGTCCTTTTTGTACCATGGTGCCCCAAACTGAACACAGTACTCGAGGTGAGGCCGCAGCAGTGCAGGGTGGGGTGTACCAGTGCTGGTGCATCCCCTACCCAGTGAGCAGCGCCGCACGTTTCCACCCAGCGACTTGTTGGAGCTCGACTGCTGGTGCTGTGAATGCTTCAGTCTGATCCCATCTGGCTCCTTCTGCTCCCTGGTGTTGCTCGCTCTCTCTCTCCTGTGGGGGATGCCCAGGAGATATGCAAACCGAAAGCCTCGGCAGGCAGTTGGAGCTGTTGCGTTGCTGATACTCATCAGAAGTTAGACGGAGCTTGTGTGTTCTGTGTGCTCCGAGGAAGGAGCAAACGCTAACAATGCCATTATAATAATGAGGTTTCATTCAAGATAAAGATCAGATTGTGTCTGGTTGTTGAACAAGCCTTGCCAGGCAAGCAGAGTTCTGCAGGGCTGTTCTGTAACGTTTCCTGGTGGCCCCTTTTCGTTGCTGTAATGTAAACTTCATGCTTTAAAGAAGAATGTGTTGGCAGTGGCTACTGGCAAAAAAATTCTGTGAGCGTCCCTGGCTGTTAAGGGCTACACCTGTTATCTAAGAGGGGGAAGCTAATATGCCATATCTGCAAATTTTAGAAACTGAGCACTTCCTCCCTATGGAAAAACTGCTAAATGCTGGTCCCCTGCCAGCAGCAGAAGGAACACCATGAGCTGGGGATGGAGGCTTGCCCAGCGATGCCCGGGATTTAAACTGTACGAGCCAACTTTCTTTGAGCGGTTTGTCGGTAATTCTGGGCACTGGATGCAGTTTGCATCAAAGGCTGCTGAAGCTGCAATGCATTAGTGCCATTCCAGAGGTACTTGGGTCTAACCTGCTGCCAAGAGAAAGACAAGAACGGCAAGAGATTAGCTTGCTGAAGATCTCGGGCTATCTCATCTCCTGGAAGGTTGTGTTCTGTCTTTTACAGGTAGAGGACAGAAGGTAAAGAAGAAATAGAAATGTTAAAGAGAAAAAATCTGTGCTCTGCAATTCATTTGCGTTTAGCCTCTTGTAGTGTTCTAGCAGCAGTTAATACCCATGAAACAAAGCTGCTGAGCATTAGCAGCACCTAAACTTGTAAGGAATAAGCCCAGCTACCTGCTTCTCTTTCTGCAAAGCACATTCCAACAGCAAAATAGCAGAAGGGTGCTTCCTCAAAGTAATAACTCCCCACGGAGAAGTCAGCGTTACTTCTGACTTTTTCCTCCCTTTCAGGGTTGGGGGGCAGGTGCCTGCTTTGTGCTGCTGCAGTCTGATGCAGTTATCCTTACAGTGCTCCCAAGGAACGCTGTATCAAATAAAAGAGGAGAACTCTGCATAGCGAGAGATCCTCTCAGGTTACTGAAGTTACCCGCTCTCCTAAATTTAAGATTGGAGGATTAATAGTACTTAAGGGAGGACACATCTGCCACTCCACTTCCTCTTTGTCCTCTTCTCCTTCCTCCAGTAACCTCAGAAAACCTAATTTGCTTAACCAGAAGGTGAACTTTACCCTCCAAAACTCAGTGAAACTTTTTATTTTCTTATATGGTGTTTTACAGTGCTTAATTTTAACAGGTAAGCTCAATAAAACATACAACAGATCCCTTATGGAGGAGGGTAGGGTGCCAGCGGTCGGGACTCTCCAAATTTTAGGTGGCCAAATGTGTGCCCTGAGAACTTCTAACCAGTGGGAGTTCCCGTTGCTTACAGTTGGTAAAGTGATCTTGTATCTGGAGCAATGAACACCACAAATACACGGGCAAATATGAATTCTGTGTAAACACGTCACCGTTACTCAGCTGACACTTAAAAATACCTGGAGAAATACACTGCGCCCCCTGCAAGCTGCCCTTCAGTCTGTCCGAACTTTGATAGGGTTTTTGAAGTTCCTAAAGTTCAGGAGATCTTTAGAAATTCCTCGTTTTACTCATTATCCCACTTGTTGACCTCATAATACTGCTTCAGGTCGTATTAAAACCGTTCTAAGAAGTGCTGCAAATGATGCTACGCCTGATAGCTCCTTTCGGGAGGCAGTGATGGGGTTTTCAGAGCTGCGGGGCTGTTCAGTACCTCTGTGGAATGCCACTTCCTGACTTTTCCTTTCTAGAAATGCAGTGGAGAAGGAATCTCGACCAATATAGTTTTTTGTATCATTACACAATTTGCACATTTTGATGCCTGTGGCGGGAAAGAATCATACCTGCGAACGTCAGCCCAGCCTCGGGCCGTTTATACAACTGTTCGCGTTGCTCAGCTCCACTCGGTTCTATGCCTATGTGTCACTACCTAATGCTAAAATAAATATTTGCCGAGCGGTATCGCACCGCTTGATCACACAACACGAACAGCAGTTTTTCGTGATAGGTGCAGAAGGGTGGAGTGAGGTTATTTTTCTTAGATATTAAAGAATACGTTTTCGCTCCATTAAGGACTCGATGGGCCTTTGCCACGAAGAAAATTTCTAGCACCAGTGCAAACAGCAGGCATGAAATATGTTCTGGTTCCCTTGGGAAAGCGAGGCCCTGCCTGCTGTTGTCAGCACCCATGTGGCTTTTTTTGACCCAGTGTCACTTTGTCATCGTTTTATCTCTTCGGGGGCCAGGCGAATCAAATTACTGCAGATTTCTTTGTAGGAACAGGTGGGGTTTTATCCCATTATCCCTTCTGTTCCCAGCATGCGTTCCTTAGGAAACATGCAGGATGGGGACCAACAGAATAATGAGGCCAATAACAGGCATAAAAAAAAAGTGTGTGTGCGGGGGGGGGCTCTTTCATGCATCTAAACTTTTGTTTTGTTTTGTTTTTGAGTCCAGCATATCCAGCGGCTCGAGGAAGTTCTGGTCTCTTCTCCTGGCCTGCTCCCAGTGTGTGCAGAGGTAGTGGGTGGCAGCTGTTTGGGTGGTTTAAATGATAAAGAGGGTAAATATAATACTCCATCTATCAAAGGCACATAAAGCTCCCGGTATGAAGAGGTTCTCGAGGCTGAACTCAGCTCGGCACTTACACTGCAGGTAATACTGCTGTGCTGCGTTTCTCCTGGAGTGAGTATGCACAGGCACGCAACGCCCACCTCGCTGCTTTATCAGAGCCTCGCTGATAAAATTCTTCTGCGAGGCTGTGATTCTGCACTTGGCCAGACGTGACGGTCCTCAGAAGAAACCTCTGTGTGGGCAAACATGTCTTGGCTATCGTCAGAGGTATGCGCTGTTACATGATGGTAGTTTTATTTAAAAAGCCATACGGAACGGCTGAGTTCCCACGTTCAAATGTAATTAACTCATCAATAAGATTAAGTCTGATTTGTTTGAGATGTGTTGGGGAAACTTGTGCTATATTACCCTCAATGTGGGCAGCAGTGAAGTGCATCTTTAGCTCTGAATCTTTGCAGGCTCGGACATAGATTCTCTTAAAAATTGCTTCTTGAACTGAGAAGGGAATATCACGTTTTGTATACCCACAACCACATCTCTGTGCGTTGCTTACTTTGTCTTCCTACTGCATTTGAGTTCATCGTTAAGGACATAAGCCATTAATAACTTGGTTTGCGTGGTTTCTAGGATGATGGAAACCTGGAGTGTATCTCTTTTAGAGTATGCACAGCAGGCAGGGACCTTAACGTGGTCACACGCGTGGGCACACAAGAGTCCCCCCGTGCCTCGGGTACAGCAGGAATCTCTGGCTTGCATCGCCTGCCCATTGCCTGCTGAGACCGAGGTTGCATCTGCACTGCTGCAGCAGGAGGTGTAAGTCACAGCGAGGAAAATCCTGATGAGCTAGTAAGAAAGATTCCTCACCCAGAGGATGCTGAAGCACTGGAGCGGGGGCCCAGACCAACTGTGGGGTCTCCATCCTTGCAGCCAGCCGAAAATGGCTGGGGCAGGCCCTGAGCAGCCTGCTTTGACATCGGGTTCGGCCCTGCTTTGTGCAGGGCATTGGAGCAGGTGAACTAAGTAAGATCACCTGCTGGTCTGGGGGCTTGGCTTCAAGAGAATTCCTTTCATGTTCTAGCAAGGAATGAAACTGAAGAATAGTGGTTGGTGCTCTTTTTAGAAGAATAGCGATGGACATGCCCACATCAGGCGGTGCGAAAGGACAGAGTGCCGTGGGTTTGGGAGGACGCTCGGCCAGGATTGCCCTTCTCGCAGCGAGGAACGAGGTCTCTGCCTGCAGCTGAACACGCAGTCGCAGACGGTCCTTTTGCCTCCCAGTCATGCCTGGTGCTTCTCAGCTGAGGCACACGCATTGGGACATATGTATTAAATTGCCAGCTCATCCTTAAATAGCAGCCTCCAGTGAACTGCGAACGCGCCACAGAACGTGCTGCAGCCAGGAATTTCAGGAAGGAGGAATTCCACCGAACAGAACTGCTGAGACTTGAAAATCTAGCTAGGTTTTCTTCTGGCAACTTCAAAGCTAGCAGGTCTCTGTAAGTGGAGGCTCCGGAGTTAATGGAGCAGCTAATAAAGGGTTGTCGGTCTCGTCCACAGCTCGCTGGGTCTGTAGGGCTAGCAGAGAAAGTTGTACTTTGCTATAGTCAGGAAAATAAACAGCTACTGCTGAATAAGGAAGTTAAACGAAGTGTACCATTTTGTGTCCCGTCCGATCTGGATGCAGTCACTTCTATAAAATTCTGCTTTTGCTGTAATTCTGTCTGTGAAGGGCACCACCCGGTCTACAGCGGGTCTGCCTTACTCAGTCGTCTTGAGGTTCTGCCTTCCCTGCTCATCCCTACTGCTAGAGATATTTCAGTGATTTCTCTGACGTTATTTTGCTGACATTTGGGCGCGAAAGCATCACCTACATAAGCACACAGCTTGCCTTGCTTAAAGGAATCCGATGCCATACCTGAAGCCAATACAGGTTTATTGTTTTAGTGTCTTTGCCCCGCTCCAGGGATTTAAGTGTGGGGGAGAGGAGGGAAACAAATCAGTTGGTGAGAAGGTTAAAGCTTGGGCAAGTTCAGAGACGGTGCACCTAGGGACTCTTTGAGTTTCAATTATTTTTTGAAATTTCTGAAATTAATTTAGTTCAGTTCCCAGCTTTGTGCTACTTTAAGTTTCAAAGTATGCTAGCGCACAGGGTGGGAAATTCAGCCCAGGCATTGCCCCTGATAATAAACTGCAAATGGAAGTTCTTCACTTGATTTAACACCAATTTAACAGCATCACCTTTCTTTTCTTCCTTCTCTCTCCAATTCTTCCCTTCCCTTCCTCCCCCCCCCTCCTTTCTCCCGCAGGCCTGTATAGATGAGAACCTGGACATGGTGAAGTTCCTTGTAGAAAATGGAGCCAACGTCAACCAACAGGACAACGAGGGCTGGACCCCTCTTCACGCAGTGGCATCGTGTGGCTATCTGAACATAGCAGAGTGAGTGAGTTTCAGGCTGTTCTGGGTATTCATAACACTTTCCACATCTTCCTCCTCGGAGCAGGTACACAGACAGTTGATGCTCTGAAACTCATACAGTGTCTTGGAAGCAACGCTGAAAGTGGAGAAGATGCATTCCTCCTTTTAGTGGATCCGTAGTTTGTTCTGATGAAGGTGGACCCTGGAAACAGTTGTCTTTTGCTGATCCCATTTAAACGATTTATGATTCATTAGATACTTCAGCAAAAGGGAAACGTGATGGCTGAGAGGCAGGCACAGCAATCCATGGAGAAGTGTAAGGAAGCAGAGCTCTGCTGCTGCTTTTTATGTAAATAAGCCTGTGAGCAGTATTCTGGTTGTGTGGAGACTTTAGAAAGAGAATAACAATGTTCTGGGCTCCAGAGTCACTGATGGGCCAACATCATTTCTTTTTCTTCATATTGAGATTTTAATGTTACTTAGCATACGGTCTTAAAAAAGACAGAGAAGCAAACAAAAGTAACTACTTATTAATTAACCCACTTGAAATGAGAGCATTATTATATTTTTGAATACAACACAAGATACTGGGTTCAGTGTAGACATAAATGGGTGACTAGGTAAGATTCGATAACCAAGTGAGCACAAAGACTAATAAAATACATATAAAAAAAGAGGCAGTAAATATTACTGAGTGTTTTGTCCAGTAGATGTTTAAAGCAAGGCAGTAACCTGCCGAAAGGGACTCCCAATAAAGATTTGACTTTTGGCACACACACTTACTGATTCCTGGGATTGAAGTAACATTCTGTAACTGATCTGAACACTCATTATGCTCACAAAGCACTAAATAGTCTGGCTGTCCCAGAGAAGGCACTGGTACCACACTACTTGTTGTACACTGAGTTGCCCTGAGAGTCTGAGAATTGCCCAGATGTAAGACCTGGAGTGCTGGAATATTTGGAACCAAAGAACCAGCAAACATAAGGAGTGGTTTCCTGATTCAAATCATTCTTTCTGTGATAAAAAGGCTGCATCACAGTGTAGAAGAATAAGGGAAAAACAGTATTTCACAAGATGATCCTCCATGATGTATTCTAACAAAAAAAATACCTTCTGCGGCTCAGTTACTTCTGTGTACTGTACTGCTCCTGGAACAGTTTTTAACTCTTCAGGTGATTCTGTATCAGTTTGTTGGTTTGTTTCGTGCCCCTCTTCCAATGCTAGTTGTTTTAATAAAACACATTATTATTCTTTCCTAGTCATACTGTACTTATATATTTAGTCCACCAGAAAGTTACTGCAGAATTAATACTGATAAGTATTTCTCAAAGATGGTGGTTGGTTTTAATATTTATTTTTAAAAATACCTTTACCTTTTCTTACCTCACCCTCCTAGATTGGTGTTTAAAACACCAATGGGGCCATCTAAATAACTACAGGGAAAGAAAAGCTATTTGCATGAGCCACTGACCAGGGACCTTGCATTTAACAATGAATTTTTCTGGAGTTGAAATTTGATAAGAATATGGAACGCTCATTTGAACTTGAATGAGAAAGCCAAATACCTTGTTCTGCCACTTGCTTTACTGTGTAAGTTGCTCTGAAGCCTGTACATGAGATCTAATACATTGGTATGGGTCTCGTTTGTGTAGGTATTTAATTAGTCATGGAGCTAACGTGGCTGCTGTGAACAGTGAAGGTGAAGTCCCATCTGACATCGCAGAGGAAGCAGCCATGAAGGACCTGCTTCTGGAACAAGTCAAGAAACAAGGTAAATCACTGGTGGGGTTGAATAGGTGAGTTAGAGCACAGAAATAAAGAGGTTTTGTAAAGAAATCCTGAAGGCTTTCTGCATGTCTATAGATGGAGAGATCTGAAATCTGGACCAAGTGGCAGCAGAGAAGCTTTGCTTCAGTAGCAGAGTGTTAGAATGAAAGCAGAAGGTTTGTGTTGTGCCGTCTCTGTCCCTCTTAGCAGAACTGTTAGCAGCAAGACATCACAATACTGAAAGTTGATTTGTTACATATATTTACTTTAAAAGTGAATTTGGACAGTGTAATTAGTGTCATAATTAAGAAATGGTGTAAAATTTTCTTCAGTGAATTCATCTGCAAGTGGTTAGGCATCGATATATACTATGTAAGAAGTTTAAGTCCTACCTATGAAGTTCATCAAGGATGGTTTTGAGTGATGCCCTTAAGCATGTTAGAAAAGATGAACTGGGGTTACGTGTCCAAAGTATAGTAATGTTTGAGAGGTATGGACTGCATATTTAGCCTTGAGAAGAGAAAGTCATCGGAGGAATGTAACCGCTGTCATCCACTGCCTTGCGGAGGCTTGAAAGGCAACGGAGCCAGGCTCTTCTCAGAACTGCACTGTGACAGAAGGAGAGGCAAAAGGCACAGGTCTGAGCATGCAAATAAGGGGCAAAATACTTCCCAGGAAAGTGGTGCAGTGCTGGGACAGGAACCCAAGTAATTTGTGGAATCTGCATCACTGGAGGTATTCAAAACTTGGATGCATACAGCTCTGGGCAACTCGATCTGGCTTTAAGGTCTGCCTCCTTTGAGCAGGGATTTAGGCTGGAGACCCAGCAGGATTCCTTTATATCTAGATGATTCCGTGACTCCAGGGGCTGGTGTTGGGTTGTTTGCAAGTTAGATGGAATCCAGTCTTCTCTAATCAATGTGTTCTGCTTGGCACCTAGTGGATTTTTGTGGAGATGGAGGTTTTTTTGTTTAAGTTATCTTCAGGTATAATTAGGAAGACACCAGTCCTTTGCTACTTCTGTAGATCATGTTACTGTTCCAGTGGGGAGTCTGTAATTGAACATCTGAGAGCTGGTTGTTATTTGTGCAACTGCTCCTGTTGGAAAATTTACACAGAATCATGCTTTTTTCTGGTAGAAACTTTCACTTTCTAGTCTTGTGATATTTATGACAAAGTTATCCTGATTATGTTCCCTTTTCCCATCCACTTTGACTTAAATAGCTCTTCTCTCACGCTTACTCTGCTCACGTACTTGAAAAGATTCGTCTAGTCAGCCTTTGTTTTACGGGGCTGGTCAAACCGTGCCCGTCTCCTCTCTGCAGCCAGGCTTCCTTGGGTGACCAGGAAGACAGAGATCCTTTCTTTACATCATTGTAACCTGTCTCTCTTTAAAGTGGGTGATGAGAACTGCAATAACATAGTTGAAACCTTACAGGGCATGAAGGCAGTAATTCTGCCTCTGCAGATATTTTGCCTGACACTTCTTAGGATTCTGTTTGGCTTTTTCACTGCTTCACCACATTAGCGGCGTCCTGCTAAGATGCCCTGAAACAACCATCTGTCTCCACTGAGAAGTTTCCCATTGACACAGTTTAAAAGGATCATAATTGCTGGAATAAATGCATTAGAAACTTCAGACAAGCGTCCATCTAGCTCTGTCTTCAACGGTAGCTGGCAGCAGATGCCTAGGGCAAAGTACAAGAACAGGACAAGCTTGTATGGTTCCCCTCCCAAGCATTTTCCCAGCCTCCAGTCACCATGCCTCAAGGAATTCCTGAGCCAGATGGGCTTTCTGTACATTTGCAAATCCCCTGTGGATTTCTATTTTGTGGACTTGTGCAGTCTTTCTTGGGAACTCCAAGCATGTGTAGCATTCTATTTAATAGCTACAGATGTGCTGCTACCCTTCTACAAATTTTTAATTCTTGTTTTACTCTTTGCAACATCCTGCAGTACTTCCCAGTTCCGAACATGAGTTGATGTTTTCTTTTTTTTTCTATTTTAAGTCTAATGCCCTACAGCTTCCTTGGTAATCGTGTTGTTGTTAAATTGAAAGAATTAATCCATGGGGACAGTTGCTTTTTAACACCATTATTGATTTTTTTTTTTTTTTAATTTGTCATCTACTTGATGTTATTTTCCCAAGTCCAAGAGCCCTAGTCTGGTTAATCTCATACAGAGCTGTACCGTGCTTGTGATTGATATGTCATCCTTATATTACCGGATTAACGTGAAAAAATCCACTCACTAAAACAAGCCTGAGATAGTTTCGCCCCTTGTAGGTTTAACTGAAGCAGTCCCTCAGCCAGAAGCACCTGGTCTGTCCCCACAGTAGCAGTGGTTTCCTCAGGTGGAAAACTTGTCCCTCTTGTTACCAGCCAGGCTGTGTCTTTATACCAGATGAACGTATCGGTGGACTCACTTGCCTGACTTCTAAAGCAGTTCTCTTAAGCCACCAGAGTAGGCTTTGTTTATCCTCCTTCCATCCCTAAAGTGATTTAGAACTGTTTTACCAGAATCTGGTGGTTTGCAGTTCAAAGGAATTGATGAAATGTTTCTTTCAGAGTGCACAGAGTGGCCCCAGTGCAGCCCAGAGATCTCTGTACGTGCAGCTTGCTGACTTCACTGAATTCTGAATGAGCGAGCAGTTGGGGTAGTGCTGGTCTTGAAGAAGATGTCTTAGGATCATTTCTTCACATTTACACTGCAGATTATGCTTGCACCATTGTTTAATTCAGTTTGCTATGCTGATTGTCATGAATTGGTTATTTTAGTCTGGAATATTGCATATTTAGAATTCCGTATTTCAAATTCCCTTCCTTACCTGGTTCACAGCTGAGCTACTAGTTGATCAGGCTGGTTTGCAACCAGTGTCTCAGCTTTCAGATGTTGTTGTTTATTTTTGTCAGACAGCTTTGAAGCTTCTGACAGTGATGCAGTTCTCCCAACTCCTAGAAAAAGTTTTTGCTGATTTTTGTGGAAGATGGAAAAGAGGTTGCTAACACTGTATAGCAAATAAAACATACGGCAAGTTCAGTAAGTGCGTGAGAGCTTTCACTTGATAATCTCTTCTGTACTTTGCTATCTTAGGTGTAGACCTAGACCTGGCAAGAAAAGAAGAGGAGCAGCAAATGCTACAGGATGCCCGACAGTGGCTGAACAGCGGGAGAATCGAAGACATAAAGCAGCCCCGGACAGGTGCCACAGCTCTTCACGTGGCTGCAGCTAAGGGCTATTCTGAAGTGATGAGGTAGGAACTCCATCCGTGGCTGGCGCGTTGAGTTGAGTCTGGTTTTCATGAGGAACACGTCTAGCTTTATGGTGGAGAGAAATGTATTTCATACCAAGATCTTTATGCTGCTGCCTTCTCAAAAGGCTTTGTAGAATTGTGTGCCCAGCTGTGGTGGTTCACCTAGACGTGTAGCGGCTGGAAGGTTCTCTTCCGTACCTCTAGGCCTTTAGGGAGATTAAAGCTTTTCTTAGACTGAGACGTAAATTAGAAGGATAACTTTCACTATGAGACTAATAGTTTTAGGGTTGGAAATTAACAGTGTGGGGGATGAAAGTGTAACTTCAGCCTCCAAGGTGGACAATACATGCTGCATGGCCATCACAAACACCCCAACACTTTGCATGACCGGCTTCTCAGTCTAGTAGAAAAATGCAGTGTCCTCCCCTACCTTCCTGTCCCCTGCCACTTAATGCTACTGCTCTTGCAGCCACCAGCAGTGACAGAGAGATCCTACCATGTAAAAACCCTGCTTGTGCTGCTACGGCACTAACGAGCTCATTATGAACGTAAATGTGCCCAGTGTGGCACTTCCTGGCAATGAAGCATTAATATTTTTACAGGTGAGGTCCAATCAGGGATTCCAACAAGAAAGCTTTTTGCTCCATTATTAATGTTTGGGTGGAGATACCCACAAAGATCTACCTGCAAGGTTACTCCATTTCCCAGGTTAAAATCCTTTCTGGAAACATTCATCCAGCTTGATTCCTTATTTCACAGCTTTAAGTGCCATGACTTGATGTGTAAGAGCTGCTTCTTATCAAGCTCTGGTAACTTTGTTCTTCATGTTTCCTCTTTGTATTCATTCATTAGAGCTTATAATTGAGTTAGGAGTTGTCTGTGCCTCTGCTGTGCCCAAGAACAGTAATTCATCACAGATTGTGTGGAATAGAAATCTAATATCTCCCGAACAATATGGGATGTTGATCCTGTGGGTTCTCAGGGGAGGGCTGTGTAGCCAGCAGTCATCAGTGGAAGCTGCATTCACCGTTTGCAAGGTGTCTAGTTCTGATCGGCTGCTCCTTTGCATTAAATGGTATGAGGATAAACAGATCTCACAGAGAGCTAATATTGTTTCACTCTTGTATTTTATGGCCACTCTGTGACTTCAAATCTAAAGCTTCAGTGACTTAAAGCGGCTGAAAGCCAGAAGCTAGCTAGCTCTCAAGTGAGTCAGAATTTGTCTGTGACCTTCAGTCTCTGTCATGCATCAGTGTAAAGCTGCAGGAGTTTCAAGACTGTTAGTGTCATTCTGGGGTCATGCTAGACTTGCCCTGAGCTGAAGGAAGGTGGCTGTGAGTGGTGGAAACCCACCACAGAAACTTGCAGTAGCAGTTTTTACTGAACTTGCAGAATTCCCCTGGGATGTTCTTCAATTTTTAAGCAGCTGGATAATAGTTTTGACACATGAGCGGCTCGGTACTTTCACCCGATCGCTAGCGTACTGCTGTGCATATGCCTCTGAAGTTTCAGACTACAGTTGTCTCTCTTTTGTTTTGTTTTTAAATATTCAAGCCCCAGATGCTCTGCAACCTTAGCGCTTTGCTCTGACGGAGGAGGGAGGCAGGTGGAAGGTGCACAGCAGTAAAAGGGATGCAAGGCTGCTCCCTGGCAGGTTTCCTTAGCTTTGGCTGTGCAAGGTCTAGTCTGCAAAAATGCTGGAGTTGTAGATAATTTAACCGACAAATTTCATAGCTGGAGATCCCAGTCAGTAACGTCTCTGCTTCTCACCTGGCAGCCCTGCCAGCGTTGGCTTCTTACAGACCATTCCTACAGCGTGTCCTCGTTCACCCATCAAACCAGCATTGAACTTGAGTTACCAAATGTCCTGGCCGTGCCAGGTGCTGTGCCAGTCCCTTGTCACAGGGGTTACGCTCCGGAGAGATGTTGCTGGTTTGCCTGGTGCCTGTGTGAGCCTGGTGTCCCTTATCTGTTGCAACAGTTCAGACTGGATCACCAATGCCAGACTAGAAATTAAAATGTTCTCCAATTTAGGACATGCTGAAAGACAATCTTATCAATGAGGCAAAGTCACTTCTTTCATTATCCTACACGCTTCTGTTATGTTTGTGAGCACATCAACAAATGAATGACAAAAAGCTGCTGGCATATTTTAAACTCTGTGACTTATGGCATGACCTCTCTGCGTACAGAAGTCCTTCTTGGGTGGGCAGGACTCAATGCTGCTTCTTTTCTCAGGCTCTTGATCCAGGCTGGCTTTAATTTGAACGTCCAAGACAACGACGGCTGGACTCCGCTCCACGCTGCTGCGCACTGGGGAGTGAAGGAAGCTTGCTCCATCCTGGCAGAGGCGTTGTGCGACATGGACATCAGGAACAAGCTGGTTAGTAAGCACAGCTGTTGGCACAGCGTGCAGTGTGTTTTGTACCAAGATGCATGTCACTTTTTTGCCATAACTGCTTATCAACTTGATCCAACGACATGACAAAGTTGTATGGTGAGCAATTGTCCTGCACGTGTACTAAAGCATTTAAAAGCATCAGAAGATAAAGACTTGACTGAAGGAAGGAAGAAATGATTTCAAGCTCTACCGGGAAAGATTAGTGATGGAACTTTAGGACCAAAAGCGTGTGAGAGGATAGGAGCTAATCTGTGTTTTCGTATTTTAGTATAATCCTGACAAATTAAACAACAAAAGTCTTGGAGTGCACAATAATACACCAGTATTAAGGTACAAAGCAATGAAAACTCATGAACCCTTGAGAAACTGCCAGTTTTAAATCCTTCCTGTTCTATGGTTTTGGTCATAAAAAGGGAAATTGAAAAATTCACTTGTGAGAAATGAGTAAAGAGAAATAGGGTGTTTGTGAGAAGGAAAAAAAAGGAGAAAAAACAACACATCTAATTGCTAGAAGTTTCCTTGAAGAGCCCATGGGTTTTCAAGAGCTGAAGTGCACTTTTCCAGGGCTGTTCTCTGTTTTCCCTTCCCTGCTGTGATGTCCAGGCAGTGTCTGTGAGCCGCTTCCTGCTGGAGCCGATTCAGTTGTGCCATGACTGCTTCTGTAGGAAATGAGGTTGTATTTATTTGGAACAGCATCAGGGAATGAAAGCAGATGAGAATTTGGTAGGAGGATTGTAGCACTGTGTGGTTTGAGCGCATCTATCCCTACTGCAAGCTGATGCAAAAGAAATAGCTCCAGGAGAAGGACCCATTTTACCGCAGTGAGCTCTCTGGCATTCAAAATACTGCGAATCTTTTTTTGTTCTAAATGCCATCAGAAGCTTCTCCAAAGTGTTCAGAAGGCATGTGGGTTTCCCATTTTAATAGACTTGAAAAGAAACAGCCACAATTATATTCGCTGCATTCAAATGCCTGCTATTTCCTGTCAAGAGCTATTACCTTAATAGTCAGATGGCCGAGATGGTCTGAATGTATTTGATCACTGGCCGTCAGGTTTCATTATGTGTTGTTAATAAAATGGTGGTTATAGCTTTAGTTATGGCATAAAAGTAACTTATTTCTCATTTTGTGCCCCAAAGTATTTTTCCTTTATTTGTGAATGCCCCTGGATGTGGAAAGAGCTCCCAAATCCTTTGGGCTACCGCTGACTGTCAGCCTTTCTGGAGGTTCATATGCATAATGATATAGCAGAAAAAGTGGGTTGCAATCCTTCTGAGTCCAAGAGTGTGCTTTTTACAAGCCTGGAAACTCTAATTACTCTTGGCTTAGGTTTGATCAGCAGCAATGAGGGAACTGCTCCTCCTCTGACCGTGGGTTGTGTCATGAAACTGCCATCACTGCCACTTGGCGTTCCCTGCCGTAGAGCGCAGCAGGGTGCATTGCTCAGCATCCAGGGAGCTGTAGTGGACGTTCAGTTTTGTTCTTCACTTGTAAATAGTGCTTTCTGAAAACTAAGGGCATGCTGTATTGGATAGCTTCTTGTGTTCTCTTGTTCCAGGGCCAGACGCCGTTCGACGTGGCTGACGAGGGGCTGGTGGAGCATTTAGAAATGCTGCAGAAGAAGCAAACTGTGGTGAGATTTTGGCTGATCATTTTCCACCTCTCCAATTGCGTTTCTGTGCACAGGTGTTCCCTAAGGCATATGGAGTCAACAGAGGCATGAAGCTGAGGTCCAGCGATTTTTGTTAGTCATTCAGAATCCTTAATTACACCAATATTTTCAGTATCAGGAAATCTAGAAAACTGGGTGATTGCATCAAGATTGTCAGAAGCATGCTGACACGCAGAATTCTCTAAACTGATAAGGAACTGTAATTCATCTTTGGAATTGCTCTTCTGTAGTTACTTTTAGCTCTTTAGCACCAAACTGCGCTTTAATGAGTGACTACCCAAGTCAATTTTGTGTCTGTATCTAAGGAAGTATGCTGTCACTGGTAAGAAAGATAGTTGTTACCACATCTGCCTTTCTTACAATAGGGAGACTTTTGATTGAGTGAGAAGAAATTACAATCTTCAGGGAGTTCCAGACTGGAGAAAATCAGTGATTTCAAAACCATATTAAAATGCTGTTTCATAATGCAATGAAGATATTGGAAAGAGTTATAAGTAGAAAGTTGCCATTTAAAAAAAAGGCAAAAATATATCTTGATCTAAGTAGAGCCAGTCATCAAGCCAAAAAGTTGGGTTTGAATTACATTTTTTCCGATTTCATCTGGTCTACACATCTATATTGCCTGGGTGCTTTCAAAAAAGAAACCAACCTTCTTTTAAAAATAAATAAATAAAAATCAGAAGGTATCATTTCAAATGTTGGATTCAAAAACAGACATAATGAGAACATTGCTGATAAAACCCAGTAAAGTATTTTGAGGAACTGACAATGTGGGTGGGAGAACTCGAACTCTGATCATAACACAGCTGCTGTCATCTTTAAATAGCGCCCTTAACATTCACAGAAACTTCTTAAAAATTAATCAGCTTCTCCCTAAATGAGGTGCCGACAAATACTACCAGCATTGTGCTGCGGGTTTCCTCCAATCTAACTACACCAGGACTGTGCAGATAAATGTAGTGTGCAGATGAAAAGGAAAATAAAAACAACCAAAGGAATTTTTTGGATGGGTGCTAGCCCATTTTTAGCCTTGCTTTGGAGGGATTAGCAACCCCCCTTGTTCTCTATATTAGTAGCACTATATAAAGGCCTTTTCCATTTATTAAATGAGTGTAGCAAGAAATAGTAGAACTGGGAAGAAGGGAAGAATCTCTTTTTTTTTCCCAGTGGATGTGTTTAATTGAAGATCCATTTCATTGCGTGTGTTTATCATGTGCCACTTTGAAATCACTTAAAATAGAAAGCTTAATTTGTTAAGGATAAAATAGGCAGTTCCAAAAACACTTCTCTAAGTGCATTAGTTCACTTTCAAAATGGCTCTTAAATCAGACTTCTTTAATCTAAAGCTTAAGTGCAGAATGCAGAGAGGAGCATTGTGCCATCCCTGCTAAAAGATGTGCTGCTGTTACTGGAGAGAAAGGGAGTTCTGTTTGCTGGAAGCAAATCATTTGATTTGTTTGGATTTGTTTTCCCAGTCTCTGAATTCCCCCTGAATGGAGCAGCCTGTTTCCCACACTTACCTTTGATCCACTTCAAAAGTTTATTCAGTTTAACAGTATGCTGTACCCCAAATTTTGGCTTTGAGCTGGACTCTGTGTGGCCTTTCCTACATTCAGAATCTGCAGAGCTTTTACTTCTTGTCCCAATGCCAGCTCCTTCTATCAGACGAGGAAGAAAACCATGCTAGACATGATACAAAGGAGACAGGCTTAAAAGTGAGCCCCTAATTGCAGTCCCTTTTTTTTTTTTTTTACCTCAGCTGTCACTGTGCCTTTAGACTTTTTGGTTACTGTCTTGTCCATCAGTGGTGACAAAATTCACACTGCTATTTGGACAAAGCATTTCAGCTGCTGCAGTGATTACAGATACTCTTGTTCCATGCATTATGCTGACACTTGAGGGATTTCAGAAGTGACCCAGCCTGGACAGGGTGCACTTGAATGCTTTCCTCTGAGAGCAAGTAAATAATAGGTACCCAGGCAGCAAATCTTAAACTGATCTCACGTGTGCACAAACACGTATGGACAGAGCTCCAGCGCTGTATCTGTGTGGGCAGATGCAGAGCAGTACTGGGAAAGTGACAATTTGACTCTGGGTCTCAGCAGATCCTGCCACAAACTTCTGCTGCTGGAGCCTAAGGCAGTGCTCGGTGTCTTGCTACGTGCTTCTGGAGCTCTAGTCCAAGACATCCAGCGCTCCTGCGGATGTTCGTCTGTTGAACTGGCTTGCTAAACAAATTCACAATGTTTTCCATCTACCAAGGTTGGGATGGTCTCATGCTGGGGTAATTATTGGAGTTGTGATGAGCTGGCTTGTTAAGATGTCTCTCTTTGTTCTTTTTGCAATCTTCTTGGACTTCTTGACAGCTACGAAGTGAGAAGGAGACGAGGAATAAGCTAATTGAAGCTGACATGAATGGCAAACCTCAAAGCGGACTCTTCACGAAGTACGTTTCCTTCCTCTTTGAAAAGAAGCTGTACAGCATGTAACGGGAGGCCAGCTACATCTGTTCGAGTCAGCTGGCCTCAACTGCTTTAAAAACCTCTACTGCTGTTCATGCTTATTTCATGGTTCCTTTTAAATTTAAGTTCTTTTAAATACAATTTTAGATGTTTCTTAGCATGCCCATGGAACAGTAGAATGAAGAGTTGGGCTGGTGTTTGGTCCCCCAGCTTCTGCTCTTGCTCATTATCTTAACCTTTGGGCTGAAAACTACAGCTTTGAAGTTGCAGAGCCATGCAGCCCGGGTGATGGATTGTGTAATGCTAGGAGAAGAGACGAGGCTGCGTATCTTTGGACTGAGAAATGCTTGCAAGCTTAGGAAATGCGAGACTGGCATTGGAATCCATGGAAAATTGGCAGTGCTGGAAGTGCTGGGATGCAGTCTGTGGACTGATTTTTGTCCTTTTGCATGTTCTGTATGTAGCAAAATTTGTCTAAGTGTTCCTGAGAAGTAGAACACAAAAATAACTCGCCTGGTAATCCTTAAAATTTCCATTTCTTGCAGCAAAGAGAAGATTCTCTATGAGGAAGATATGCTGAAGTCCATGGAGATGGAGGAAGAGAACAAGGACTCTAGCAGTTCTAGCTCTGAAGAAGAGGAAGAAGCTGAAGAAGATGAAGTTTCAGAATCAGATGCTGAAAAGGAGTCAGGTAAGATATGGTACATAGTTTTGGATATAATAATTAGCCGAGCAATAATAGGAGTTTGGGTTGAGAACTGCTTTTTTATTTATTTTTTTTGCTTAGTTAAGACATCCTGAAAGTCTTACTTCAAGTGTATACATGTAGCATATGGAGCACTCTATAGCTAGTGTACTAAAAAAGCTTATCTAGAAGCTAACATTCACATCAGCATATTTTTTTTTAGAAAAAAATGCTGTGGATAACATTTTAATTTTTACTTCCAGCTCACTTGAACTTAAGATAACACATGGTTCATAGGTTGTTTTTAAATAGTATTTTTTTCTTGTTGGCCATTTTCAGACGAGCACTTCAGCTGCTGCGAGATGGCAGAAAAGCAGTTGAACATGTAGGAAGTTAATAGCCTGTTGTATTTTGGATCAGAGAGCTGAAATGAAGGGCTGATGATGTTCTATATAATTATAGAGATGAGGAACTTTTTTTCTGGTGGTGATGTGTGATAATTGCAGAACATAGTAGAAAATAGGAATTAAGTACATCAGGTGACATTAGCCTTTACATTATAGCATATTGCTGGCATCTTACTGCTTTTCAGACTCGCTCTTTTTCCATAGTTTTTCAGGCTTCCTTAATGAGTTTAAATAACATAGACATGCAGCACAGAGTTTAAATAAAGATATTTAATTTCACGGTAAGCCAAGACTTGCTTGTGTTTAATATTTCCACAGAGAGAGATGGATCTTCAGATACGACGTGTTTAATGGTTAAACTACTTTTAACATCAGCTTACTTGGCCAGTATCCCAGTAATAAATAAATCCTTGTAGAGAGGTGTAATTTCAAGTTTTGTCCTGATTCTTGTATCAGTAAAATTGTCACCTGTGTTCCAATGTTATGAATTAAAATTATTATCACAGCATGAGAGGTGTTGAGAATCCAAGCTGATCTTTGTGAAGCTGGTAGCTACAAAAGCTGTTTGGGTATGAAGGTAACATGGTGAAATAATATTTTGGCTTGTAAATCGAGCAAATGTAGTGGAGAAGTCAGTGGCAGAAAAAGGTGTTTATTAGAAGTCACATTTATTTGCTTCATAAATCAGCATTTCACTAGGCAACAACCTTTTAAAGCAATGTGCCAATTCTTGTAAACATAGCAGGAACTTGACCAAAACACCTCTAAAGTGTGTATAGCTACAAGAAGTGGAGCTACGTGGTGTTCAGTTGATTTGGGAACAGCATGGAATACTTTAGTATGGAAAGCGCTACAGCATTTACCATTAAATTTTATATAAAGCCAAAACAGGTCTTTTTATTGAGTTAATTCACTGAGCAAAGCATGTTGTACTGATCTAGTTCAATCTACTCAGGCTAAAATAAAAATAAAAAATACTAAAGTAATGCTAAAAGATCGGGCTTTGTTACCTGTGCTGTCCTTTCCAAGAGAGATTATTGGCTCATTTGAGAAATTTCAATCAAAATTGAAATTACACTGTAAACTTCCCAAATCTGTAATTGAAATGAATATAAACTCCTGCAAGTGGATGTGGATGTAGTTGTCATCTGTCGTATTTGTGAAGGGGGTGCACATTTTTGGTACTCTTTTTAAAACAAGACTGGGATTACATCAACCCATATGTTACTGAGCAGAAAACAACTCCAAAGATAAGTAGAGATAGAAATAGCTTTTCATAGAAAATATGAATGTCACAGTATTACCAGAGTTTCAAACACAGTCTTAAGAGCAATTATACTTTTTTTTTTCCTGCCAGACATTTTAATTAATTATGCATGTTTAAATGGGAAGTTCAGGAGGTACATTTATGAAAATGTGAAAATTACTTCCTTGTTCCTCTAAATATATCTTTTATTTTTTCCGGAGATTTAATGTTTACATACATAGCTTTGTAATTGTTAGCAGGATTATTGACCTAAAGTGTTCGAAGTGCAGATTAAGAAAACAAACAAACAAAAAGGCATCTCACTGTTCAAAGTGAGCTTTTTAAACCAAAAAAATAGTAACTCCTTTTCTACCTGAGCACTGGACAGGACAAAGTAGAGGCTGGCAGAATAATGCATTAGTTTAACTTGCAGTATGGTTAGGGGAATGTCCAGTCTCAATAAACTTGTAGGGTTTGCAGAGACAAAGGAAGGTTAAGAAACATGAAGAGCTGAGCAGTAAAATTGCTGGAGTGCCTCAGAGGAGCCTGTTTCTTACAGTCGGTGACATTCTTCAAACAAAAGAAGCTAAGTGCATTAATACCATTTTATTCATCTTGAGGACAGTTAACAATTTGGCACTAGGATGTTTATAAACAAGGAAACGTATGAAATTCTGGGCTAGCACCTAGTACAGCAGGTCATTATTGTGAGTTGAAGCAAACCAGGGAAGACTGGAATTCCCTGGCACGTTTTGGAAGGACTTGTATGGAAAATTCGAGAACTAAATCCTCAGTCTTGCCAACGTCATTCTGGGGAGATTGAACTGATCTTGACCTGTTTCCCTTTGATTGGTGTTCATAACGTTTATTGATGACATTCTAGAAAAATAAAATGGGGGGGTCCTGTGCGAAAGAACGATGCTGTGCTCATCCTGTCCCTCACTGTGGTGTGCAGGGAACTTCTGCCCATCCTTCTTCGGCAGTTGACTCCTTTCAGTGACATTGCTCACGGTTAGTTCTTTCCAACCTGTCATTACCCCTTAGGCTTGTGCCCTTGCAATTAGGTTTGACCTTAAAAGCTGACCCCCAGCTTTCAGAGCAGGGTTACAGTCAGCATCCAGCCCAGCCTGTAAAGCCAGCTGACTGCCAGCTCTGTTCTCCCCTTCCTGCAGAGCTGGGGATTCTCATGTATCTTACAGGCTTTGGTCTTAGGAAACCAGCAAATGGCAAGGATGCAGGGTTTTTGTTTGGTTGGTTTGTTTTGTTTTTGTCTCTGTATTCATCTTCATGGCCAAGGTCTGCAAGGAAAAGTGAGAAACCTTCTGCTCTTTGGGGTGTTAGGCTGGAGAAATGAAATACTCGGTATAGAGGATGCTGGTAGAAGCTGATGAGACCTTCCAGGGGGAGATGCATCCTTCTTGGTGCATCCTTCATCCTGGAACAGTCAGTCCTGCTAACTGCCTGCTACTTTTGATGTTTCTCTTAGCTTGCTCTTTTCCATGTCCTTTGAATCCTTTGTTCTAAGGGTGAGAACATTTTTGTTTCAGAAACTGATCGCCGAGCTCCAAGGTGCCACCCTCACAGGTGCTCCGCACCAAACTGCTTTTTATGTGTAATAGGAGATTTGTGGGTGCCACATCCCTGGAAGTGCTCAAGGCCAGGCGGGATGGGGCTTTGGGCAACCTGATCTGCTGGGAGGTGCCCCTGCCCATGGCAGGGGCATTAGGACTGGATGATCAGTAAGGTCCCTTCCAACCCAAACCTCTGATTCTGTGATTTTTATTCACTGCAGCTTCCTCAGCTGCTGACAGTTTGGGCGATTACACTTAATTTGACTTTGTTTTTTCAAAACCACAACTGTGAGAGGGACTCATTGCTGGGAGAGGAAAACGTTGCCTTGTTGGTGTGGGGACAGTTCTCAGGCGTGCTGCATCTGGTACAGAGCCTGTCCCGGAGCCCTGTGCACTTCTGCCAACTGAATCTATTGCTTGAGACTGTCTCTGGTTACTTTTCCTTCGGTAAAGCCAGGTGGGTGTTCTTATGTCACCCTTGCTACCTGGATATGAAAAAAGAAGAAACAATACTGGGTGATTCCAATTGTCTAAGAAGGAGGCAGCCAGCAGTGAGCTCTGATGGGGTTTGTTTAGCTGGCATTGGGCCCCGTTAATGACTTTTGTCGGGGATCAGTCCTAGCTTCATGGAGAAAAATACATGTCATAGAAAAAGGCATGACGTGCTTGTGCTGGTGGGCAGAATTTCCTAACTGAGCTAGAACTGTGAAACAGAATCCACCACCAGGCCTGCCTGGGGGACACGTGCTGTAACGCCTACTCACGTACCACAGTAGCAATGGCACGGCCTGCTTTTCTTCCCGAGTTTCACAAGGGAAGAAGAAAAGTCCCGGAGGGAACAAAATTGTGGATAAAGTTTGTCTGTCCTCCTTAAGGTGCTCCCTGCGAAGATTTTCTTATCTGGGGGTGAAGTTCAAAAGGTTTGCTTGGCAAATATATCCATCTGGTGACTGTGGAAATATTATTTAGTGAAGAATATTATTTATTTCCTTGCAGAAAGGCTTGTTTGGCTTTGGCGCTGATATCATCTTTATGATCTAAGGCATGCTGAGGTCACAGCAATTCTGAACTTGTGTTTAGTGCACAATTTGCTTGTAAAGAAGGGCCTTGGAAAGTGCAATACTGAAACATTTGGTTTCTCTTCTTGTTTAAAATTATAGAAAGGAAGGAAGAGTCCTTTGCCAACCACTCCAGCCATGAAACCAGGCCTAGCATCACTGAGCAAATACCACCACCAGAGCCCAACTCCTTCACTGCATCTGCCAGAAGAGTAAGTGAATTTGGAATCAATGGGGATTTGAAGAGTGCTTGAAAGCCGCCGGCTTTGCTGGGAAATAGACGCTCTGAAGCTGCCTTCCAGAGGAGCAGTGAGACTTGAACTTAGGAAAGCCCAGCAGTATGCACTTTTAACACAGATGCTGTGTTAACAGCAGTATGGGACTAGTGCAAAGAAGGATGTCTGTATGATACACTGCCTCTTCCAGCCTCTTACCCTCCAGAACAAATTGCTGTGTCCACAAGAGAAACCTTGCTTACCACAAGTGCTTTGTGTTGCTGTCAGTTCCAAGATAGCTGATGCCAATCTCGTACCAGCAGGAGATCTTTCACCAAAGGCTGTTTCCTGCTGATGTATCAGCAGTGAAGTTGGCATCATCATCTAAAGTGTCTCTAACTCGCCAAACTCCGTTTATTCAGTGGCATGATGTTACAGCCCTGTAAGCAGAGAGGATAAATTTTGCATCTGACTAGATAGCTGGGCTATGAAAGCTTTTCAAATGTGAAGGAGAGTTACTGCCATCTTCCCTGAATTCTCCAGCTCTCGTGTCACTCAGCTAGGTGGCACTAGGAGGCTCTGTGTTTGGTTGAGGACGGGTATCGTATGGTTCTGGTTTGCTTTGTTGCACCAGGATACGGAGGGCAGCTACGCAGTGCAGGCACTGTGGAAAGATTGAAGTCCTAGGTGCACGCCAGAAGGAAAATGTTTCTTGCTTAGTCACATTTATTTATTTATTTTTACTTCTTTCATGTTATTAAGTCTAATTTCTTGTCCAAATTAAATAAAATATGGCTCCTCTTGCATTGTTCAACTCAGGCTTACTTAGTAGAGGAAATACTAAAGGTAGTATTCAGGGGGCTGGGAAGTGCTGCAGTAGCTTAGAAAAAAAACACTGCTAAAATACTGCAGCTCCAGTACTGTCTTTGCAGTCTTGGTAAATGACTTTGAGGGCCAGAAGTCCCAAGTAGCTGTATTCAGGATTATGTCAGATGTTTTGTGATGCGTAGAACATGGCATACTAATGTTTATATCAGCTTTGACCAAAAGGCTGTCTACGCCAGCATCCTATCCTTGACACCAACCATCAAGATACCAGAGAAGGAGGGAGAATTTAGCTGGACTTCTTTCCCACTTCCAGCAGTTTGCATTTCAGGGACTCACTGAGCCTGCAGTATTATTTGTATTTGGTACCCCTGGTTGTACTTTTCCTCTGTGCATTTGTCCAGTCACTATTTGCGTGCCCATAACATTTGGGATCCTATAACATCCAGTGGCAAAGGAATGACTGTGTATTACACAGAGCTTCCTGCACCTGTTTTTTTGAGCTTGCCACATGTCGGTTTTAATTGCTGTCTCTCGTTCCTTTATGGGAAGGAATAATGAATAATAGATCCCTATTCGCCCTTCTGTGTGCCACTTAGGATTTTGCTGGGCACATCTCAGCCTGAAGACTCCTCATACACTGAATCATTCCTCATACAAAAGTGCTCTCACTCTACTCGTTCTTGTTGCCTTTCCCATGGCAGGGGTTGGAGTTAGATGACCTTTAAGGTCCCTTCCAACCCAAACCTTTCTCTGATTCTCTGAATCTTCCCCCTTCTTCTGTACTGCTTCTGAGCTGTGGAGTCCAGCACTGTGCATGGTATCAAAAATGTGATTGTACAATAACACAGGTATGATGGTGTTGTTTTGTATTCTGCTCCTTTCCAATAACTCCTAATTTATTTATTTTTCTACACAAGTTCATACTTGTCTTTGTAGAAGTACCTGTTATGGTCCCAGACTCCATTCCTGAGTGACAATTAAACCCTTTCTTAGCCATCTCTTCTCCATGCTAAACGAGCCTGGTTTCCTCAGCCTCTCCCTTTGTGCTGTGTGTGCCAGCTCCCTGGTTATCTGAACAGCCTCTGCTGGGCTCTCACCAGTTTGATCTGTGTAGGGGGTTTATTTGCACCTCGTCCCAAAAGACTTGATTACTTTTGGGGTTTTCTGCTTTTAGGAAGGATTATTTAGTAAATGAGTTCTAATAAAAGCTTCATTGTTCCTTATATTCTTTCTGCAAAGCTGGCAGAGGGTGTTGTGTTAGGCAAGGAGAGCTGCACAATGACACGAGATTTCTTTCATCAGCTGTCCTTGGGGATGAGGGCACTACAGCAGTTTGCAACCCTGTGAGTTCATCTTGAGCTGTCGTGTAATGAAAGCTAAGCAGGAAATCAAAGTGACTCCACCTTACATTTTCAAGTGTAGCCCAGCAAGAAGTGTGGCTTGTTGAAACACTTTCAGATCTTACATTGTGCCTTGCCGTTCTCTTTTTCCAAACGTCCCTTTTTCTCCTCTGCAGTTCAGTTGGCTCAACAAGTCAGATGAGCAGAAGGACGAGTCACCTTCATCGTGGCGGCTGGGTCTACGGAAGACTGGCAGCCACAACACGTTGAGTGAAGTTGCTGCTACTCGTGAGGCTCAGAGAGATAAGACTTCTATCTATCGCTCTTCATCAAGTCCTCGGATATCTGCGTTATTAGACAACAAAGAAAAGGTTTGGCTCATCTTCAGCAAAGATGTTTTCGGGTATCCCAGTTGAGCAGAGTTTATCCCATCGCAGTTGTCCTTGTACAACAGGGGTTCGGTGCTCCTTTGACCTACTTCCTGCTCAATTTGAAGTGGGCTGCCAGTCTGGCATGGCCCATTCTTTACCAGAAAATACCCAATCTGGACAATAGAACATATCTGCTGTAGGAATTCCCCTTCACCATAATCTAAATGTATTCCTCCTATACCCGTTAGCTGTATTTGCAAATCGCATTCCATGAATTCACTAGCTGTAACCAAGCTGCCCATCTATAAGCACTTTAATTAGAAGCTGCTTTTATTCACTAACCTGCTGTTCTGCAAATCATGTTCAAAACTGATACTTTCATGCTGACATAAGCCTTGCCCAAGAAAATGCCTTAAAGCAGTTTTCCCTAGACAAGAGTGTGCTTTTGTAGTCAAAGAAATTTGGTTGTGAATTTAGTTCTCACTGTATGTGCTGTAAATGTAACAGATTTACAGTTGAATTACTTTTTGCTTCATCAGGATAAAGACAACAAGAGCTATCTTGCCACAATAGCCCCCAGAAGACTAAGCAGCGCAAGTGATTTAGAAGAAAAAGAAAACAGGTGAGACTGAACTTAAGGCTCAGCTTCAATCTTGTAGACAGTTCCTCTGAAATACCTTTTGGGTATCAATGCTTCGTATTTTTTCTCAGTAGTCCTGCCTGCACAGGTAATGACAATATTTGGAGATCTCTCTGCTCTGTAACAGTCCCAGTACCTTGTCTTTCATTTAGCTGAGCAGGACACTGGATAAGTTTCTCCATCCCTATTTTCCTACATATACAGTCTCCCTCTGGGAAACTGTTTTTCTGCCTGCTTTTTCATTTTATGTGTAAGTGCCTGACTTTGTAACTGGCACCTACACTTGTACTTCTGCCACTTGCTCAGTGGTTGCCTTCAGCCCCTTTTGTTCATATCGCTGTCACTTTTTGATTCACTGGAGTTTGTGAACTCTCATGTACAGAACTGTTTCCATTGCAGGGGCTGTTTCTACAGGAATTGTTTATCGTTGCCTCTGAACAGAACCAGATTAGCAATGGGATAAATATCTAGTATATCAAGACATGGTAGAATTGCTTATCTCTGCAAACAGGTTCTCGTGGTTTGGAATAAAAATTGGCCTGGCCTTATTTCTAGGCAGTTCCACAGTAGTGACAGAAAGGCACAAACAGAAAAGTTACTGTGAGCTGTAATTGTTGTGAAAAAGTCACAGGAGATGACCACCATGAGAGAGCTTCACAGTTTGAGATTCTTTTGCTGGAACCTCCCTGCTGTGTTCTTGCTTAATCTCAGCTAGCCACTGCGATTTGGACTGCAGCAGACAACTTGTGTTTAACTGACTGATAAGCCTGAGCGGTTTTGGCAGTGGCTTGAATTGAGTGGCATATCCAGCTGACTGCTGATAAGTGTCCTTTGCTCTATAAAGCAGAGTGAGGAGGATTGGACTGCATGAACAGATGGTGCCCAGATGTACTTTGTAGTACAGATTTTCCCCAATATTCCTTCATTTCAAAACAGCTGAGTATCACTTCATGGAACCCAGAGATGTCTGAAAGGGCATCAGGACAGACACTGCAATTGAAAAATGAAAAATAATTGTGGGCTGACAAGTGTTACGTTATAGGGTTAAGGTCCTGTCCAAAACCAGAGCAGAATATTGCTAAAGCGTGAATTAGGAGAAGGAGCCCTGATTTCAGATAAATATGATAAATACAACTACTAATAATTTATTCATCAATTGTCAAGTGGTTTTACATACTGCCAACTATTTGTCTGTTTTCTACTGCTAAGTATAGCAAAGGATTTTTCATACTGAGTTGTTTTGACTTCTGTCATTGCCTGGAACCTTGGAGAATAAATAATTTCACTGCAGTTGCAATACCTGTCCATTTGTTCAATGTTGTTTGACACAAGGTGGGAGAAAGAATATCAAGTGATGTTATTTAATATTTTACATTACTTCTATGGACAGCCTAAATTTCAATTGCAACTTTTCTGACTAGTAAAGGATCTTGTTCCTCTTTATGCAAACATCACATCATCTCGTGCTTCTTAAATAATGCAGCTGGTAATCACAGAAACTGATGTGGAGGCCAGCAGAAGCATTTCAAAGAGATGTCACCTCCAAACAGTAGTGTTTATGTGTGTAAGGGAAGGATTTGTGTTGTGGAACTGTCAAAGACTGGAAGTTTTTCTAAAGAAACCTTGTGGTCTCTCCTGCATTAGAGAATCAGCCGTTAACATCGTGCGGAGTGGCTCTTACACCCGGCAGCCATGGAGGGATGAATCCAAGGGAAATGAAGCTCCCCATTCTGGTGCTCCTACTACCTACGTATCTACATACTTGAAAAGGTACGCCCAATTCTTTTTATAGGTTTCCAGCAGTCAGCTCTACTGTTAGCATGCCTCCCAAACTTCAACCTTTCGCCTTCTGCTCACTGCATGAGTGTAATTGGCCTTGAAACCCTCTCCTGAAAGCAGGAAATGAAAATTAAGATTTGCCACCATTTGTCATGCTAAATGGTCTTCTTAAAGACTGTCACTTTTGTTGACTTATAAATTGTTGTACTGAATTTAAATGCTCTTTTTCACGTAATTCAAATGCAAAATGTTTTTTCTCAGTTTTATGTTAGTATTATGGCTAGATAATAAAAGGGAAATTGATCATAAAAAGAGAATAAAGTAATTACAGTCTGAAATCAGTGTTCAAATAACTATTAACAGGTAAGTTGTAGCTTAGCTGATTTTGATTTTCATTAGTACATGTTTATGGCATCAAGATTATCAGAAAAATGGCAGTGTTCTTATGCATGACTTACGACTCTTGTTAAAGAGCATGACTGGTATGTCCAATCATTTACTTGTGGCAGTAAGGAACCAGTTTCTGCACAGTGTACATGACACTTTAGAGGCAATTTCTGATTGCTGGTAGACTAGCCAAGCAGAATCAGAAAAGCAATGCTGTATGTAACTTCTATAATAGTTGGTATCTTTTACCTCTCTGCAAGGCAGAGGCTTAGTTTCCTAGAAGTAGAAGGTAATGGCCGTCTCTGAATGAGGTGAATGAATGGCCTCTGGTAAGGCAGATAATGCATTACTGGGCTTTCATCCATGTGAGAAGGAGGATCAGCACTTTCTGTAAGTACTGCACCATCACCTTTATTTTAGCTAGTATGAAAACCATCAAATCAGCACGTGTCATGGTGCAAAGCCATTTGTGCTTAAGGAATAGGGCAGAAATGTTTCAAGGTTTTAGATTCCTTCACCAAACTCTAGACCCTGAAATAAATAATTGTCCCGAAGATTGAATGATTGCTTGAGATTTGGGAAAAGGCATGTTTTTTGTGTTCTAATACTCATGCTGGTGGAGGTAAGTTCTGTTCTAGGATATGTCTGTCCAATTGCTGGGCGCATACAGGCCCATTTCCACAAAAGGTGAAACAGATAGCCACTTCGAGCAGTAGACTCTTCCTGAACTGCTGATCCATTGCAGTGAGTTCACATCTATCCTGGGACATGATGACAGGCCAGCCTCCATAGCTCTCAAAAGGCAGTCCGACAAGCAGCAGCTGATTACATTGGAAAACTTTTGCCTCCTGCAGCTGGCATGCCTTACTGTTTTCCCTAGTATGAGAGACAGTCCAGTCAATACCACCACTAAAAGGGCTGCTGAAATTTTACAGACATTGACTGTCTATCTCATCTAGTCCAGAACCAGATGTAATATTACACTCACATAGTCGTACCATATTTCCTTGGTTAAGCCATACAGAGACCGGCTGAGGTTTTGGCTGGCAATGGTATTTTGCTAATAAAAAGATCCTGTCACAAAGGCTGAATTCTGCCCTTTTCTAGGAGGATGCTGTATTATAAGCAATTACAGAGAATAACTTTGCCAGCTGAGGAATAAAGGGTAGGGATATGAGTGCTTTCTACAGTTTTGTATGATTTTACAAACAACAGAATGATCAATTTGCCCTCCATCTCCTAATGCTTTCTGTAGAAGAGCACAGGGAAATTAAACATGATTGTATCAAACCTCTGATTTCTCCAGCCTTGTGCATCAGCCTGTAAGATGAGAAAGGAAATCTGCTGCTGGTAACGGATAAGCTCTTTGTCACCAGAGTTTTGTTAACGTTTGGAAAACACAATTCCAAAGGGTAAAAGCTCATCCTAAGAGAGAAAGAATTAAAGTGAACATGACGTGCTTGTATGTTACTGACAGGACAACTGCTGTGCATCTGCATCTCCCCTTCACCTTAGCATTTAACTAAACTCCATAAAGATACCTAGTTACATTCTGCAAGCACTTTTATGACCCCCCAAACAAAGAGTAAACAACAGTAACAGCATCTTAAGATGTAGAAAATGGCTTTTGTGCTAAATGGGGACAAAATAGCTTGCATTAACTTTGCAAATGCACTTCAGCTCTAGTTGAAGTAAATGTTAAACCTCTTTCTCTAACGTTAGTGATTGTCATTCATTCTGCTTTCTCTCTGGGTGTACCACTAGCGAAAAAAAACATCACAAAACCCTTTTCTAGCAACCTGTTCTCCATTTTAGTGCATGTTGGCCTTTGAACAGCCAGTTCACATCGGCTCTGTGTTAAAGTATTTGGAGGAGAACTGGTGAGCAGATTGAATTAATTCAGCATCCTTCTTTTGACATCAGCCATAAGAGATGCCTCACACCAAAATGAAATCACCTTTTCAGTTTTCTTCTTCTTTTTACGTATTTGCAGATACTCCTTACTATTTCTGTTGACATAAAATCCATCGTAGCAAGCCAGCCCAACCGTCCAGACTCTAGGAGGCAGCCCAGACTCCATCAGCAGCTCGTTTTGAGGACCAAGTCACAAAAGCTAGAGTAACTTAAGAGCAGCCTTCCCCACTACCCTTGCTTTCAACAATCATTAATTTCGGAGCTAGGGGTCATGCTTAGGCCATGGTTCTTACCAGTGACCACTGTGACCCACTTCCTTAAGTAAATCCCATTGTGCTCTCTGCAACACCCTGTGGCAGAATATTTAATTTAAAAAAAAAAAAAAAAAAACATATTCTGGGCCAACATTTTTTTTAGTGAAAGGAGGCCTTTTATGGTTTTGAAGGTTTTAAAGATTTTTTTAAATTCCACTTGCCTTAGCTGTTTCCAGAAGTATTCTTTTTCCCGATTTGAAATGTTGCTTTCCATTTCATTGCTCATTCCCTCATGGCTATGTTATGGTGTTATGTTAGAGAATGAATAGCAGTGTGTCGGTGCCTTTATTTCTAATGTTGGATTCTTTAGCATAAATTCATAATCCTCCTTTTTACAGATTTATATGAACACAGCTGTTAATTAACAAGATTTTCCAGCTTACCTTTTTCTTGCGATTTTCTGGTCCTGTTCACATCAAATGTGAGCAATTGAATAAATGCCTTGGAAGCCTCCCCGAACCGTGCAGTGCCAGGTGAAGGGGTTGGGAGGTGAATTCCCACGGAGCTGGCAATGCCTCGGCTCCCTTCTTGTGAGCAGGAATGAATGAGTGATGCCCCAGCACCACCTTTCCCTGCCACCCGGGGCCTGTGCATGTAGGAGCTGGCCCCGTGCCATCACCGGGCTCTTCTCCTCCATTCCCTCTTGTTCCCATCTCTACTCTCCAGGCACCTGGTGCTCCTTCCATCCTGTCGTCTCCCCTTTTCAGCCGCTACCTTTTTACTTCTGAAGCACTTGTCAGGTCTCACTGAATAACCCTCCCACCTCTTCCCTGACCAAGTTCCTTGTCTCTTTTGCAGCCACCCCTCGCGCCTCAGCCTCTCTGCCTTGGGTTCTCCTGGGATGGTGCCACATCGACCCCGCTCCCCCCAGGGTTGCCTCCAGCTTTTCCCAGCCTTCTCCTCTTGTTGCTTCCCCTGGTGCATGTTCCGCTGCCATCATCGTCCCAGTACACCAGGCCCTGATTTCTCCCCCTCATTTCTGCAACTCGACGGCTGCTTGCTCTGCACGCCCACGCCAGCCAGGTTTAGCTCCGTGCTCTTACCCTCCTCCCAGCCCATCTCCAAGGCTTTGCCTTTTCTTCTGGTGCAGAGAGCCAAGAAGGAGAGGCATTTTCTTCCAAAATGATTTCCTGCTCCTGCATGCTCCGGGCTGGGGCTGGCTTTCCAGAGGAAGTGTTGTTTAGAGCCCAGTGGGGGTTGCTACCTGGTGACAGTAATTTGCTTGTTCCTTTGGGACCTGGATCTGGCAAACAGCCATCAAATGAAGAGCCCAGATGTAATGTTTCTCCCCATGGAGGCCTTCCAGGATGCTCCAGTCTCTCCTTTGGCTGTCTAGGGACCAGCTGCTTTTTCTGGGCTGGCCGGGCTCCTTGGCATATAAAACTCATTTGCAAATTGAGTGTCTAAGTGAATCGGACGGGTTCCTTCCTCTGACCTGTCCTTGGCTGTTGTCCTGCCCCTTTCAAGTTTTATTTCAGCCCTCAGGCTGCTCTCTGACTCTCGCTGTAGTGGTAACTTCCAGTTTCAGTCCAGTTACCCTGGCTTTCCCACAGACATGCAGTTTTTTGTCCTGGTCTGCTTTTCCTCTAGGTCAACTTTTATTCCCGATGTATTTTGTCAACCGCTTTCCTCCGTGTGTGCTTGCATGGGAGTCGTTAGGATGCAGGAGGTGAGACGCAGCCTTCCTAGCCTTTGATCCTGCAGACAGCCCAGTCTGACCAGTAGCAGCCAGGAATACCAGTTGCTGGGTGTGTCAGGCGTGACTGGATCCTAGATCATGCATGCATGCAGACAGCAAGCAGCCTGGCTGTATCTGGGGCTGTGGCACACGCACTGTGGAGGTGTTCTCAGCTTTTATTAAATCTGTTTTTAGAGGTGTGCGACTTGTCCCACTTAGGGAAGATTTTTCCGGGTATATCCTCATGGGAAAGCCCTTCTCCTGTTCTCCAAAGTACGAGCACTTAGAGCATCTCAGCAGTAAAGGTTTTAAGGGTTTTGCATTAAAATGGCAAAACGTGTATTTTCCTTGCTCATGCTTGAATATTTTTGGACAGTTTTGGTAGCGATTTTCCAGATACACACAGTTTGTGCCAAACGTGCCTTAAAGAAAAATTAGAGCTTCAACCGTTCATCCGTGCCAAAGCTTTTAGCCACTGAAAACAGGTTCTTAGAAGTGGAAGTACTGGGCATCTTGAGGTGAGGCAGCCAGACCTGCTTTTGTCACTCTCTCCTTCCCCGCTTTCAGCAACCTGATCCTTGCTCGTTGTTTCTGCCTTTCCCCAGCACACAGGGGTGCTCTGGGTGTGCCGCTTCCACTGCGGTAGGATTTTTCCTTTCCCCGATCTTCACTGATTCACCTCCACGCCGTTATTCTCTCGCTGAAACTCAGCTGGGCTTATCTAAAAGGTGCTGCTCGCGCTGGCCTGCGTGTGAGTGATCTGCAGCGACTCCGGTGTACTCTGATCCCCTGGCATACACTTTGCTAAGATGTAATACTCGCCCCCTTTTCGGCCGAGAGCCCGGCTGCGGTGATGTTCTGTTGGATATTTACTGTGCTCTGAAGGACGTGATTTTGTGATGTTTTACAGTGCTTCATTTGGTAGAAGTAGTGACCTCAGCAGTCCCTACATTTCAGCCAGTCGCAATACATCTCTAGCTACCTCACCCACTACCACTGGTTCATCTACCTCACTGAGCGCCCCGTGGCAACCCGCCTCTGCCTCTCCCACAGCTCTCGGTGCGACCACTGCTGCGTCAGCCCGCCAGTACACCAGGTAACGGCTCCCAGCTGAGGTAACGCTGCAGCAAATCAGCATTTGGGTTGCAAGTTCTGAGTTCTGGAATGGATTGTGGATTGGAAATGTACTTCCACACGGGAAAGCTTGATAAGAAATTCCAGAGTGGTTACGTTGGACAGTTTCGGTAGTGTGTATGCAGCAGGAAGCAGTTCACAGCCTGTATGTGACCTCAGGTTCTTCACTCACTGGAGTGGTCGACTGTGCACTCTTAACGCCCCGGTACGATCACAAGGGGCTGCTCCGGCCGCTCTCAGGTGTTCACTGTACGTGTCTTGGCGTGTTCACTGTACGTGTCTTGGCGTTCATTCCTTCTGCCTGCTCACCAGTTACATTTTCTAATCACTTTTGCTGCGAACAGGGATGTGAAGACTAACTATGAATTCCTCTCGCTTATTCTTCTACAAGATTTTAAAATCTCGTTTTCCTCTGGGCTGTTCCCTTCAAAAACACAAGCGCAGGACCAGGAGGAGCTGTCAGTGTTCCCCGCAGGTGGCTGGTCTCGGTTAGCAGTTGAGTTCACTTGCTTTGCTTTCCATTATGTCTTCTCTATTTCAGAGCCCCTTTCAGGCAACAAACTGATTCCGCTGTAGAGAAAAGTACAGAGGGCCTCTCTGCTAGCACGCCCCTAGGTGTAATCACAAACCGCGCTGTGCTCGGCTCTGCTCACGGTATTGCCAATGCCGGTGCTGCCTCCGCTACAGGAAAGGACTTCTCAGCTGAGGAAGCCAGGGAGCGCAGAAGGTTAGTGAGCAGAGTGCCGTGCGTTTCGTTCCTCCTCTGTGACCAGGTCTCCCGTGGTGGCAGCGGGGGGCTATAAGAGCTGTTTCTCAGGCACTGCGCGAAGTCCCAGGCTGCTGCCCCTGCTCCATCCGGAGGTTTTGAACGGAGTCATCGCTGGGTTGAAGGTTCAATTTAGTTTCGTGATTTTCTGCTTGTCCTTTCAGCGCGCCTCAGCGTTTTTCTTCAGTAGTTGTCTCTGCTGCCAATCTCAGTCCCTAAGGCCTCTGTGTGTAGGGGGACAGACAGCACAGTAGCTGCTTAGAGTAGGTTCTGTAACACAAAGCCCCTCCTAAAAGAGCTTTGGACTGAGATGCGTTCAGACAAAAACACATCCCTCTGGTTCCTAGTTCAGTTTGCACGTGCCCCCATGGAGACTTCTGCTGCCCAAGTCCCCTAGGTCCCTCCGTTGTTAGCTGGGGGGGCAACAAATCCTCCTGGAGCATGTGGGTGTGTGACACGGGAGGAGACGGACTGCCCCCCAGCAGCATTCATTTCTTGCCATTGACTATAAATGAAGACTGAACACAGAGATAGAAGCCTGACACACACAGCCAAGGCTGTTCTAGCAGTGACAGCAGTCTGTATTAATGTGAACCCGGTGGTATGTCTTCCTGTATGGTATTACGAAGACAGACCAAGGGAGTTGGGGTTGTTCAGCCTGGAGAAGAGAAGGCTCTGGGGTGACCTTGTAGAGGTCTTCCAGCACCTTAAGGGGGCCTATGAGAGAGCAGGAGAGGGACTCTGTCAGGGGGTGCAGGGATGGGACAAGGGGTAATGGCTTTAAACTAAAAGAGGGGAGATTTAGAATAGATATAGGAAGAAATTCTTTACTCTGAGGGTGGTGAGGCACTGGAAAAGGCTGCCAGAGAGGCTATGGATGTGTTCAGGGCCGGGCTGGATGGAGTTGGCACATGGAATTAGGTGATCTTAGGGGGTTGGAATGAGGTGATCTTTAAGGTCCCTTCCCACCCAAGCCATTCTACGGTTCTGTGATTTTAAGACTGCGAAAATATAAACCTGGCATAGCTGGTACTCTTTTTAAAGGAAATTCACCTGGTGCATTTAAGTACGGAGCATCGGGTGATCCGTGTTTATTCCTGCAAACAGGTAAACTTTTGCAAGATCCATCCCTTCTGATGGCATGGATGAAATGGTAATAAATAAAAAGCAGTGATGAGCCGCGTGTTTCTGATTAGCAGCCACTTCACGGAGCGTTTCCAGTAACTAGATTCTTCTGAGCTAAAATAATAACTTCTCCTTGAAATACAGACCGTCCGGAGTGCGGAGATAATACTCTGTACTCTGACATATTTTAAATGGCCTCGAGCCAAAGGATGTGAAAAGCAATGATGGAAATTACCAGCTTGTAAAGATAAAGATGGTGGAGCTCTGAAGTGCCGTGGAATCTGCAGGCAGCCCCCTGACCTCTCTGGTGGAGGGAGGGCATGCCTGCTGCATGCTTCAGCTGCAGCGGATCCAAGAAAGCAAGCCAGTCTGTGCTATTTGGAAAATACCCAGACTTGTGAGGCTGCTCAGGCTTTTTTTTCTTTTCTCTAGAGCTAGCTCAGGTAGTGCTTTGAAGGTATTGCAAGGGTTCTCTATGAACCACGTTCGTCAACTCTGTATGCGGGGAAATAATTTGAAATAGCTACTGCAGAGCGTCTCCTGTGTCTGTAAGGACACTTACAGTCACCGCTGGGAGTGCCTCTGCGTGCTCCTTGCCATTCTGCTAGGGTCAGTTGGCTTGGTGTCATTTGCAATTGAATCGAGATGAGTTGCCAGAGATACTCCTGGTGCAAAGAGAGATGGTGCAAGAGGACAGAGTGCGCATTGTGCTTTCAGCTCCCACTCCAGACCGTTTCACAGCAGTACCTCTGTTTTGGCAAGCACAGAATAAAGTTGCGGAAGCTTGAGATTCTTCCCAGGAGAAGTGGTCTCCACAAAGCCCACCGGGGTCTTGGCGCTGTCTCCAGGCAGGGAGTTTGACTGTGACAGTACTTGCAAATGCCAAAAAGATCATCTATTAATATCACTGCGTCGGCATTTATTGCCGAATCAGGTTCTATAAATAAGACAGGAGATCTGTTTGTCTCCTGCATTTTTATTAGCGAGCCATCTCTTGTGAATTACGTTAATGCAAAGGGATCAACACCAGAAAATTCCACCCACCTTTAGTCGATGCTCTGAAACTACCGAGGGAAAAAACACAGCACTGATGCATTGTGCTTACAGGTGGAGGAAACCTCACTTGTGGGTGTATGTTCTACCAGGATACACCAACAGAGCCACTGCCTGCACGTGGTGAACCAGGAAACACGGACCTAGAGGAACAGGAGAGGTCACCTAAATGGGAAAAGCTCATTTTGGAAGGAGGCCAACTTCAGCAAAATAAAATAAGAAAGGAAAATGGCAAACAGTTGTCAGGGAAGCACTGTGTGCATTTCGGCTCCTGCCGGCAGCTGTTGCGGGAGCATTTGGTCTGCTTCAGTGTTTCCAAAGCTCCGGCTTTCTCTTAGCAACAAAAACACAAACAAGCTTATCATCTAATATTAGATCACAGCGATGGCTCCGAAGTTGCAGCCTTAAATTATCTGGGCGAAGCCAAAAGGTTAGAGCAGAAGATTGTGCTGGGGAGGAACGAGGAGCAAAGGGCTCGGGAGTGCAGTTGTGCATCCTCTGCCAGCCAGCAGCCCTCGCCCTGGCCCACGGCAGCATTTCTGCCCCGTCTTCTACCTGCTGCACGTGTCTGCTGGCCAAATTGGTCGGCAAACGCTCCGGTGGCTGGAAAATAGCATGAATCACACCCGTGTCTTTATGGAGGGGAGGGAAGAACAAAAAGGCAAAGAAGGCAGCCCAGCTCGGAGGAATGTAATGTGGTCTGTGTGCCTGCACTGACCGTGGCAATGTGCTGCCTGCTGCTAGGGCCATATGGCTGGGCCAGGCGGCCAGGCTGCTGCCGTGCGTATTTACAGGTACCCAGCTGCACGTTCAGCCTCCCTCCGTTCTGCTGCAGCACTGCGGAGCGCCGACACCGAGGGGCTGGAAACGTGCCATCCTCCACAATCAATATTTTTTTGCCGGTCAATTTCTCCTCTTCTTTTTTCTGGGGGAGTTTCGGAGCCAGCCATGAGCATCGCTGCCGGGCCGTTTGGATGATCTCCTGCCAGCGCCAAGCTGTCTCGCATTGCAAATGCGTTTGTCCAACTGAACTCTGAACAATGCCAGCTCTGGGGGCGAGTTAGAGGCGCGGGGGTGCTGCGCATCCCGTCTCCATCCCCTGTCTCACGTGGATCCCGTTCCCCCCAGTGCAAAGCCGCCGTCCTTTTGGTTTCTGCTCGGTGCAAGCAGGTGGTGGGGATATGAGGGGGGTCCTGCTGGCTGCAGCCCACTGCCTTTATCCGCCTTTATCCGAGCTGACAGCGGCCTCTAGTGCCACCGACAGCTCCCTCGCAGGGTTCACCACGATCGTGCCCGGCAGTTTGAGCACCGCGCTGCGTGGCCGCCTCTCCCCTGGGAGCCCTGCACGTGGAGGCGAGGGGGCTGGGGGTGACACCGAGCAGGGACGTGACTCGTGGCACTGAACGGAAGGGCTTACGGTCTCTGCGAAGCTTTTCAGGGTCTGAAAAACTGCTCCAGATCCCAGGGCAAAACGGAAAGGCCGCCACACGTCCCGTGGGCAGCACCTCTGTGCGGGGAGACGAGCTTTACCCGAGAGCTTCCAAAGACAGGCCCTGAGTCTGTGCTCTCCGTTGTGTAACCGCTTTAAAAGGACATTCTTCAGCTTGAAGTCATGCCTGGTTTTGTCAGGTTTAGGAATTTAATTTGTCCTTCCTCTTTTTTTCCCCACCCGCTTTGTTTACACAATTGCATTTTGCAGTGGGGTGTCCTTCCTGCTCCTCAGGAAGGTTCCAGCAAGGTGCCAGTCCTTGCTGTCAGGCCAGCTGCTAGAGACAGGAAACACATCTTTTTTTTTTTTTTCTGCCCATTTTTTTTAATGTATTCTGCCCAATTTTTCAGATAACTCACGAAGAAGAGCGAGGTGGGCTAGTTTTCCTAGGGCCCTGGGGCTGGAGGCCGTGCTCAGCCGGCATCTTGCCCCCTAAAGCTTTCCCCAGAAACTTTTGCAGATGAAGAAACTTCACTGACACGCAAGGTAAACGCGCCTGGCAAATATTTCTTTTCTGCTTCAATCCCAAGAGGAATACGTTCTTCGTCCCCTCATTCTGAGGCTCCAGCTGCTAATTATAGTATCATATATTAATAATATATTAATAACTGAATCCTCCTCCACCAGTACTATTAGATGAACAATTTTTGGCAAGTCCTTTTACCTCGTGATTCTTGTCCTGTCCAAATCCAGAACATGACTCCTCGGGGGTGAGCGCAGATGCCTGGTACCTCCGTTAACCCTTCTCATTTAACCAAAAACCGTGAAATCTTAGAGAGAAACCACGGAAGCTGCATTCAGGGGGTGTTTAAATGTCACTGGAGGGGAGCTGGTGGACAAAGCTGTGAGCGCTGCCTTGCTGCCACCTCGTTGTTGATGTCAGTGGTGGCTGACCCTGTAATCCTCGTCCCTGAGAGGTTTTACTTCTCTTGGAAAGGCGGTGGGGGAGCACACGTGGGGACGTCCACGCCAGGCACCGTGGCAGGGGAAGGGACAGCTCCCCGTCCCGCTGCCCGGCAGACAACAAGAAGTTAAAAGGTCTCGTGAAGAAGCGAGCCATCATCCGGCACCTGCTGTTGAAAGCGTTTTATCTGCCGTGCTTTTGCGGTTAATCTCTTTCAGATAAAGTCGTCCTTTTTTTAAAAGGGCTGCTGGCCGAATGACGTGGGAGGGCAGGAATTCTTCAGGCCCTCGGGTTTTCCATGTTGGGACGAGGCGAGGTTGCTCCTGCTATATCAGAAATCGGGCTGCATTTTTATTTGGAAAAAGGTCGAGGTGTGGGATGGGGGTCACTGCTGCTGAGCCCTGCTTCCTGGAAGGAGGGCCAGCAGGTGTGCTGCTGCGTGCTCAGCTGCCCGCTGCCTTTATCCAGCGCTCAGGGGAAGGAAGGGGGGTATTTTGGTATTTGCTTTGGGCGGAGGAGCCCAGGCTGTAGGCTGGCCTGCTAACTCCAAGCGGGAATATATGCGAGATCCTCCAGGAATGGTCAAGGAAACGAAGCAGGTGCTGCTTGAGCTAACCAACGTAAAAGAACTGCAGCGTGACAGCACGGAGCAAGCAGAAGGTAAAACTGCCTCTCCCCCTCCCTGCCTACACGCCGAACCTGCTCGCGATTCCTCTTTACTTACTAATCATAACCTGGATGTTCAGAGTAGGGGCATTTACTAAATTAAACATCTTCCTGTACTTTTCAGGGTCCAAAAACACCCGTTAAACTAAACAATCTACCTGAAACATTCATAGAGATGCTGCATGAGCGTGCAGCTGAGAGCTGGCTTAGCACAGAATCAGCTCCTCCATTAATTTCTTTGCTCCACAGCACCGACCCGTGGATGCTACAGGTGGAGAAGCAAAGGACGGCAGGTAGTGAGCCAGGGACTTTTATAGACAAAGTTTTTGGAGCAAACTTTATAAATCTGCTGTCCCTGGGAACAGCAGACTCATGAAATTGAACCAAAGCCTCTGGCAACTCTTAAGAAATTGCAATCTTAGCTCGGTAGGAAATGGAAATCTGTTGTACATTATTAATACTCGGCGATGGTTTCTGTAATTCAGATGGGGCTGATTCATGGCTTGTGTCCCCCGGAACTCCTCGGGCAGCTGTTCAGTGCCTTCTCCCACGAGGTGGCAGTCGAAGGCTGTGCAGCCCTGGCTGCCAAGTGAGCATTTTTCCTAAGGTTTATGTAGTTCAATAGCTGATTCCTCCTTATTGCCATCAAGTTCGTTGGTTTTTTTTTAGTTGCAAAAGGTAATTTCCCAGATATTCAGGTTTTTGTCCAGTGAGTTTTATACAAGGATTTCCTGCCTTGTCTGTAAGCCGGCTGTTGGGGAAGCTGCTATAGGTCTGCTTGAGGTTGTTTAAATGTCAGATTGTGTTATCTGTCGGACTTGCTGCGTGTTTGATAATGAGAGAGAAATACTGAGGGAGGCAGAGCACTTGCATCTTTGTCTGCGTTTCGTTCATCAGCTGGCAGGAGATGGAGTTTCATCCCGCTCCATTTCATGCAGCAATTTTTTTTTTAAAGCGAAGATTCAACCTCTGAGGACTGCAGACACCAGTGCACCTTGTGCTGTGACGCAGTGATAAACTGCTCAGCGTTGTGCATTGGCACCCGATGTCCTATGCTGAACACGAACCGATTTCAAAGTATTCCAGCCTGGGAAGCTTTGCACTTAGGACAATTACAACTAATGAAGTCAATAACTAAAGCAAAGTTCAGGAGAGAAAATGCGTTGCTGGCTGGCAGCTTTGTTTGCAGAAGTCTTTGCTTCTGTCTTACAGGAAAAAAAATCCTGGATTATTGTTGTTGTTAAACAACATTTTCCCTTTCTGTGAAAGAGCCGGAACAGCCTGGGGTCGCAGACCGGCAGGCACTCCCCAGACAGGGTGGTCAGTTCGAGGAGCATGATCGCTGTGCCGTTTGTTACCATTTCACCATGATGTCAAGTGATGTTATCCCTTTGCATTAATTAATGCTGATATCTGAAAGCCTCCAGCCCAAGTGCTGTCTCCCTCAGCTCCAGCCCGTGACTTCTCCCGACTCAGTAGGTTACAGGGCCGCTGCCTTTCTGTTCTCACGAAGGAGAACCCGAGCACCTGGGCAAGGAGTAGCAGGACCCATCCCACCTTGGTCCGTGGTTGGAGCACTTCTCACTTTGCGTTGCAGCAGTCCAGCCTGCAGGGGACTGGCGTTGAGCTAGCTGCCACGGGAGTGCAGCAGGAGAGGAGCAGCTCAGCTTTCCGAAGAGCATGGGAGGAGAGGAACACGGGCAGATGGGACACACGCAGCCACTGGATGATGGGAAGTGTTCCTAGAGCATCGGCTGCCATAGGGTAACCTCAAACCATTGTAAACATCACATCAAAGTGTGAGTTTTGAGGAAGGATAAAGGGTACTTGTTTTGATTAGCAAGTGGCAGAGATCACAAGGCTCTTAATCTCTCAGATCAGCACCTGAATGTGTTGAGCCCAGCAAAGCTGTTGCAAATAGAGAATTTCATCTTGTGCTTGTTAACCTGCTAATCTTGCTGTAAAGAGATGATTGAAATGCAGGCCTTTAAACTTCCCCGAGCTGAAAATTCACAGTCCAGATTGAAACACAATGACAGTTCACAACAGCCAGGACTAGGATGAGGGAGAAAAGCAGAGGCCTGGAAATGGGGAATACGCGGGCGAGCTTTTTCAAGCCAGCTGTGAAACGCTTTTAAGAGTGTGATCTTGAAATCTCGTTATCCTTTTGTCCTCGGCTTATTAAATGACTCAGCATTGTCTGGCTGTCTCTCCCCTCGTTCCCAGCTCCAACATTTTCAGTCTGACATGTCATCCTCCTCTCCTGCCTATTGCATGGCCTCGTTAAATTATGGCCAGGCGACTTTTTTTTTTCGTGGCAGCTTCTCTAACGAGCATTTTCAGTTGCTGTGGGCTGATGCAAGGAACAAGTCAGCGCAGGGATGAATACAGGGGAGAACAGAAACCTGTTGCTTGGTTGTGAGTGCAGGAAGGTGTCTCTTCTGACTGTTCCCGTGTAACTGTCAATGCCTGATCTGCTGCTGCACACGTACTTCATTATCCAGCCTAAGAAATTGTATTTTGGGAGCTGCTGTCAGCATTGTTTCCTGCAAAGCTTGCTCTTGCTGCTCTTCCCTCCCCCGGCTTATGGATAGTTTCTTAGCTAATGGCAAGTTTCCAGCTTGTGGGATCGCATTGCTGGGATGCTGTACTTTTCCAATTGTTTCCAGGGGAACTGTATCAGTTCTTAAGGCTTTTGCCGGGCTTTTTTCTCCCTTTTTTCATTGTACCTACATAGATATCTGTATTATAAGGATTTTTGACTTTACTGCAGCGTTTGAAACAGTGATCTTGTGCTCTTGAGAAAAGCACCTTCAGCCTTTCGAGTCTGAATGACTGCACGGCCATCCCTGTGCTGAACGAGCGGTTTGCCTGCAGGAAGCCAAAGCTGTGCCGGCTCCTCCTGCCCGCCTTATCCCAAGCTGGAGGAACCAAAAGTCTTGTTCTGGCTTCTGTGAACGTGGTGACTGTGGCTTCCAGTGATGGTGGTTAGTGAGTGTAGCACAGAGTTGCTCCCAGAGTAGGAAGAGGATTTGGACTGAGAAGAGAGAGGAGTCAGAGGGGCAGTGGAGAGGCTCCTGCCCACTCCCCGATCTCATCCGTAACACCAGCATCAGGCACGGCCCCGGTTCTTGTCACGAGCGCTTCAGGCTAGAAGTGCTTGAAAGAGTTCAGGACACAAAGAAAGGAGAGCGGTGTTGTGATGAGATTGTCAGAAGCCTTCGTGTTTCATGGAGAAATTCATCATCATCATCTTGTTACCTGTGCACCAACCAAAAGCTTGTAGCTGCCTGGTGGCAGCAGGACACGCTCAGCTCTGTGTCTGGGAACTGTAAACTTCTACAGTCTTTTAGCAGCCTCTCACGTACGCATCTCCAACAATTTATATTCTGCTGCTTCTTCCTGCGACCAAAACTCTGAGAAAACGTTTCACAGAGAAAGCTTAGCGCAGGGAAATGCAGAGCACGGGGCCGCTTCGTTAAAGATCTGCATGGACCGTGTGATGTTTGCTGGAGTTAATAGGATGCCGTAGATACTGCACTTCATTAAGCAGTGTCTTTCTCGAAATAATTAAAAACTCTGTGGATTGTTTACAGACTGCTTTTGCTCTTTGTTGCCTTCAGCTTGCTGTGATCTGCAGTTTTTCTGCTTTGGAGAGCGGCGTATTGCTCTCCCTCTGCCATTTAGCCCAGCCTTGCTTTCTGGCTGCATCAGATTTTGCTGTCTCCTTGCAGTGGGTTTGTTCTCTCTGCTCCTTCCCTCCCATTTAACATGCTCCAGTAGCCTAAAATTCAGCTGGTAAGCAAAGTAAAGCTTCACCCAGCTGCGTAAAACCTGTCTTTACCTCCTGATGCCAGCACCACCACCCCCCAGAAAAGGAAACAAAAAATCCCCCTTGCCGATTAGAGCAAAACTGCGGCTGACTTGCCAGCAGGTGTGGGGCCTGTGTTTGCATGGGAGATGTTCACAGCACAGCCGCCTTCCCTCATCGCCAGGAAAAGGCAGGAGCTGCTTACTCCGAGATGTCGGCGGGGTCCCTGTGCAGTGGCTGTGCTGATTCGTATCAGAACAGTCGTTTGCCTCAGACTTGTAAAATAGCTTTGGGCGAGCTCCAGGGGAATTTCCTTTGGGGAATTGTGTAAATGGAAACCAAAAGTTGGTAATCGATAAAGGCTGCGGCCTGAGCTGTGCTGTCTGACTTGCAAAATGTGCTGGAGATTAAGTCCCCGTTACAGGTTAGGCATGTAAAATTGCTAATGCTGCTTTTAACATATTCAGATTTTTCTACAAATGCTGGAAGAACAGAGAAAAAGGTCTGGGAGAATGAAGGGATAAGAGACGAAATGTTTATATTCTCTCTCTGTGTTCTTGCTGTGTCCATACACTTGGCCTCCTTCACACAAAGCTGCAGCTGAACACTGAAGGAAGGGAAACCCTGCAGCAGCCTCACTGAGCTCCTGCAAACCCGCTGCTTTGGCCCTGCCACAGAGCCGCAGGGCTCCCGACAGGCACACCACGCCTTGTCTGCAGCAGCTGGTGCTGAGCTGCTCTCCACGGATTTGTCTAACATTTTTTTTTTGATCCGTTTGGAAAATCTGCCTTGTCCTCTCCTGCATCCTGTAACAATGAGTTTGGTCTTTCTTGCTCTGCGTGCAGAAGTACTTCAGCTGCTCGAAGCACGACCTCGTGGTGCTCACACGTACCAGGAGTGTTCCTGATCAAACACCACGCGGCTCCCTGCGTACGTGCTGCCGTATGAGCTGAATTCCTCTCCAGGCACAGGCAGCTCTCACCTTTCATCCTCTTGCTCCCCGATGCATGCGTGTAGCTGCTGCGCTCCTGCCCTGTCCATGAGAACTGCTGAATCCTGAAATCCTCCACGGCACGAGATGCAAGTTCTGCTGATTCAGAGCTGCTGCAGTGCACTGGCCACCTGCCTTAGCCACAGCTTTGCTTGCTTTATACCTTTCAGGATTTATTTTATTTTTTTACTACTGCTCTGAACTTAACTTGCAGTGTATTTCACAAATGCGTTCCGTTCCTCCAGTAGGTGGCTTATTACTTCGGGATGCTGTGCTAATAGCAGCTATTCTGCTTGTGTCAGAAGCTGCAGGAAGTGCCTATTGTTCCCTTAATGTGCCTCTGCCTGGGTAGCCCATATGCACGGCATAAAGGGGAGCAAAAGAGAACTTCTCGTCTGCAGAATTAGGAGTTGCATAGCTTTCACGCACCAAATGGCAGGTTTTTTTGTTCGCGAAACAAAATTCTTGGGAGGCAATCATCTCTCTGAATTTTAGGCACTTCCAGTGTTGGCATATCCATCACAGCCAGTGTTTCTGTCTGGGTAATCAATGGGAAGAAATGAGCTCCTCTGCAATGCGTTCACGTGGTCTGTGCTGGAGGCTCTTTCTGAAGGTGATGAATTGCACCCTGGAAGTGCAGTTCGGTGAGTCTGGCCAGCTCGGATGTAGACATCTCCATCGTAGCCAGCTCCCAGAGGATGATTCATCTCCTCTAGAAGTCTGCAGAGCCGGCCTCTCCAGCACGGATGATCCTTCACACTCTCCTTATTCTCTGGAAACCTGGGCAGGACACTCAGGAGGGCTCAGAGCACGGCTACCAGGTTGAATGCACCCAGTTTTAGGTGAGAAAAAGCAAAGTCAGGCATCTTTCTAATAAATTACTGGATCAGACGAAAAACCTGTTCAGCCCATTTCTCTGTAGGTAAAAGTGGTCTGTAGTGGAGAAGCCAGGAAAAGAATCCAAGGAAAAATTAACTGTACTCCTTGATAGGCCTTCATCCCTCTCCTGGCTAATTACTTTTTGAACTGATCCAGATCTCTGATATTCCGTTAACCTGTGGCAGTGACAGACCTACAGAAGAACATTTCATTTCAGACACTCGTTCTTGTACTGTGAGGCAGCGTTAATAACCATTCCCCATTAACCAGCCTGAAGAGTCCGATCTAATTAATCTTGCCCGAGATGGAAGCCACTCCACCAGGATGGAGAGCGGTCTTAGCGCTGTGCGATCTCTGGCTCTGCTGGGGCTCTGCCGAATTTCTCTCAAGTCCCTCCACAGCGAGTGCGTGTGCAGAGAGATCAGTTCATGTATTTTCATGCGAATAATTCTGAAATCTCACGGGTTTAATGAAATCCAGTGGTGACAAGATCTCTATTTTAACAGGATGCTTTTCCCTATCAAGGGACTTGGGTTTCTCCGGTGCGCGGAGGTCAGCGCTGTCATTCCTTAACTCTTTCCAAGGTGGTTTTTCTTTGTAAGACGCCAGCAGTTCAGCCGGTTTCTGGTATGATGGGTTTCATATTGATGAAGACAGCAGATTGCAGGAATATGACCGTGAATATAAATGACAGGAAGGAGGGTCTGAGGAATGTGCCAGTGCAGGATTTCTCTTCTTGAGATCTTAATCTGAACGAGAGGTGGTTTTTTTTTTCCTTATGAATGCAGTAAGAGATGAAATGGAGCAAATAATATGCTAAACAGTTATACCTTTTTAACAGAACGTGTTCAATGCTAAAGAGTTTATAAAGAGGCTGCAGGGAGAACATAATGTGTGCGTTTGTGTGTCACATGTTCATAGGAAAGTTGTCCCAAAGCAGAAGACAACATTCATCTTGGTAGATGGAGCTAAAATTATATTTGTGTATATGAAAAAGAATAATAACTCTGGAGTTCACAGAGACAGGAAGGCAGAGCATCTGGTTTTATTTTAACCTCTTCTGCCTGTTTTTTTTTTTTCTTTCAGGTCATATTTGACTCCAGTACGGGATGAGGAAGCAGAATCACTGAGAAAAGCACGATCCAGACAGGCTCGACAGACTCGCAGGTCTACACAGGTAAAGAATGGAAATCATCATGTTCGGGTGAAGGATGAAGAGAACCAGTGTGCAAAGAAGCAACATTTCTTTTGCTAGTATGCTACTACTTACTACAAGGGGCTTGTCTGCCCTGCCGGTGTGGGGGAGATTCTGGTAAAAGTTCACCCAAGCAGTTATTACCAAACACTCCTCGAAGCACACACAAGTGAGACTTCAGAGTTCTCATTTCTGCAGTATAGCTGCCTTTTCCTTTGTGGCTTGATCAGGTATATTTGGGTTGCTTTGACTCATCGATTGCATAGACACACTGAGAAATGGGTTAAAGGCAACGCCGTGCTTTTCTTGGTGTTGGCATAAAGGCGAAGCCCAGAAACATTCGCCTGGCCAGGCAGAAGCCTGCTGAGCATCTTAAAGTTAGTACCTGAGCTGAAGACTCGAGATCTAACTGCACAAATTAAAAAAATTCTCACTCTTATTTTCGCTCTAGGGTGTGACACTGACAGACCTTCAGGAGGCAGAGCGAACCTTCAGCCGGTCTCGGGCAGAACGGCAAGCTCAGGAGCAGCAAAGTGAGAAAGCTGAGAGCACTGAGCCTGCTGAGGACAGCAGTGAGAGGCAGGAAACCCGGTCACGGTGGAGCAGAAGTACAGATGATGAGGTGATCCTCCTGGCCTTACGTCTCATTGTTTGAGCTGATGAAACCATTTAGGATAGCTGACACAAGGAGAAATTCTTGTGGGCTTCTCTGTTTATTTTAAGGCGGGGCAGACTTGCTGGAAAGAAGTAATACTGAGGATTATCCCCGCCTCAGAAATCTGCATGAGGGGTGTGGATATGGAGGTGTTAGAAGTTATCTGTTCCTTTGCTCTCCATTGAGAATTCTGCTTTTCTGTCTTGCCAGAAAATAAAACTGTGTAGGTCATTGAAAGTGGAATGAGAAGGCTAACAATAAAAATGTTCCCTGGATCCATCCTTACTGTGCAGACTGAACTGAAGCTTTGTGTTCACATCATGCTGCAGATGTAGTGCACATAACGGAAAGCTGGAGAGACCAGTTTTCTCCCCCTTCCATCATCCTTGTTTTTATTCACCATAAATCATATGCTTCAATTAGATAATTTGTTTGTCCTGTTACTGGCAGCAAGGACTAAGTCAGTGATCCTAGGCTTCCCGGCAAGGGGAAGGTGCTTTCATGTTGTAGCTGTACAGTGTTATTAGCATTTGTCCCAGTCTGATGGAATGAATTATGCCTGATCTGGTGGATAGAGGTGATCACTTCCAGCAGCAGCGAATTAAAAATTACGCTCTATAAGATTACTCAGTTACCCAGAGTCCCAAACGCTTTTCATTCTACTATTTTTTGTCCTGTTTGTTTACAGACTTACCGGCGATTAAGGTGCCCAGCACAACCAGACAAACCTACAACACCTGTATCTCCCTCTACGTCAGCACCTCTCCTTTATACAAGTTCTTATCTAACTCGAACAAATAAGTATCTAGGTCATGACTCTGTGAATCCAGCAGACTTCAGAGGTGCATCTACAGTGATGGAGAAAAATGGTACGTACCCAGCAGAAGGAAGGAGATTCAAAGGTCAGGGGTTTTCATAGGCTTTAGAACTTTGAGTGCATACAGAGAATAAGTTTACTTGTTGTTCTGAGGGGAGAGGTAAGGGGAGCTGCCATCTCATCAAATAAATATTACTTGTTTCAATTGAAATCTTAGTGTAGGATACAGCCTATTGCTTGTGAAAGAGAGGGGTAGAAGTCTTCCATTTTGGTTAAGTAACTGGGTAACACGAATCCATGTAGTGTTTAGATCTTAGAGCTTGGGGGGAGCGATTCCACTACTACAGTTTGTCCTGAGAACAGAAGTAAGCAGTGATGATCTGGGAAGAGCTGACAGCTCGAATATTCTCTCTAGTCTCTGATAAAGAAAGGTGTGTGAGTAGCCAGATGTGTTACAGCACTGGGATTCCATTTCATTTTAATAACTTCTTTGTAATATAACACGAGCCAAAATGACCTTGATCAGCTTGAAAAGAAGCCCGGTGCCTTAGCAAAAACGCAAGTGTAAATCACTGAAACCAAAGCAGTCTTTCTTTGCTTGGCTAGAGTGCGAAGATCCAGATTTAGACGACAGATCTTCAAACAAACAGTCGATCCGAGAGAGGAGGCGGCCGAAAGAGAGGCGAAGAGGCACCGGCATCATTTTCTCAACAAAAGATGTGAGTTTGAGTTCCTCAGAAAAGTAAAACTCATTCTGTAATATTCAGGGTGAATTTCCTTCCAGTTCCGAGCTTCAGATTTTTTCCAGGCCAGTTCATTTCCCATTAGTCCTTCCCTCTCCGACTCTATTTCAGACTGGCACTTTGTAAGGAATCACGTCACTCTTTGGCCCGTGTAAAATCCAAGCAGCAGGCTCTGAGAGGCCTGCTCTTGATCACAAATCAGTGTGATCCTTGCAGAATTGTGAAAGAGCCCACATGGGAGAAGAGAGATTAGAAGTCTGGTTCCTTTGGAAGGAGGTCTTGAGCCACTGCAAGTATTTTCACATTCTTCCGAGTCCAAATTTGGCTACACTTTAGGCCCCCTAAAAGGATGACAGTGAAGAATAAAACCTGTGTCTGGATCCCCTGCCCAGCACCAGAGAACACACACAGCATATAATGCAGGAGAGCTGCCTGTGTCATGGTCATTTCTTTTTGTCCTGGTTTCAAAGAGATTTCTTCAGTCTGAGGGAAGCAAGGCAGCCCTCCAACCCTTGGTTAGAGAAGGAAAGAGAGTAAGGTGGGAAAACAGATCACCTTTTTCAGCAGGACAATAAATATTATGAAAACATGATTAAGTCTGCACCAATTCCAGTCCAGCTCTGGACGTATAAGGTCCCTCATACACCTCAGAGGTGGAAGCTCCTTGCACAATGCTATGAAAAACCCATGGTCTTCCCAATGGCAGACATGGATAATGCTGAGTATTTGGAGTTGCGAGTTGACAGGACCCTACTGGAACATCAGAAAGTCCATTTAGAGACTGGTTGCAAACACCCCTTTTGCCTATTTTCAGATGATTCTGGCATTTTTGCACCTGTGCCAAATGTAATCCTTTTTTTTTCTGCTTATTGTTTTCTTTGTTAAATGCTTTGCAGCTTGCCCAGTTATCTACAGGCTCACTGGAGCGACATTACTAGCTTCAGAGCAGAAGAAAAATCACTTCTCACAGTTTTAGTTCATTTCTCTGTTACCTCTATATGAAACCACAGATAGAGTCTCTGAAATGTCTTGAATTCAATACTGAGTCAGATGTGATGCCATGGTAGTTTACCATGGCTCTGTAATCTCCTAGAGCCTGCCATGGAGCTGTTAGGATGAGGGTTACAGAGTCAGCGTAAGTGCAAGCAGCCTGGGGTGGCTAGTCTTTCCTTCTGGAGTCTGCTTGAAGGGGAGGACGTTATTTGAAAGTCAATATTTTGTCAACATTTCAGACATGTAGTCATCTCAAGTGTCACAACATTTGTTCCCCAAGTAAATTAGGTGCATTACTCCCTCTCCTACCAAGTCTTCAGGAGTATTCAAACCACAGCAGCAGCCTCAAGAGAGTAATGCTTTCTCGACTACTAAGATCTTCTAAATGGCCATTAGTTTACCAAACATTATCTGATAATCAGCCAAAAGCAGCTAGGCAGGCAGTTATTTCAACAGAATTGTTCACAGCTTCAGCATCAATTCATAAGCAGTATATTATGTTGCTGTGACAAAAAAGAATAAATTGCTGTTTTCAAGGCTGCCTGATTATATTGTTTGCTTTTCATCTTAGGATGATGATGAAATTGATGGAAATGAGGAAGTGAAGGAAACTCGGGTAAGTGAAAACGTATTTCTAAATAGACGGTGCTTCACTCCTGAATTTTGGTGGCTATACGTCTTCTGTGGCTGTACTTCTGCTCACCAGAGCTTCAGGCTCTGTTCAGCAGCTGAGCACGAACTGGGAGGAAGCTGAGTGGCAGTTTCCTTACTGGTTTCTCTTCTGAAAGATGCCGAATCCCTACATGCTGTCTGTAAGCTGCACAGGCAGCTTAAACCCGAAGGGACTGGAGCAGAATCAAGGGTGCGTGCATTGTGGAGAGCGCTGTCGAAGCGGCAGCGTCCAGGGAGCGAGGCTGTCAGGTGTCCTGGGGGAGGCGCGTGCCTGCAGCTCGGAATCATCCTGATGCCGTTAGTTCGGGCAGTATGTTTTGTGCTTCTAAAATCTGTGCCCTTGTCTCCTCACGGATTTGTTTCCTTGTGGGAAATTGTCTTGCCAAGCAGCACATCAGAGATCGTTCTTTGTTCCCCTGTTCTTGCAATAGTCTCTGTCGTCCTTCGAGGCCCTTTCTTTCCTTTCATAATAATTGCTGAGTCCTTCCAAATCGACTTGGTTTCTTTTGTTTCTGTCTGTCTTTGTCTAAAACACATTTAAGCCTGACAACACGACTTCCTCTGACAATGCTAAAGCTAAATACATTTCCGAACTTAAAGCATGCTGTGCACGACCTGGGAAAAATAGTAAGTTTAAGGTTATGAAGGGGTGAGCCTGCTTGTTGTCACATTTAATCTTTGACAGAAAACATTGAACTTAGAATAGCTTTCTTACGTGCTTTGCAACTCAGTAGTGGCCCAAGGATCATTTCATTGAAAAGTTACCTGGTTCTTCGCTGAAAGTTTTCAGTAACGCTCCTTGGGGTGTGCTTTGGGTTTTCTTAGTGCTGCCCTTGGTCAAAATGTGGCAGAATCCTGTGGCCAGAGACTCGCCTGGTGCTCGGCTGGCTCTTAGCATGTACTTGCCTTTCAGTGCCAGCCTTGGCTTTCCCCAAGCTGACATTGCAAATGTGAAGCTGGGGACGTTCCTTCCCACAACGTGTGCTAGACAGGGAGCACCACCTGCTTCAGGAAGCCTAGCTCTTCCCACAGGAGTTTCTGTTCATACTGGTACACAGTCTTGTCCTGGGAAATTGGCCCAGATAAGCTAAATTAAGACAAAAGAGTATGCGAAGCTGCAGGTTTGGAGGCATCTTAGAGTCTGACCCCGATGAAAACTCTGACCACAGTCTGCATGACTCTTGTAAAGGGGTAAATTGCACTTCCAAGGAATTCACCACACGCTCCTGCCCAGAAGTTGAGGGTCACCCAGTCTCTTACAGTCAGCGATGTTGTCTTTGCCCAGACTAAGGAATCCTTTTGTCTGGTACTTCCACAATTTTCTTGTGGGTTCCCACCTAATAGCATGGCAAGTTTCCATCAGTTCCCCTGGCCCCTGTTGCTGTGTGGCAGCGGTCCCCCTTTTCTTCTTAGGCACCTTGCACATGTTAGATCCTGGCTTAGACTCTCTTCCCACTGTCAGCCATCCTCCCAGCCCTCTTGTTTTTATCCAGTTTCCAGTTTATTTTCTTTCCTGCTTGCCTCCAGCATTATATTGTCTTGATCACTCTTCCCCAGTTTATTTTACGTGCAAATTGAAGAGATTTTTGTGCTGCTAACTGCCAGCCAGGTTGGCAGGAGTCACTCAGCAGCTGCTTGTTTCAGTCCTAGCACCAAGCAGCAAGGACAATTAATAATCACTAATTTATCGATAGTAACTTGCCATTCTGGACAGGTAGGTGCAACCAGCAGAGTTGTGAACTTGAATTCACTAAAACCTCCCATTTTAGTTGCAGACCCCCAAAGATTCCCTGGAGTTTGAGCAGATTTTTCTCCCTCCTGGGTTTATATCTCGATTGATATTAAAAAAAAAATCATGGGAGCCAAGAAAGGCCCTACTTGAATTCCCTCCTCCAAAACATTTGGCGGTGGAGCTCAGCAAAAGAAAGGTAGATGCAGTTTTTGAGACAGGAGAAAATACACGTTGTTCTAATTCTCAGAAGTGGACGAATTATTTTGGCCAAAACTTACAAACACCAGCGTGGGAAACCAGCCCAGACGCTTTGGCTGAGTTTTAGGCAACTGAGAGCAGTCTCCTAATAGGATGTGTCAGGCAACCTTCATATGTTTTGCTACCAACCCCGCCTTTCTCCTTGTGATGTAGACTTGCTTGAGTACATTGTGGAAAGTTGGAAGAGGAGACAAAGTTTTATTGTGGAATAAATGTTCAAGGGCACAAGGGCTTCAGCTGGAAAAAGCCTCTGGGGAAGCAGTTTTAGGAGGGTTTTTTGCATGGTTCCATTGGGAAGAATATGTAAAGGAAAGAGCCTTTATTCGCTTTGGGCAGACCTGAGCTCAAACCAGAGATGAGAAAAGAGTTTGGCCTCAGCCTGTTCTCCATTTCTCAGAAAGTAAAAAAATAAAATAAGAAACATTTGCAAGAGTCTCGAGGATCACATGAGCAGTACCAGGCTGAGCAGCGGGGGTGGGCTTGCGTTAGGGAACCTCTGCTGCTCACAACAAACCAGTGACTGAGATATTATTGAGGGTTCGGTCGTGGTAAGGCTAACGAGTATGAAGGCCGTATGATCAGTCCAGGTGCAAATCAGTGCAAATCTAGTTTGGGATGCAGCATTTGAAGGGTTATGATGAAGACTAAAGAGAACAGTTCAGTGTTACATGTTGGAGAGGGTTTTCCCTATCCCTGGCTCTTTTGTCTTTGACTTACACCTGACTCCTGCCATCACTATTACATGGTAGAAGAAATTGGGACTAATCTGGAAGAAAAGTGAATTTTAAATGATGTGTCATCCATAACAGAAGTAGCGAAGTGCTTGTAATCACTTAAAGCATTTTACCTCCTTGCATTTCTCTTCCGTGGCATTACGAATGTGCCTCGCCCGTGTGTCATACGGTTTGTCAAGGGGAAGCTTTAAATGCGGCACAATGCACCGAGTGTCATGGTGGTAAAGTAACAACTCTCTGGGCAATAAAAGTGTCAAAGAAAACATCTGTTTTCATGAACTTCCCCTAGGACAGTCTGTATACCACAATATAAAACCCAGACACATTAATGGGATTAACTTTTATGCAGAAATAATGCTGAAGCGTACGATTATGGATTATGGTCGCAGTAAGTGTATTAAATAAGCTCCAATCTTGCCTTCCTGAACTTTGATTTACAAAACTTGAGTATTTTAAATCCTGCAGAACACCACTCAAGCCCACTCTGTTTTGTAAATACTACGTTTTTTGCCTAATTGTATTATTAACATGAAATCACCAGATGCAACTGGATGCTAATAAAAACTAATCTCTCTCGGAAGGAATGGATTTCTAAGCTCGATTTTATGAATTCTAAGGGAAGACCAATGAACTGAAAAGTTCTTTATGCAAACTAAACGTCCTGATGTTAGAGCTGTTTCCAAGTGTGACTCGGGAGTCTTGCTATTGGTATATTTCTTACCTATATTTTTGCTTTCAGTGGCGTTTTAGCTTCCACGGAGACTTGCAATTTAGCTTTTGCAACTGTGCTGTTTATCTCATCCATCTTTTAAAAAGATAAACAACCAAAAGATCAAAAGCCATTTCAGTTCATGTTTTCTTACTTGCCTGTTTCAGCCAGACTGCATCTGTCGGGAGCCCTAGGAGTCCCAGCTATGGATCCCACTAGTTTCTTGTCCTCTTTTCCCACTTTGAGCAGTGCGAGGCGTAGCGCCGAGCAGGCTGTTGACATGCTTGCGGACTGTCTTTTTAAGCTAAGGAAGGATCCGAGCCCTCCACTTTCTGGACTCGGATTGCCTAATATGGTAAGGAATGTCCTCGGGCTGCGCTGTTTTGCCGAGATACCAGGGAAAGTTGACTAGGAAAACAGAACAAAATAGGTGAACTTCTTGCTAGCTGATAAGAAAGGAAAATCATTTAATCTAGGTAGCGTTATAGGAGACTGCTCATCATCCGCCTTACTGCTCCTAGCCCCAGGTCCCTTCTGGGGAATAAGGATGCAGAACTTTTCCCCTGGTTTTACCCTTGAATATTTACTTATAGCATAGATGCAGTGTGACGTGGGAGGGAAGCCATCTGGCCCACATCCAAGGGAACGTAGGTGGTAGCTGTGCGTCACTTGCATGGCTATAGTTAAATGATAGCAAACTTAATTATGTGGAAAGCAAATCTATGAGAGATTGGGTCTGTTTAGTCCTGTTTATAAACAAAATGCTCTAATGGGTTGTGTGTGCTGCAGCGAGAGGAGATCTTTAATATGAGTGCAGCTAGCAATATCAAGATGAGTTTAAAGTAGCAGAAAATTGCTGCAAGAGCATGAGTTAGTGTTTGCCGTAGAGCTTAAAGTGTGGCGAAGAACGTTTGTATTGTATTTGGAGTACCCTGGCTTCCTTGGGAGGTAGAGGAAGAAGACACTGTAGAACTTAAGATTCATTCTGCAAATATTTCTACAAAAAAACTCTTCACATCTGCATAGACGATTTGCTTCATGAGTTCTCCAGCCTAATATGCCTCTGTTGTTTTTACTTAACCTTAATGTTTTGAGAAGGTTATTGGACTTGCTGTCTGCTGTCCCTGCCGGTACAGCATTTAAATCATCAGCGTGGCTGTCCAGTTCCTATTTACAGCTCTGGGAAAACATCGTTTGTGCTTAAAGCCAAGCAGGCCAAGTCGGCTACGTAGACTACAGGGTTACAGCTAAGTCCGTTCAGGTTAATTCCTGCAATTCACCGAGTTGCTGAATTAGGAAGGTGTAATGTGAAGCAGCGGCCATGATGGAGATGAGTAACACAAAACCAGCTAATAGCCGATTCGCGGGTCCTGGTAAGATGAAGCAAAATAGCAAGTCCTCCAGGAATGATTTACAAGGTCATAGAGCCGTAACTATTTAAGGTAACTTCATGCTTTAACTTCTTCTTTAGGAAATTACTCTCTCAATTTCTATGTAGTCCAAGGTGACAAATCTCTCTCAGTTGTCAGCAAGTGATTTCTCCTGAAGTTATGGAGCCGAGCTTAGCAATGAATCGGATACCACCCCCCAAATACCTTGGCTTTTGCTGGCATTGCTGGGAGGTCTGTGCAGTTAGTTCAAATTATCCCATTCCAGCCCAGGGTCCTGTTCCTTTGCCTACATGGGATTCGTCTCACTGGTGTCCAGGGATCCTTTTTCTTCCCAGAAGGAACTGGGATCAGTGTGATGACACAGTGCGTGGGGCAGCAGCAGGATCAGCAGCACGTGGATGCATCTCTCCACCTCCACCTCCACGTGAACGTGGCACAGCCGCTCCAGGAGACAGGACGGGTTGCATTCGGTGTGCTTATTAGCCTTACTCAGCTGGGCGAGGAATGGTATAATTCCCTGGAACATATCCCAAAGACGAGGCAAACCCAACTCTTGTTGTATGGCTAGTTGTATCCTTACACTTTTTGACTTTAAAAGTTAACAGCATGTGTTTGTGCTGATATACCTAGTGGAGCATCACGCTAATTTTTGTTTGAAACTGTCAAACTCCATCTCATCATGACACGCTCAGAATTATGGAAGGGAAAAATATCTCTAAGGGCTTAACTACTTGTAGCGGGCTCTCTGCCCCCCGGGAGCTGATGATCGCATTTCATTGTCAGGCATCCAGCAGGCCACAGCGCGGTGGCTCTCCTGCTGTAGCTGAAAACACCCTTCACAAAAATCCAACCTGCAGGACTGAAGTTGTCGCGTGCAGCAGCAGATGTCTGGACAGCCCTGTTGTGTGGATGGGGTTGTCTGCCTAACGGAGTGGGTGAACTGTGCATGGGCGATAGGAAGTGGCTCCAGCAGATGCAACGCGAATGTGTTGCACCTGGTGCTTCCTTTCTAGCCCTTCTCACCAGTCTGCTGGGCAGCGCTTCCTTGTGGCCGTGTGGCAAAGTCCCTGTGAGGTCATAGTCCTTGTTGCTTGCAAGGACCATGCAGAACGAGGTAGCCTCGTGGTTAAGTAGTAAATGATTTGTCTCCCAGATATGTCCAGAAGGAGTGAAAAGCTGAAGCTGTATTGCCAGATGGCTAAAACGGAATGAAGAACAATCTACATTTGTTTGGAAAACCGAAGTCAAATTCTCTGGCAATAAAATATCCTTTGGAAACTACCACTGTAGGAAAAATTGTGTGTTCCAGTGACTCAAGTGTGGTGATGTTGTTTGTCACCCTTGTCTTTAAAAGGTCACTTTTTGTTCTGAGTTTGTATCCTCCTACGTGCTTTTGTTCAGAAAGAAGCCTCACATTAGGAAAGTCATTGTTTGGGGTTTGGTTTTTTTTTTACATGTAGCCATGTAGTATCACTACCAGAAGTAACATGGCTTGGCAGGAGCTGCTGCATTGTTTGGTATGTCAAGATGTAGAATCCTTAAGCTGTAAAACTCCTTCCTGGCAGGGATTTGCAACCAGCTTTGGTTTTTCACGCCTCGGTATGTTTTCTTTACTCATTACAGTAGGTACCCAGTACACAGCTAGTGCTGGGCACAGCTTTGTAATGGGCTTTTTTTCATTGCTCCTCGATTGCATCCTTGGGAGCGAACATAACCTTCTGCACCACAATCTGCTGCTGCTGTTGAAGGAAGGCCAGAAATAGGCTTGAAACATAGTTAGATAGCAATGTGTTGAAGTTATACGTTTGTTTGGCCAGCAGCACTGGGATATTGCGTTGTGTCAGCCAGTTGCTTCCACAGACGAGCTAACACGAAGGTTTTACAGCCGCGGAGTGGCTGGGGGGGGTGGGAAGTATGCAGAATCTGACGAATTTCGATAAAGAGCAAAATGGATCTGTTAGTGCCTGAGTGCTCCGAGAGTTTTATTTCTCTTGTCGTATTTTGGAAAGTCCTGGGGCTGGAAATGGCCGTGTTTACATCTGGTTCTCATATTTGTGTTCACTTTCTTCATTTCCCTGACGCTGCCTGTTAATGTCTGCGAGTTTCTGCCGCATTCCTCCTCTGTAATTCAACGCTCGTGCTTCCTCCCTGCTTTGTTAGAAAGCTGAATCAGGGAAGAGGTAACTTACCAATAAACACTTGCCGAGTGCCACCATTGAACAACTTCTACTGGAAAACGTTACGTTCCAACACTGCTTTATTCTTGATGGGAGCCAGTGGATGAAAACTTGATTTTTGGTATGAGCAGTGCTCTAAAGTGGACTTCAGAGTGGACAATGGAAAGAAAACATCTCTCCAGATGTTATCAGGCTGCTTTTTTGGAACAAAAGCATAATATTGACATTGGGAAAGAAGACTCTGACTATGAAAAAAAGACAGAAGCAGCTTTTGGATGAACATGAAGCAAATTATCTGCAGATGTCAGTCCTCCCCCTGGCGTGCAGTCGGAGCGAGGGCTGTGGCATACGGGGATAGAGCGTTGGGGTTGCACCAGGCCTCTGGGTTCGTAGCTGGTCACCCAGCCTCAAATGGAAGGAAATCTGTTTATTGTTCCTGATTATTGATTCCACTGTCATCCATTTCTCCAACAGCTTAGCATCATCCCTTCCGGAGATGCGGTTAACATAATGAAATTCTCCCCCTTCTGCAAACTTTTCTTTAAATTCAGTTCACAGCTTCTGAAGCCAGGGAAGTCCCCGGAGCTGGTGGTGTATACCTCTCTTCTTGTCCTGCTCCAAACGCTGGATTTGAGTATTCACCTTGTTCATTCTTCCAAAATCTCAATTCTCATCCACAGAACTGCTTGAATGCTTTCTCCTGCATGCATAATTTGGCACTTAGAGGTGCTAAAATGAAGTTTCTCTGCCGAGAATGGTGGTGTTTTGTTTGTGTGTGGTTTTTTTTAACTCTTTTCATCACTGCTTTTTGTTTTCCATATTTGTAAGAAAACCAAAAAAGTCTGAAGTTTTATATTTAAAATGTGCTATTCCCAGCCCACACTAAAATTATCTGCTTCTGCTCCTTCAAGGTAACCCAGGTAAGCCTATTAGCTACGGCTTCAGGCCTTTTGGTGATAAATTTAGTGAGGGGAATAAAAAGTGGGGGAAAGTATGATGCTGCGTGGGCAATTATAGAATGTCAGCTGATGTGTGTCTTCGGGAGGGGAGGAAGATCCCTTCCTTCTGCCTCCTATCCGTGAGCCGTAACGCCAGCTCCGCTCCTGGGAATCCTACTCAGAGCACTGCAGATGAGAGCCTGCTCCCTCGTCGTTTGTATTCCATTTATGGCAAACTGCTGCAGTGCCTTTACATCACGTTTACAACAGAGCTCGTTGCCTGACCAATAATTCCTTTGCTACAGTCCTTCAGCCTTCTGTTGCCGAAATAACCGTCGCCGCCTTTTTCAGTTCTAAGTAAACCCTGCGAAGCTATAATTGAACCTGTTAAAGCTTGCATGTAGTTTTACCGTGATTTATTTACGGGGTTTTAAAGTGGTTTTTATAGAGCATGTATTTTCAATCAAGTTTTCATTATCTAAAATAATAATGGGCTGGGTATTACGGTGAATACAGCTGCTACAGCTCTGACCCTGAGCTGTCCCGCATAACAGCAGCGCGCATCAGCCCTCTGGGTTCTTACGGTGGCTGCAAACTGGGTTGCAGTTCGCAGATAATGGAGAGTTGGCTGTCCAAGGAACGACGTTTAGTATTACAACCTTTAAGGCAGGCTTTTCGGCACATCTCCTCGGGTAGATAACAGTGCTGCTAATTTCAAACCGGCTCATTATGCGCCAAAATGAGCAGAATTTGTTCTGCACAAAGGCGACGGGCACAATGAATAAAGATGTGAGAGCAGCAGTAACGAGACTCGGCCTTTTCTGTGCAGGTCAATTCCGTTCCAAAAATTCTGGTAGTGATCTTGAGACTTTTTAAGCACGAGATCCCATGCGGAGGAAGAAATGACTGGTGTCCCTGTAGCCGGGGTGTGGAGAGCACCAGTACTGTCACCCTTCATCCAGCTCTGGCACCCTGGATGTGAAAACGGGATCCTGGACTTGTCAGAGCAAAGCTCAGGCTTCTCCTTTGCAGATAACAATGCTCACATCCAAGCACTTGGACACAGTGGAAGGATAGGGCAAGGCATGCGAGTCATTCTTCCAGGGAAAAAAAAGTAATTGTAACATTTAGTGTGTGGAAAGTTATTTAGGGCTTAAGTAATCAGAAATATAGGACATCCTGGGGTGGATGGAATCCCAGGATTTGTTAAACTGTGCCCACAGTACAAGCACTCCTTAGCTTTGTTGTTGTTTTGAAGGGGAGGGTCTCTACTCCATGGATTTCGGTTTTGCATGCCAATCCAGTAACATAAAAACAATTGGAAATCAAATCTTGAGTCTGTTCTCTGTAGCTCGCATCAATAGTTCAATAGCTAATGGATATTTTGTGTTTAAGCTGAGTTTCTCTGCTTCTTTTACAGACTACTTTAAACCCAGAACAATTACTTTACGGGCATATAGTGCCAGGATAGTTTATTTCACTCAGTCTCTCCAGAGAGGTGTCATAATAAATGTGGCTTTAGAATGGATTTAAGTATTGCATAAAGTAAGAAATACACATTTCAGTATTTCCCTGGACTTGGACATGACTGAACATACAAACGTGCTCTGCTCCTGCAGGAGCAGAATCCAGACGTGAGGCGTGTGAAGATTTTGTTCCTGAACAGCAAAGAACTGAAGTCCCCAGGAGGTGCCAGCAGTGTCGGGCTCAGCGCAGCCTGATTTTAGCAGGGAGTTCCTCCGCTCAAAGAAGAGCGAGCGAGATCATCCTCGAGGGCTGCGTTTGTCACTCCCAGCTGTGCCAACTTACTGATCCCCAGTGCTGAGGCCAACCAACAAGGCAGGTTCACCCACGGTGCTGAACCATCGTACCCTCCAAATCGGTGTGGCCATGGCCAGGGCTTTTGGGAACGGTCCCTGACAGTGCCCAGCTTGTGCATGGAAAAGTCTCGGTTGGTCTGGGACGAAACGATGCCAGAGATCTTTCTGACAGCCCGGTGGTCTGCGGGATTGTGCGCTGGTGCTCAAGGACGTTCCCTGGCTGTGGTTAATCTAGCAGATGTAGTCAAGGAGAAGGTACCCGGCCAGAAGGTCCATGGTGTGCAGAGCATCCTGGTGCAGCGTGGCCCCACGTACGTCCTCAGCTCACCCCCTCCATCAGCTGAGCCCTGGGTAGCCGGGGAAGGAGATGTGTTCTTCCCTACGTGCCTGCTCGGGGGAGATAGGGAGGTTTGGCTCCAAATGAAAGAAAAGTCAACTGAATGAGAAGTAATTCGGTGGCATACAAGAGAGCGTGGTGAACCTGATGTGGAAAATGACAGCTAGGACTTTGAGGAGATAGGCTTGGAATAATTTGTTCCAAAAATACCGACCGCTCTCCCTCATCCTTCAAGTTTTATTAGAATTCTTGTCTCCCAAGAGGGCTTCTGTTTTCCTTCTCCCCTGCACTCCCGGAGAACATGCCGTGGGCTCACATCACCTGGGAGCATCGTTCTGCAGCGCTGGCTGTAAACCCTGGCTTTGTTTCCCGTTTCTGTCTGCTGCAGGTTGGAAAGTTACCGTGCTGCTTAAATTCACATTATCAGGGTAATATTCTGTAGGTGAAGGTTTTCAACGCAGATAAAAAGGGCATTTGATTTTTTCCCCTCAAATACGTGGCTCAGAGCTTCATCCTCTTGCTGGTATGTCTGCTCACACGCGGGTTTCCCCCTCTGTTTACAAAAAACACATTCTGCTTGGGTGCAAACACAAGTGTCCTGACCAAAGGAAGGGCGAGGATGGCTGCCTGAAAGGAAAAAATGTCTGAAAAGTGGCCGTAATCACCATTTCTCAGAGCAGAGAAGGTATTCGTGCTGCTTTACTCAAAGCTGAGACAAAACTTCAGAACGATATTGCCCATAAATACAGTTCAGCCTGAAGTCTCGTGCTGGGGCTTGTGCCCGGTGGCTGTATGAGTGCTGCTCGTTATTATTCCTGCTAGCTGGAGAAATGCTCCCTCACAAAAGAAGCAGCGCCGCATCCACGGCACAGCGCAGGCGGGTGTTGCACACTGAGGAATATTCTGACAGAAGCCGTCAGATCTAAACCGTGACCTTGAATATCCGAGCCGTGGGGATGTGAGGACACCCGAGCTGCGAAGGAAGATCGGGTTTCGGACTTGCACAGGGGAAAACTTGAAAGCGTGAGGCAGCAGGGAGAGACCCCGAAACCGGGCACCTTTGTTGAAAGCACGCTGAAAGCCAGCGTGTTTTGCCATATTGCATCTCATTTGCTGTCTTTCTCCTGGCTAATCAGGATGCTATTTCTCATGCTAGCCCTTCTCTTTAAAACGAGTTCTTGTCCACCAAGATGCGTTTTGTCAATCTGCGAGGCATCTGCACTGGATGACTAATTAACTTTTAATTAGTAGGGAAGAGAAAGCTCGGGTTTTGTTTTGGTGTGAGGCTCAAGCTGTGAGTTCTTTACTCCAGCGTTCGTTTTGGAGCTTTCCTGCCCCTCAGCACGAACGTGACTCCGGAGGGATGCGGCAGTGGGTCACGTAGGGCTGGAGGAGAAGCAAAAACCTGCAGGGTGGACGTGTTGAGCTCCACCTCGGTGACTAAGCTGGGCTCCGGCAGCCTTGTGATCGCGGTTGAGCCACGGGTGTGCTGCTCGCCACACGGGTTAGCCCGGTTTCAATTCCTCGTCCTGTTTTGAAACCCCAGAAACCGAGACCGGCGCGAAAGGACAAGCCGTGTGCGCGAGGTCTATAAATGTGCGCTCGGTGCCCGAGTTACCTCCCTGCTGCTGCTCCGAGAGCTGGAGGCTGGGGGTGATGAGCGCAACAGATGGAGGCTCGAAAGATCAAGGTCCTGCCCCAGCCTCCTTGAGCAGCAGGGTGCCTGTCGCTGCCATCTCGTGTGTCCGGACTTCATTTCCATACCTTCAAAAGGGAATGCAGAAATATTTCCAGGCGGAATTCGACCTCTCCAAACTTTGTTCCTTCCTGCAGCAGGTGAATAACGAATCCCCTGTTTTCTCATGCTGAGGTATCGAGCAGAAACCTGATCTCGAAGTGACTTTCCTCGAGACCAGCAGCCCCACAGCCACGTTTCCTTCTCTGCGGTCACTCGGCGATGCTGCCTCACTTCTGGGCAGTGCTGAATGCGGGAGGCATTCACACAGCTGCTGGTCCGAGCACCGTGCCCTAAGTATGGGTGTCAGAAATTACCCCATTGCCAAGCAGTCTGCAAAAACAGGGCCGTGCTTCAGGCCAACAGGGATACATGAACGTAGTAATGGTTCTTCAGTAGTTTTATGGAGCTGTTCTTTTGCACGTACTATGAAATATTTTGTGATAAAGCGACCTGTGGAGCCGCAGCAGAATCCGCGCTGCAGGTGGGTTAACTCCCGGCTGTTTGGGCAGGGGCTGCTTTGGGTGGGCGTAAGCAAGTCCAGATCAGACCAAACCCTGCCGAGTGGCACCGCATCATCAACGCTGCCTGAGCTAGCTCAGGTACTGAGCTGACCCCTTCAGGTACTGGGGCTGACGCCTTCCCGGTGAAGAAAACCGGAGGCTTTTGCAACTTGCTGTGCTCGACTCTCGTATGTAGCGTATGGGAGCTCTTAAATCAGCTCACCCGCTGTGTGTTGGAGGGCACATTTCCCGTGCGTTTTAACATTGAACGAGCTGGAGAGGCTGCTAAAGGTCACAGAGGGCGGCTGCCCAGGGAGGCAGCGTTACGGCAGAGCTCGCTGCGAGTTTGCTGAGAGGTGCCTGCCCTCCCCACCCTTCCTTTCCTCCAGGCTCCTCTCCCCTCCTCCTCGTTCCCAAAAGCTCACTTGAACACGTACGTTACACAAGCGAAGTGTCGCCTTCGCGCGGCTCCCAACAGGCTTCTGAGCAAACAACAAAAATCCTGTTGTGCTGCATGAATGTGTACTCCCTTTAATGGTATGAACTGCTCCGTGTCCTTTGAAATATCTCCCTTTGTCACGGCCACAAAATGCGTGCTGAGGCTGGCGGCTGGAATTTAAGCTTTGCAAAGTGCAGCCGCTTCGCCTCCAACCTCCAGCTCTCAGCCTGCCCGGCCTTGGGAGCTTAGAAGTTTTTTTTTACTTTTTGTCCTGTTCTCTTCTTCTTTTTTTTTTTCCTTTTTTCCCTACAAGTGGCAGCCCAAATCCCAAGCTGAAAGTGAATCGCTGCTGCTGGCCGCCCTCCAGCATTCCTGGCTGCGCGAGTAAGGATCTGGAATGTCAGAGGCAGCGGGGAGGGAAGGGAGAAGCGTGCGCGTGGGTAAAGGCGCCCGGGAGGAGGAGGACGGAACAAAACACAACTTCATCTGGACTGCCCCTTTCCAAACCAGTGTTTGTTCCTGATTTATGCTTTCGCGTTTCACTTAAAGCATGCAGCTCCGCGCAGTTACGGCAGAGAGCTCGCAGCAGCGCTCCGGAGTAAAACAGGTTTTTGTTGTTTGTTGGTTTTTTTTCTTTTTTTTTTCGCAAAAGCTCCGTGTCTAGATAAACTCAGCTTTTTCTCTGGCTCTTCCTCTTGAGCCGGGAGATTTTTCCTCCTCCCGTTTTGGGGGGGGAGAGCCTCCTGGTTGCGCGGCACAGACGCGAGGAAATGCCCTTTTGTGGAGATCGCGGGACGGGGCCCGGACGGTGAGGGTGGCACGGCGCCGGATCGCACCGCGTCCCTGACACTGCCTCTTCTGCCTGGACAAGAGACCTTGTGGAGCCTCAGCTCTCTCTGCAGCAGATTAATGCCTAAAATTATACACCCTAAACAGCGGGGTTTAATTACCAGAGCTGTGAATAGTTTAATTAGTTTGTTCTGACCTTGGAAGAAGGACCTGCCCAGCGCTGTAGAGCGAGAGGAAAGCAAGACTTTTATCGCTTCTCAGAGCTACCCAGCCTGCGAGGCCATGTCGTCCCTGTACACCAGGAGTAAGGATTATACTCGAAGCAGGAAGGCTCAGTCAGATTCGCCCCCATCCTCTCCTTCCCCGATTGCAAAGACACTCAGAGTAAGCAGCCTTTTCCTTTCTGTATTGCAGGGAGACCCGCTCGGTGAGCGGCGTCGGCGGTGGTGGTTTGTTATCTTGCCCTCGGAGACCTGTGTCTGGGGTTTGTTTTGGAAAGAGGATCGTTGAAATGAAACTTGGGAAGGTGCCTCTGTAGCAACAGGTTTTAAGAAAGCTGCAAATTCCCGGAGCCCTCGCGCTGCGATGATTTGCGCTGCTGGCTGCAGGGGGCTGTGCGATGGCAGCTTCCCCCCTGCCCTGCTCGCCGGGGGCAGAAACATCCCTCTCCGGCAGCCTGGTGCTACGAGAAAGATGAAAATGAGGCAAAACCTGAGCAGCTCGTTAAGCTGCACTCTTCCCATCAGTGCTTTTGATACAGCTGGCACAACGGGGTTTGCTCTCCGGTGGGGTCTGAAGCCTCGGGGCTGCTGTGAGCTGTGCTATAGTTTAATCATTTCAACAAGACAAAAGGAAAACCACCTGTTACGGAGGGGTTGGCAAGTTGAGAGAGTTGCCTCGTCCTCCCTGAACTGGGTGGGGGTGTCCTGATCTAAGGAGGTGTTTGGAGGTGGGAACACCTTGTGACAGTGTTGGTGTTAGCTCTCGGGCAGCTCCCAGTCCCTGGGGTTGTAGGGGCAGCTCCCAGTCCCTGGGGTTGTAGGGGCAGCTCCCAGTCTCTGTCATTGTAGGGGCAGCTCCCAGTCCCTGGGGTTGTAGGGCAGCTCCCAGTCCCTGTCGTTGTAGGGCAGCCTCTTCACAGTCAAGCAGCGTTATCATGCCAGCGTCGAAGCCTGGAGGAATTAGTTTTAAAAAGGCAGACTAATTTTAGATGCCAGCATTAAATTAAGCTGAGCGCTGGTGTTTGCTCACATCAGATACGCGTTGTCTGCTCCTTCGTAGTGACAAGTCTCGGGCTGGGAAAGGCGTAGCCCTCGATGTGCAGAGGTTCAGCCCGCTGCCGTGGCCGTGGTGGGAGCTGCACCCTCGGCACCTTCCCTGCCACCAGGAGCTGGGGTCGGTGCCTCGGTCCCGCCTGCAGCCGGGGCAGCTCTGGGGAGCTGGAGGTGCTCCCTGCCCGTCCCCTCGGCTCTGCTGGGTTCCTGCACCAGCTGGCACAGCTGCGCTCGCCGTTCCCAGTGAACTGAAACAGCATCGAGAAGCAGCTTAATAGGAGGTGGGAAACAGGTTCTTAGTCACAGAATACGGCTGAGAAACGCTTTAATTTCTCTCAGAAAGCAAGTTTTTTTTTTAAATCAGTCATGTTCTGCGTACACACTGACTCATTTTCCCCTCCTGATGCAGCTAGGCACATAAACGTAACAAACATCTCACACAAGCTGGGGCTGCCGTATTGGCTTGCACGGCGCCTGCCTGATGGCGTTGATGCAAATAACGGGAGCTGCTCCTTGTCTCCATCGATAGCTGTGACGGGATCACAGGCTGGGGGGTGTCACGGTGTTGAGCAGGAGGGGAAAGGGAGAGCCTGGCGAAGAGTTTTCCTTGGCCCCTTGTGATTCTGGTGAAAGCAAGCACCACGAGCAAGGAAGCCTTGCTTATTGCAGTGTTAGTACTGCTGGACGTGGCACCGGAGCATCGCTGTGGCAGAAGCCGTGCCGCAGGCACAGCGGTGTTTGCGCACAGGTCCTTGGAGGGAGCAGTCCTGGTGTGTCAGGGCTGGGGAAAGGCCGATGCCTTGGAAGGGTTTACCTCAAACTAAAGCAAAGAGTTAACTCAGACAGCGTAATCTCCAAGGCAATGTAATTCTGCCATGAGCAAGAACAGTAATTAAGTGCGTTTTCCTATGGATTTGCCCCATGATTGTGCGTGTCCTCCTTTCACCCCCGTGCTAAAACGGGGGTGAAAAAACAGGCAGGAGTGTGAGATCTCGGAGCTTTTTAGATTTCCCTCCAGCTAAGACTGATTCCCGCCGACCTGCGGTGCTAAATGTTCCCATCCGAGCAAGGGTGCGAGAACAGAGGAGCAGGCAGCGAGCCGTGCTCATGGTACAGACGTGGAAACCTCACGGAGAACCAGGCAGCCCGGAGGAGGACTTACTTATTAAGGCAAAGAGCTGGGCGCAGATGGCATTTGCGGAGAGCTTTCCTATGGCACGCCCCGCTGCGCCTGCCCTGCTCTTTGTAGCACTCCTACTTAGGTGTTATGATGAAGTTGCGTGGGCTTTTTTTTTTCCACCTGTAACTGATGGGATCTCCGCGACTGCACAGCCGAGGAGGGTGAGCGCTTTGCAGTGAGCCGCTGCACGTCACAAGAAGGGCAGTATTCTCAAATACGGCAGGGCAAGAGCAAAAGGCACGCCAAGGAAACTCTGCAGCGTGCCCCAGCGCCCTGGGGCGAGGTGAAGAGCGTGAAGAGCTTCAAGCTGCCGGCCCCCTGTGTGTGCTGGGCGGCGGTGGCTGCACCTTGGCTGTCAGCGCTCGATGTGCGTCGCTCGCTTCTCGAGAGGCTGTAGAGTCGCTGTTGGTCCTGGCCGTGTCCGAAGGTTCAGCAGAAGGCTTTTCCTGTCTGCTGCTGGGTTGCTCCCCCGTTAAGCCACCTTCCCTGCTTGTTCCTTGAGCTTTGCAGCAGCATTTTTGGCAGTAGGGTCTCAGCAATCAAGCGTTACGGATGCTCCATCGTCCGTGCCCGTTGATTTTGTTCTGCCTTTCTTTGGAGGGGCTGAAGGAGCCGTGCTCCGTAGGATCTGCCATGCAGGAGCGCCTTGACCGGGCCGTATGTTTTCACCAAGTCACTTGAGAGCAATACTCCAGCGTAGAAAGCAACTTTCCAAATCGCCATGCGTTAGCTGGCCTCCAGATCCAGCCCGCGGCCGTTCCGCTGCCATGGCAGTCACTGCTCGGATGCTTCCCACCCGGGTGTGATTTTGATGTGGCCACACGTCCAGAATCCAAAGCAAACCTTCAAGGAAGAAAGCTAACGCGCGCGAGCATTAGCCATTGGAGCTGCAGATGCTTGGTGTGCAAATACAACCGGCATGTTTTGGGTATTAACACACAAGTAATGGCATAAAATCTTAGAGGTCTGGTAACGCGGCCAAACCAGACGTCTTTTAATCACGGAGCGATGTCCAGGAGCGTTGAGGCGCTGGTAGAAATGCCTGATCAGATTACAGCCCTCGCAGAGCTCCGCGTGTAAGCGTGGCTGACGGTCACTTTGCGCTCTGTTGAGCAGTTTTGCAACAAGTTTGGTCTCGTTTCAGATGTAAATGCTAACAGGTTTGTTCTCACGTTAGTTAGACCTGTAGGAATCACTCAGCTTGCTGCGCTGCTGCTGCAGACGCGTTAGAACATAAAGGGTTCTGTGAGCATCGCTCCAGGAAACTTTATCTCCCTGGCTTTCCATCCAGTGGCTTGGACTTGTGCTGGTTGTGATAAAAACGATGCTACAGAAATTGAAATCGGGTCAAGTAAGTTGTCTCGTGACTTTTTCTTTCTCGTGTCTGGGTTGCTGACTGGCTGCACAGGGTTTGAAGAAGCTGTTGCATCCTCTCTGGTAGCCAACATAAAAGTGGGATACCGAAACTCAAACTTCAGTGTGATTAACTTCAGACCGTGCTCTTCCTCACCCTGATTTGGTTCTTGGTCTGATCGGTGGGTGTTCCTCAAGCATTGTATTCCTTAGATGGATGTCTGTAAGAAATCATTCTGGGTTCTGTTTGTTCTTTTTTTGTTGTTGTTTTGTTTTCCTCCGTAAATGTCCATATCTGGAAGTGTATCAGGAACGTCTGGTCGTCCTCTGGGCACCCCCGGTTCGCTGTTCTCTGCTGTGACTCAGTGGCCAGACAGCTCTCTTCCGTCCCTGCCTGGATCCTTGGGTATAAATAAAACGGGCCAGGGCGCATGCTGTGACCCACGGAGCAAGTGGCGCACCCAGCGGGTGTCCCTGTGGCCAAACTTTCTTCTTCAGCCCCCCGCCCTTCCTAAGAGCTAATCACGCCAAAGCCATAGCGGGGAGCCTGTTAACTACTGAGTGGTCTGAACGGTCACGGACCACTGCTTGTTCCTGTGCCCCAGCCCTGCTGCTTTTTCTAGGGCAGGTGAAACCCTGCTGTTACCAAAATAACATTTTCTACTTGTTTCCTACTGCTCCTGTGCAGCGCTGTGCTGCTCCTGCAGAGGATCCTCGCAGAGTGCTAGGGCTGGGCCTACGGGACGCGGTTTCACACGCAGTGCTGAAATCCCACTGGGACCTGGCTTGTGTCTTGTTCTGGCTGCTTTAAGCGTGGCTGCTCTCAGAGAAAGCAGCCCGTGGGGCAGCACGGGGACCACGTTTCAAACTTCCCACTCTTCCCCTCCGCCACCGACAAGGTGGCTGGGCTCAGAGGGGAGCCGCTGGGAGCCACGTGCCATCGCTCAGCGCCTGCAAGGGACAGAGCAGGGAATGAGCCCGGGATGCCCCAGGGGTGAGGAGGAGGAGGAGGAGGAGATGCGTGACGTGGCTCAGCCCGTGGTACGGCCACCCGACCAGGCACGCTGGCAGAGCTGGGACGGGGAGGTACCGCGGGGTGGGAGCGGGCGGCCAAGCGATGGGAGAGCGGGTGGAAACCGTGGGCAGGAAGCCACTTCAAACTGCTGAACTGGAAACCGGCGTTTACTGCAGTTGCAGGAACCTATTATAGCTTTGTTTGCCATGAAGGGCCTACAGCCCCGTAGAAAACAGGGCTAGGAGACACAGAGCTTGGCCCGTCCGTGTCCCCGGGGCACCGGCAGCGGAGCTGTGCCGTTCCAGGCAGCTTTGTGCCGTGCGCTCGCAGACTTCCACCAAGATGCTGCCTAATGGAGCTGCAACTGGTGGTCAGATAAAAACATCCTGCCCTTGGGGAGCTGTTAGCATTTTGGTTTGCTTTTTGTGGGGTTTTCTTTGGTTGGTTGATTGGTTGTTTTGTTTTTGTTTTCCAAGGAGTTTTTTGTTGTTTTTTTTTTAATGACCCCAAGTTGCTGAGGTTACTCTTGCAGTCCAGCAGAAACCAAATCTTTGGAGCAGACGTCCCCAAACCGATTTGGGTTCAGATCGCTGGCTGGCAGCTGCTCTGGAGCTAGTTTAGCCTGAAACAAATGAGGAGGGAGAGGGACGGCACAAAGAGTCTTAACTCCGACAGCCCAGGACGCTCAGCGTGGTGCAGACAGCCCGGCATACCCAGAGCAGCCCTGATGGCTTTTCCATGCGAGCACTCCCCGTGGCTGGAGCGGTGTCACGGGAATGCTATGTGGCTGCAGGACGGAGGTGTTCAGCAGCCTTCGTCGGCGCACGCTTCGTGCCAAGACGTCGGCAGGTTGGTTTGAGGCAGCTGGATCCTGGCTGCTCCCCTAATTAGTATTTAAACACCCGATGATAGCACCTGGAAGCGACCCAGGGGAGCGTTTGCAGGGGCAAGGCAGAAGCCTGCAGACCTGTGCCGTTCTCATACCGGAGAGATCTGGGAGCGGCGATCTTCTTTCTCCTCTCGGGTCACTTGGCCGTTCAGCTTTAGTTGCCTCATGTCTGGAGAGCTTTGTCTAAGCTCACGTCGCTTTGCAAAATGAAATTTTTCACCAATAAAATTTGATCCCTTAGAAAAAGAAGGAAAAATAAGAGCAGCGAGCCCAGGTTTCTGAGTTGTGGCCTTTCCTAAATTAAAATACAATCCAGCCTGACGTTTTACACGGAGAGCTTTAATCCCCCGGAGACCGTGGTAATAAACTGCAGCTGCTGCAAAGCCAGCGGGCCGCGTGAGGGAGGCGCGGGGAACTGAGGCACGGGCTGGCGAGCGCACAAACGTCGTGAGGCTGCAAAACGTTTCGGTGTGTTTGGGGTTGCGGGAGATGCGGTCGTCAGTCCGCCGCGGCCGTGTGTATTTGTTTCTGATTAAACGTGCGTTACCCGTGCTGTAAACGAGGCGATCTGTTGCAGCCCGCTGCCAAAGCCGCTATTTCATCCTGGAGGATCTTCTGATATTATGCTTGGGTAATGGCAGTTTTTATTAAGCAAAGTTTATTGATTTATAGCTTGTGAAAACGTACTTTGCATCGGGCTTTGGGGAGCTGGGGGTTAGATGGAGGTGGTTTGGCTACGCCAGATTATTAATCATATCAATGGGATTTTGTAATCCTTGCGTTTGCACAAAAGCAAGCGTTAGCTGGAAGGCAGCAGGATCCATCAGCTCAGCTGGAGCCAGCAGGAAGCTGGAGCGAACCACAGCTCTCAGGTCAGCGGAGCTTTCCAAGGGAGGCGATGACCTCCAAAAAAAAAAGGAAGAAAAAGTAACAAAAGCAGTGTTCAAAACAGATCTTGTAACCGTTCTGCACCCAGCTCATTGCCCCTGCCGATACCTGGCTGGACGAGCGCATCACGGGGAGCCGGCAGCTGCCCTCATCGCCTTTCCTCCTTCCAGCTCGCCTCTCGCACAGCTCCAGGGAGACTTGGAGCCGCAGCAGCAGCACGGGGCACCGGAGAGGTTGGAGGTTGTCCCTACAGCTGCCGTGCCGAGTGCCCGCACCAGCACGGCCGCTGAACCCCAGGAACCCGGCGGCTTCTCGGCACCCAGCTCCCTGCAGCATCCCTGGTGGCTCTGCCTCTAAGTGGGAAAGAAGCGGCCCCACAGGCAGCTGGCTTTGTTTTGTATTTATTCTCTAAAACAAACAGGAGGACAGTTGCCAACGCAAGAACAAAATTGGAGAGGTTCGTAAAACTTCCTCTCTTGATTAAGAAGGGGGAGGAGAGCAGGGCTGGAGCTGCGCTCTGGGATCTTGTTAAATGGTGGGTGGTTAGGCACGGGCGTTGATCGGGATCTCTGAAACAAAACACACCAAACTAAACTCCATGAGAACTATCCTAAAATAGTGCAGATTTGCCTGAGGTTGGCCAATTGGAGATAAAGAAGCATAAAATGTTCCCAAAGCATCTATTTTCCTTTTTTTTTTTTTTTTTTTGGAAAAAAAATGTAAATAGTAGACTTTCTCTCCCTTTGCTGGGTCAGTTCCTAGCCACAGAGGAATGCAATTGGAAGCAATTAGGCCAATTTCTGACTTGGCAAGAGAAGTGGCTGATCCCCCTCTTGGCGCTGCGTTTCAGGGCTTCATTTTATCTAAACCTTCCATGAGGAACTTAGTTTTAATTATACTTTCCTGAACTTCCAACAGCTGTAAAAGCTTCTGAGCTCCTGCCTTTCACAGCCTGAGCACGTTTCTAAAATCAAGTCCCTGGGGCGCTCCTGGCGCTTTGCAGCATCGCAGGGGTACGGAGGGGCAAAGCCACGGCCGGTGCCCAGCTTTGCCTCATCCCTGGAGTGGCCAGCATGAGAGCAGAGGGCAAAAGAAGGTGGCTTGTGCAGGGGAAATCAGCCTGGTATGATGCTGTTTGTCCTTGTTCTCAGGTCCTATCTCACGTATCCTGTGGTTTGCCAGCCCAGCTTGGCCAAGTCAGCTCTGACCCTGTCTGAGAGGCTTGCAAAAATAGCCAGCCCCGTTTGCTGCCCTCTGCCACCCCCTAGGCTCCCTGAACACGCTGCCCACAAGGGCACGGCTGAGAGGAAAGAAGAGGAGATCTAGCAGGTGAATGGCAAGTCTGGGGGAGACGTGGGACCCCCAGCCTCCCTCCACAACAGGTCCAGGAGCGAGGGGTTACCAGAAACGAGAGGCACGCCCACGAGCTTTCTGTGCTTTTAAATTTCCTTTTAGAAGGCTTCCACGTGCAGGGCTCGGTGCTCTCGGCAGGGCGCCGGGGCTTGAGCTCGGCGCTGGCTGCCGGGAAGGGAAGGCGTGCTGCTTTCCGAACCAGGGCAGCCACTTCTGGCTCCTCGCCGCTCCCCGGGGTCCTCCTCCCCCCCACACCCTGAAACGCTGTGACCCTGTTTAGGTTGTGAGAAGGATAATTTCACAACCCCAGGCTTCCGTGGCTGCCTTTTCTAGTCAAACTTGTGATCCCGAGGGAAATAAAGCAGTCCGGGCAACACTGACAGCACAGTTCCAGATTTGCCAGGAAAAAGAAACAACACAAAAAGCACTGTGTTCGTACAGATGGTGCAGGTGTTTCTCAGCATCTCTTCCTTAACCTGAGCAGGTCGTACGGTGTTCAGTCAAGAATAATCAAGGAAGAGAAAGCCCTTTCTTGCAGCGTGTAAGTGCACGTTTGTTCTCTGGTGGTCTTGGCTCCAGTTTCCCTTTGTTTACCCCAGCTTCTATTTCAAGAAACGATGGAGGGAGAGCTTTGCCCTTCACCTTCTGACACTGACCTCGGAGCTTGAAGCTCTGGGACAGGATCTCCAAGCCGATGCAACCTTCTTTACTGCTCACATACATGATGCAGTAAGAGAGCTGATGCTGTGTAAGTTTAAGTGATGTATTTAGTGGTTTTAAAGAAGAGGCAGTAAATGGAGGAGCAGTGATCGCTGAGATGGCAGCGCAGGTGCAGCTGGAAGCACAGCAGAGGTTTCCAAGGGCGCTGTGGCCAGCAGCAGGGCGGAACAGGGCTGGAAGGAAGCTGCTTTCTGTTGGAAACATTGCCGATGTGATGTCCCAGTGGCCTCTGAGAACGTTTGTCTGTCTTTGAGCAAATAACAGGGATGTCTCAGCTAAGCACGTACTCCAGTGTTTGCATGCAGAGCTTACGGTTCCCCTGTCAGGTACCTCTCCAGCAGCACAAGCGCATCCCAAGTGCACAAGATTTCGGTCATCATTCTGTTTGCCTCATTTCCTCAGGCTTCAAAGCCTTTCTTTGTGCTCAGAACTGCTGCTTTTCATGTCACCGCTTTTACTTGGAGCCTTTTCTGTAGCTGAAAAGTGGAACTGTGTTGTTTTTTTTCTCATTCAGGCTTTTTTTTCCCTCTTCTATCATAATTTTTAAAAATGAACAGGATAAGCTCCTCTTTGCAATACCAGCACTGGCCTTTGTGCAAAACTCAAGAAAATATTGAGCCAGAAATGGATTTAAAATAAAATAAATATCCCTTCCTTCCCTGAAGGTAACAGCAAGCAGAGGAATGATCTGCTGATGAAAACTGTTTTGCACCTTCCGTTATAGCAGGGCTATTTCCAGCAGCAGCTATAATGTCTTGTTCCCAGACCCAGGCTTCATCCAGTTCCTCTCAACTTAATCATCTTTGTCACAAAAATGCCACTTAACTGAAACAACGTGGTGAGAGGCACCCGAAAATTGAAGGGTGAGGGGAATGACGCGGGCTTTTCCCAAGCACCGTGACTGCAAACATTTCCCATAACTCGGCGCCGTGCGATGCCCAGCGATGGGGGAGAGGATCCTGCAGGTCACGGGCCACCACGAGACAGCGACTTGTTTCCACCCAGCTCGGCTGGCTCTTGGAACCTGTCCCCGCAGGTTGCTGGGGATACCCAGAGCTTTAAATGAGCCCAACAGGAGACAAATCCCTGGAAAGAGAAAGCACTGAGCATGAAGAAAAACCCAGCTTTTGGCTCAAGAAGCCCCAGAGGTGCCCTGTGCTGGGGTGGGGAGCGTAGGAGGGAAGCTGCAACGCGCTGGCAGGAGCGGGGCCCGCAGGTCCCCTGGTCCTGACTGGTGTCTCCCTCCCCATGGAGAGACAGGGACAGTCACAACCTGAAATAATTCTTCCCATTGCCCATCACGGGGAGGTTTTACAATGCAATAAACTAGACCCTGGTTTGTTATTTCTTTTCCTTTGGTGTTCGTAATACCTATTGTAAATTATTCCTGTCTTACCCCGCCCCTCCTTAGTAGAAGCACACCCCTGCTCTCTCTGCCTCTGGAGATTGTTTGTTTCTCTGAGGGCAAAAAAGGCAAAAATGACGTTTTCCTCCTGCTGGAAGTGCACAGACTTGCTTGGGAACCTGCTCAGGTTTTTCTTTTATTGCTCGGTTTTCACATTGCCTTGCCCTGCCACGTGTGGACTTTCCCAGCACTGTTCAAATACATTAGCAGGTGTGTTTGTTGGAATAAATGCAAGCTTGATATTAAGTGGATTACTTGTCGAGCCGTTTGTCATTGTAAGGGGAGTTGTCACTGAAAGGGATTAGCATAAAGTGCACAAATAACTTCCAGCAAGAGGCTTATTAATCACTTCCTAATTCCCCCTCCCACCGAACCGCAGAGCCTGGGTCACTGGGCCGAAATTTCAGGGGAGCTGCCAGGCCGCAGGCTGGGGCCACGTCTTAACGAGGCAAGTGTAAGGAGCTCTGCTGACAAAAGACCCCAGAGATCTCGGCCAAGGCATCTGTGGCTGAAAACGGGGAATCTTTCTAACGATACCCAGCACAAGAGGCTGGTGGTACGGTGACTGCTTCTCAGCTCTGAGCTTCGTTTGGGATCTCCTGAGGAGGGTGCGGGGCCTGGGGCACCCCTGTGACAGGCCGAGGGAGCTGGGGCTGCTCAGCCTGGAGGGGAGAAGGCTGAGGGGACCCATCCGTGTGTATAAATGTCTGAGGGGAGGCTGTCGGCAGGATGGAGCCGGTCTCTTCAGTTGTGCCCAGCCACAGGACGAGAGGCAGCGGGCACAGACTGAAGCCCAGGAGGTTCCGGCTCAATACGAGGGGCACCTCTGTGCTGTGAGGTGACAGCCCTGGGACAGGATGCCCAGAGGCTGTGCAGTCTCCTCTGGAGATACCCAAACCCTGCCTGGCTGCCATCCTGCGCAGCGTGCTCGGGGTGACCCTGCTGGGCCAGGGGCTGGACCAGGTCATCCCCAGACCCCTTCCCACCTCGGCCATTCTCTGATCGCAGAGCTTCCAGGGTCCCAGTTCTCAGCTTCTCCACCCTCTCTGTCCGTCCCTGACACCTGCCCGGCCGTCGGAGGCATCGGTGGGTGCAGGAGCGGGTCTGCGGCCTGCGTGCTGGGGGCCGGACGGGCAGCAAATGGCCACCCGGCACGGCGTGGTCTGCTGGGCATAGTGGTGTATTTAAACAGCACAGAGTACAACACAAGCACGTCTGGGCACCAAAAGCCTGACCCCTCTCCTTCTTCTTGCGTTCGCTTATTAAAAGGCTGTAGGGAAATAGCTGGTAGCACTGGAAGGTGGTTTGTGCTCGCTTGCAGAAACAGCACTGCTCATAACATTGTCAGCGGGACATCGGGCTCAATTTCCAGTTCAAGAGACTGGAAAAGCATCAGACTGCACCTTCGGTTTGAGTAAACATTTGCCAGACGGTGAAACTTGCAGGAAGGAAGCACTAGATGAGGGTGGTACATCCTGCAGGACACCTGTGCTATTGCTGTTTGACTTTGGCATTTGGAGGAGAAAGCTGTCCAGTCCAGAAAAGCCCATTAAAAACTGCGGTTTACCACAGCCAGGCCCTGCAGGATGTTACAGTGCCAAGCAAAACTCTTCTGTAACCTCCCCTGTGCATTACTTGGCCCAGGTCATTTTTGGTGAGTGAGCAACGACAGAGCTGAGAGCTGCACCGCGGCACTTGGGATGTCGATGGGGAAAGCAGAACCCGAGCCACACTACAACCAGTGTGAGGAATATTTTGGCTGGCGGGGGCTCGTCTCCCTTCCTCGGGCAGCTCTGCTGTGTTCCCTGCGCTGTCGTGAAGCTCTCCTTCGTAGGGGAGGTGTCTGCCCGTGGAGAAAAAACAGTTTGTGGTTTTCAGACATCCAGTGTGAATACGCAGAGAGCTCAGCGCATCTGGTCCATTCTCACCCGCATCGTGCATAGGACAGCAATCAAAATCAAGAAGAATAATTTGGTTTAAAAAGGAAACAATAGATTAGTTTTGGTCTGAGGAATGGGTTTCAATTCTGGAAACGAGGATTTAAAGATCAAGGTTCAGTAGTTTTTAGGTTAAGGAAAGAAATTAAATCCGAAGTACTTCAGAGCAGCAGAAGCAATTGAAAAGATTCAGGCAGGAATTGGTGAATCGCAGTTTGGGCGTGGGAGGTAGCGCTGTGTAGCTTATTGTGAGCTTGCTGCTTGTGTCAGAGGTAGCAAACTGCTGCTACGTGGCTGCTCTGTGATTCTTGAATTGAACTGTTAATTCTTCTGGTTATTAATTCCATTTTTCTTTCTTTTCTTTTCCCTTCTCCCTTCAGCATGAAAGACTTTCCAGGTAAGAGTTTTGTTTCTTGGATTTTTTTTCTGTTTCGTACTTACCAGTGGTACTTTTTCCTGTGGCTTCAGGGGTTCCCAGTACTTCAAACCGATAGCATAAGCTGCTGCTGGCCATCGGGTACTTACCTTAGCAGAACTGTTGGGCCAGCAGGCTTCCAGCCTGCAGAGAGACAAACACTCTGTGCTCCCTTATGAACAGAGCCCATTCCCACCACGCAGATGGGAGATGCACGGGAAGTTACTGCCCTGTTGGGGTTCGGGCTGATACCCACTGGCCTTTTCCCAGTTGTTTCAGTGCTGATGCTCCCTGCCCTCGGGCACTGTGCTGCGGCAGGAGCGTGCTCAGCAGTCCCAGTGCCTGTGCACGGCCCCGAGCCCCAGCCCGGCAGGCTCAAACAGGCAGTCCCGACGTGGTCGCTGCTCCATGGTGCTAGATCCTCTTTGCATTTTAGGTTGGAAGCAGCTACAAACCCTACTACTGCCAGTGACTCCTCCTCCTACAGCGATCGTGCCTCCAGCCGCTCCAGTGCCTACACCCGGAGGGAGAACCGGTTAGCTGCCCTCAGCAGCAGAGCAGAAGAGGAGAGTAACAGGGACTATAAAAAGGTAGGAATTTTAGATGGATTAACGTCAGTGCATGTACCTTAGAAGCTGCCTGGTGCTGCAGAAACCTGCGCTGAGTCTTTGGCAAGAAAGAGCAAAATAGTTTCTTTTCGTTTTCTGTTTCCATTGCCTTTGGAAATGACTCTTTTTCAAATGCAGCAGCTCCTCAGAGGGTCGAAAAAGGACACCATGCAAAGGCAGATATCTGGGAAGGGGGAGTGAGGAATGAGGCTGGAGAAATGTTGGAAGGGATGTGTGAAGGAGCAAGAAAAGATGTTGCCGAGCACTGCCAGCATGACCCAAGTATGCATACCCAACAGAATTATTTTTGCTGCTCTAACACTCCAGATATTTTTTCTGAAACTTTCAACATAATCCTTGAAAGCTAACAGTACGGACTGCCATGGCTTCAGGGTTTATATACACATCTAGTATCAATGCACAGACCATAGGAAAAGCAATCAGTTTAAGATGACCCAACTAGTGAAAGAGTGTGACTCTGAAAAGCCTTCCACAGTAAGCAGCACTCCATTCTTCTTCATGAACACAGCTGTCCAGAAGAGGCAGGCAGTATGCCCAGTTTGTCCTCGTACAGGGATGGAAATCTGTGGGTTTGAAGGAAGTAAAGGAAAAAATCCATTTCCATGTGCCCTAAAATTGTGTTCCTTTCTCCTCTTCACTGAAGTAAAAGCACAGAAGAGCAAGCTGGGAAGCACAACAGAGTCATAGGTTTAGATACATCCCTGCATGCATAACTTAGTACTTTATTATGCTTGGGGGTTTATCTAAATTCAAAGCACCGCTTTTCTTTGCCTCTTGGCTTGTGTGTGTGAGCACCCTACAAAACAACCAGCTGTTTTCCTGATTCACGTGATTTGTGAAAACACAAGTAGAGCATCCCAAGTAGACCTGTTTGCCCTTCCACTATACCGACCTGGGAGAGCGATGGAAACCCCGCAGCTGCCTCTGCTCAGTGCTAGGACTCGTGGCGTGGTGTGGCAGAGCTGGGGCTGTGCACTGGCTGAAGAGCAGCCTGGTTAATGGAAATACTTGCTTTGATATTTCAGTTATATGAAAGCGCCCTGTCTGAAAATCAAAAGCTGAAGTCAAAACTGCAAGAAGCCCAGCTTGAGTTGGCCGACATCAAATCAAAGTTGGAAAAAGCAGCCCAGGTAAGGCAGAAACCAACTCCTGGACCGGAGGAACTGAGCACTGGCCTGTGACAAGCCACCACATGTTTCAGTGCGGGAAGGGATTTGTTTAGCTCGTGGGAAGGAAGGTGCTACAGAGGGGACTTGTATATTTTTGCAGAAATAAGTGTGGTGTGAGTGATTCTCTAAGGACTGCTTCTTTGGGCAAGTGTAGGCTGTCTAGGCCTTTGTACAGCATCCTGTGAAATGCTCTCAGTTTTAATAGCTTTCTGTTTTTAATTTACATAACAGAAACAGGAGAAAACTTCTGACCGGTCTAGCATGCTGGAGATGGAGAAAAGGGTATGTATGTGTCTCTGCTTTCTTCTGAGTCGTGATCTTTGCCTTGAATTACTCTGCAGGGCATAGCAATTTCTTGAAGGAAAGCGTTAATTAAGAGATAAGTTATATTTTTGCCTTGCAGAGCAGTTCACAGTGATAATTGTGTTCTGACCTTTCAATGCCTGAGACTTCTCCGCTCTCTTTGCAGATCAGCCACGTTCTGGTCTCAGTCTTTTGTTACGGGAAGCTACAGACCAACAGATAGCATTGTGGGGCTGTTGGCCCATTATGCCTTAAAATATTATTGTTCCTTGTAAATAAAGTTTCAGGGTGGAGAGGGGAGCAAAGCACACCACCAGCTGGGTGTCTGTCTCACGATTATACTTGAAATCTGAACGTCTGGATGCTCCTTCCTCCTAACTGAGCAGATTCATTGCAGAAAGCTAAGCTGACCTTGCAGTGTGTGGCTGTCTCTGCCCTAAATGACCTTCAGTCAGGTCAGAAGGGACTCCGGGAGCTCTGTAGTCCACCTGCCAGGCACAACTAGTGCTGAATTTGAACTACCTTCCTCGGGGCTTTGTCCTATCATTTCATGGAGATTTGTAAGTGTTGAGGTTCCACAGCTGTAGCCCTTTGTTGCGGTGCTCAAATATCCTCAGAGTGAACTTTTTATCTTGTGTCTAGTCAGAACCTCCCCTGCTTCAACTGATGGCAATTATCTCACATTCTCCCACCACATACCTTAATGGTTAATTGAATTAGAGCCAGCCATCACTATCATCTGAACTAGCAGCTGGGGGAAGTCAGGACATGGGTGGAGCTTTGCTTTGTTAGAAAAACAAATGTGGCAGTGAGAGCATTGCCCTGAGTGGGACATTCCTAACCAGAGGGGGCTCACCCCCACATCCTATCTCCCACCAGTATGGGGTGCTTCCAAGATGGGGCAATGTTCTGCATTATTTTTGTTGCATTAGGATCACAGCAGGCACAAATGCAGGTTTCTGACAGAAAGGAGTGTTGCTCAGTGAGGATGGCAGTAAGGGCTTCAGGACAGCCTCTGCACTTTGTGTAGCTGTGTACTGGTTGGTTCCCAGAATCTGCTGCAGCAGTCAGTCAGTTTTGCAGCTCTAAAGTCCTAAATTTGTCTGGGAGAAGCAGGATTTCCAGACACCTTTCCCTGGTTGCTGTTTGCTATTTGATGGGCTCGATGGGTTTTGTCATCATCTCCTTTGCAGCAGGGGACATGGGGGAAGAGTCACCTGCATGGCTTCACCTGCACAGCTCAAAATAACATTTCATCAGAAAGCCCTGAAAGCTGGGATCACTAAATGTAGTGGGATAGTTTCAGTGAAGAGAGCTCAGGGCTCAGAGGCCCGCCTAAATGGGCCACAGCACAGATCACCTGCTGCTTTACCAGCTGCCGTGTCCCATCTGATCAGGTTGGTAACCTGCACGTTGCTTCGAGATGCTTTTCAGTGACTGCTCATATATAAGACTCTTGCTTTTCCTTAAAAGAAAATATGCTGTAAGTTTTTCCTCTAAATCCGTGTGACAATCTTTGTTATGAATCCTTGTAAACAGGAGAAGCGAGCCCTGGAGCGGAAACTCTCTGAAATGGAGGAGGAGATGAAGGTAGGAAATAATCTATTCACTCTATTCTATTTTTTATGCTTTGTATTAATGTCTCTGGGGATTGTCACCCAGGAATAGGATATTAAAAGCATACATGGGAGGGGACTCGTCACCTCTGAGTGTGTTCCTTTATGCAGAGAGAACTGCATTTAATGGCTATGTTCTCCAAACATGAAATAGTAATAAAACCACTCTGATTGCACCATATGTTTTTATTTGTTATGCTGTTTGATCTGAGAACTGTGAAGGCTATTCTCCATAAATGCTTTCTAAAACTAACCTTTTGTGGCATCCATGAGTTTCAGTTTGCTGGTCCTCTGTGCTAGTCTGCGGCCCAAGTTAAGCCGTTGCGGTTCTCTCCAGATGGGTAAGAAGACAAAGCTGGCTTTTGAGATCACGCACACTAGCCAGGAAAAAAAACACAGAGTGATTGTATTTCTGTACTCCCTTCCTAAAGCATGTCACTGGAAGGCTGTGGCAGTAAGTCAGCCTGGAATGGATTTCAGCAAAGAGGAACTTGCTTCCTGATGAAACATACAGCATGGCTTACTGTCACGGGACGTCCCCCGCTGACCGCTCCTTCACGTCCCCCTCTCTCTCGTGGCATTGCTTCGGAGGACGGTGGCCTCCTGCCGTGGCTGGGATGCCCTGCGAGCATGGGGCTGGCGGGGAGCACTGCGGAGCAGGAAGCAGTGTGTTGGCCGCCTAAGTACACCTGAACCTTCTCACTGATTTTTGCAGCGTTACATCACTGTACGCTGTACGTTAATGCTCGTGTTCACAGAATGCCCCTCTCTGCTCAGTGTCCTGTGCTTCCCTTCCCTCTGAGCATGATCCAGGTGGGACCAAGCTACTTTAACGAGGAAAGACTCAGGGATGAGAGCCGTGAGCTCTCTCACCACAGTGTGCTGATGGAAATGATTTTCTGCCATCCTCCAGGAGGTTCCAACTTCATTTTTCTATTTCAAGCTTTGTGTATTTACCAAGCGTACATCTCTGAAGGACCCGCTGGCTTGTGCTACGTCCTCTGCTGCAGTGAGCAGCAGAACAATTTGGTGGAGTCTTACTGCAAAGGCTCTCTTGTTCTTTCAAAGAGGAGAAAATAAGTGTGGATGCCCTAGCTAGAAGGGGAAGGAGAAAGGACTGAATGTGCCTCAATTTCAGGTCCTTTGTCCACTCCACAGGTGGCAACATTTAACTCCAGAGAGACCTCCCCATCACTACAGAAATGGGCCCTTCCAGAGGAAACACAGGCGGTAGCATTTTGTGTTGTTTCTTTCGCTCTGTAGATTACTCCACAAACCAGCTCGGTCCTTGGAGTAAAAAGACAAATTGGTGTCCTCTAGTGGTCTGTTGGTTTTGAACGCTTCTATTGGTTCAGAAAGCAATTAGTGAAATAAGGGGCCTGTAGGGACTGTTGGATGCTGCCAGAGCTCCTCTGGTTTGGGTAGCTGGGAGCTGCAGACTGATGGAAGCAAAGATGGTGCACTGGGAAAAGCACTGCCAGCAGTGTAACGTGTTCTTGTATTACCTGGTCAGTGCTGGGGACAGCACAGGAGCTAAAGCAGGCTGTGGTCTACCTGGAAATGAGCTATCAGATCCTCAAGAGTGATGCTTGCTCTTTGCTCCCTGCTGTGTTCCTACTGCCTTAAACAACCAAAATGGGCTTTTGTTAGTGGAATAAATAGACAAGGTACTTGAAAGTATCTCTTCTGAGGTACTATTCTGTTTCCTTTTCAAATCCTCAAGTTGCAATTGTGGTGGAAAAGTTAACTCCATCCCAGCCAGACCCAGTACAACGCTGAGTACCTGTGTGTGCTGCGACGTTTCTTTTGTGACAGCCACTTAAAAAAAGGGAGTATGAAATCTCTGACAATAAAAACATTGAGCTGGACAAGTCCGTAAGGAAAACAGATTTTCCGTGTCGGCTTACATCACGTCTTAAAGTGGGGGAGTCAGCCCAGTTGTGTTTGTGCAGAGTGAGATAACTGCAGCAGAACATCTGCGTTAATCCCTGGGGTGTAAGTAGTGCCAGGAATCAAACCTGTTAATGCTGGCTGGACTTGCATTCCTGCTACTTTCGCTAATTGAATTGCTATTGAGCAGAATCAGAAGGAATAAGCAATTTAAACAAATCCCCCAGTTTCTGTTAAGGTGGAGAGCAGCAAGGGGAGATAACCAACCACGCCAGGTTATGACATCTTGACTAACACTGCAGTTTTCAGGATTCTTCCCACCAGTCTGTGAATGGAACCGGTCCGTCCTGGCTTGCATCCTGCCTTTTGGTCCAGCTCAGTGCTTCAGGTGTGGCCGGAGCAACGTGACAGCAGCTGACTCCTGTGGAAGGGGAGGCACGGCAATGTCACAGAAAGGTCCTGGGTTGCTGGGACACAAACGCTGTGTGCTTCAGCCCAAGCTTGAGGTAACAAGCTTCGTTCCTGCCATGAGTTTACCCACTGCTGATGAAGCTGTCAAGAAATGGAGAGGATCAGGACGAAATCGGTGATCTCAAAGAACTCCTTGATGCTAGAATTGCTCCTGCAGGCCTGCTGTTGGGAAGGTGACAGGCTGGTACAGCATTTTCCTAAGTGACTGCAGAATTTGACTGGAGATAAAGCAACTTGGCTGAGGAAGGGGAAAGAAAATTAGCATTTGCACTGAACTGAATTCAATGCCAAGTGCCTGAGGTCCCAACTTAACACAGCAATTTTCCTTGAAGGTCACAGAAGCTTCTTTATTCTGCAGCAGCACTGCACCTCCTGGCTTTGTACATTGTGCATGCTTTGGGCGTTTTTATTTCCCCTAGTGTTGCAGGCACAAAATCCTTTAATTGAAGGCAAGTGCAGCTGAACTGAGAAGCCTGCTTTCTGTGAGCCAAGCATCCAGCAGAGTGATAAGCAATCACAGCGGTGTCATCCAGATTCTGGTCTTTGCCCTTGGCTTCAGGCCCAGCTTTCCAGCCGTCACTAGGTGTCTCTGAGCATGATAAATAGAAAGCCGTCCTACCTGCAGCGCACACACACTTGTTCATAGGTGATCCTTTTTAGCATCTGCAGCAGGGTGCTGAGGCCGAGCTGCGTCTGATGGTGCCGCGCTGCAGTTTTGTGCTGTATTGGCATGGAAAAGTAGAGATGGTCTCTAAAATGACCACAATCCTTTCCACCCCCTGTAGCACGGCACCCCCTTTTGCATATGTTTGCCATCCTTTGCCAGCCAGATGCTCAGCTGAGTTCCCCGTAAGGAAACGGAGAACATTTGTAATCCGGGGTAGCACAGAACGAGATGGCTCTTCCAGCCTGAGCATTCCCCCTGCGGCTCCTGGGGACGGTTGGTGACGGGACGGCCACGGCCTGAGCTGTGACATCCGTCTGTCCTCACCGGGCACAGGACAGCCTGCCCACCAGGATGGTGGCCAGGATTTGGGGAGAAGTGTCCCCGCTGAGGTGTCCCGGGAGCTTTCCTGCCCCATGGCTCTGTCTCGGGACCTACTGGTCTATCTGGTGTCAGAACTGTGCTGCCAAAGGCCAGGACTGGTGAGGCGGGGGGGGGCTTCACCGCTTGGACAGCCAGGGGGGCTCAGCCCCCATCCTTTCTGTGACTCCTCGCTTTGACTTACCTGCATTGCTTCTTTCGGCTTTGCAAGGCTTTTGGATGAGGTTCCTTCATTCCTTAACAAGGAGCCAAGGCGGTGCTTTTGGGCAGCTCGAGTTGAGCTGCAGGGTGGGGGCTTCCTGGGCTGCTTCTCCTTTGTACAGGGATGAGCCCTCCAACAAAACGTCCTGGATGTCCTGGGGTGCAGCAGTTCTGTGGGGATCTGCAGCCAGCTCCCTCCCGTGCCATCAGGTGGAAGTTCCTCCTATCACCATAGGTTTGCCAGTGCTCTTCTGGTTCAGAACAGCTTCGTTACTGCAGGTGGCGACTCCCTCTGAACACTTTCTGTTGATCAAATGGCAGAAAGGAATTCCCTTCCCCCCCGGACCCTTCCCTCCCGCTGCTCCCCGCAGGCGAGGGGGGGGACGCAGGCAGCACGGCGCTTTGCAGGCAGGACGGGAGCTGCTTTGCTGTGGGCTGGGATTTCTTCACTTGAACTTAAAATTCCTCTTCTGGCAGGCGTTCCCCTGCCTGCCTCCTGCTGCCCTGCACCTGCGCCCCCTCCTTCGTGGCAGAGGCTTCCCCGTTCCTGCGGGATGAGCTGCCGGGGGTAAGGATGGGATGATGCCCAACAGGCACCCCCTGGCACCACACGTGCTGTAAATGCCCCACGTACAGTTCTGCTTCGGTGTCACTGGGGAAATGTCATCCTTGAACGAGAAATGGTGATGTCTGCACAGCTTCTGCCATCTTCCTGCTTTGCCTTCTGCGTTGCCTCCGTGTCGTGTGTGTCCCCTGTACAGCCGTGACTGTGCTCGCCCCACCTCGGAGGCTTGGTTCCAGCACTGTCCTGTGCTCCTTTTTGTGTTTCTTCCGTTACTAAAAATGCCGTGTTTCGAATGCCTTCTCTTTAAGATGCTGTCATTCATACTGCCATCGTTAAAATAAAAGCCGTAGTGTTTTAACCTTGCACTTCTAGATGAGATACGTTGAGCCTCAGGACAGAGTAGAGTTGAATCTGGTCAGAGTGACACGGACAAAATCCCACACGCCCCGCGCCTCCTGGCCGGCCCGAAACCTGGGCAGACCCGGGAGCTCAGGTGCCGTAGGGACGGGGGCTGTGAGGTGACGTGTCTGGGTGATCCACCACAGGACGGTGACACTCGCACGTCCTCAACGCATAAATAACATCGCCGAAGGAGCTCTGGTTGCTACACCAGGCTGCTTTAGCTTTTGGAGACACGTGAAGAAAAGGAGGCGTGAAGAAATCCCCAGCTGCCAGCGGTGCTTTCATAGCCCGTGGAGGTGGGAAGTCAGCGGTGATGGTTCTCAGTATTAAGTCTGTGGCTGCGTGCTGGTGGAGCTTGCACCTCGATAAATTAGAAAATAGCCAGTCAGGGACTGCCTTGAGGTAGGAATTGCACCTTTCTAAAGCTGGGGGGGCCCTGGAGAAAGGGAAGGGTCCCGAATACGCTCAGCGTGTTGTAAGGCTTTCTCCGTATGCATCTGAGCCGCTGCCTACCCAGCGCTCACTGCTACTAATTTTTCTTTTATTCTCTGTTTTACTGCTCGTGGACTAAATTCACCTTTCTGTGCCCTTTTGTCTCCGTGGTGTGTTTTCTCTGTATTTCTGTGTCCACTCCTGTCACTCTCTGCAGAATCTCCACCAGCTCAAACAGATTCACACTCTGAGGCAGATGAATGAGCAGCTGCTGGCCGAGAACAGGGCTCTGACCCGGGTCGTAGCCAGGCTTTCACTGCCCGCCAAGCCCTCCGAATCAGAGGAGCTGTAGCCGCTTCCCCTCCGGCTCATCTCGCCTCCCTCTTCCACTCTTCCAGGCAGGTCTCCGCTCCCGTGGCCGAGCTGCTCCCCGCCTCGCCTCTCCCCAGGCTGCCTGATGAAGCTTGGGGCTCGAAGCAGCATGTGCCCGAGGAGCCCGTGCCGGCCAGCAGCACGCTGGCCCTGCTCCGGCTGCGGGCAGGGCTTGGCCTCAGGCGGCTGCCTTCACTTCTGCTGCCCCTCGCTCTGCTTGGCAGGTGCTGACCTCCGCCGTCCCCCTCCCCGCCCGCAGCGGTGGGTTTGCTTCTTCCTTTTTCCCCCGTTGAGCAGCAAAACAGGAGGGCATGCTCCCTGCTTTACGCCGAGGCTTGGAGGCCGATGGATGGCTCTGAAGTGGCTGCGGAGGAGCGGGAGGTCAGCTGCTTCCCCGGGGCTTAGCACGGCCGAATGCCTTTGGGGTCAGCATCCCCCTCCCAGTGCCTTACCTCGAAGTCGGTGCATTTATGGGGTGAGCCTGGTCGTGGCATCGCTGGGCTTAGGGCAGTGAGAAGCTGCCTCGTGGCAGACAGGGTTGTGCAAAGTCAGAATGAATCTAAGAATTTCTCGGGATGTTACGAAAAACGCAGGTTTTAGACAGGAAGGGGATTTATTTAAAAAAAAAAAAAAAACTCTAAAACTGGGCAGTCCGCAACAATTTCTCTCACTCAGCTGAGCAAAGAAAACAAGCTCCTTCCCTCACCTTAAACAGTGAGGTGCTTCAGTCTGAGTTCAGAGCTGCAGCCTCCCCTCTGCCTTCGGTGGCCTGGCTACGAGGCAGGGCAAGCGGCAGGGGGCCGACCGGCCGCCTTCCCTCTTTCCACCTGGTGTTTTAAAATTCACTGCAGAAAAATTAGTGTTTGAAATCCAAGGGCAAGCCTTCTGTAGCTTTGCCACACGCATCGCACCGTTAAACTGCATCCCTTCTTGCTGCTTCGGTGCTAAAATAAAGCTATGAGCGCTTCTTTCTGCGGGCCCCACCTGCCTTCTGCAGGTTAGTAGGGGTATTTGGGCCCCTACAGACATAGAAGCACTACAAAAATAGAAGCACTCTGCTCTGATGGGCTGGAAGTGGCACTAAGGTATGAAAAAGCCTATTATAAATCATATCAAAGATGATTAACCGTGGAAACGAACTAACCGGGGGAATTGGGGCTTCCCTTCCCGGGAGTCTCAGCGCAAGTCCAAGCGTTCATCACCGGCGTGCTGGGGGCTGACCGGGAGGGGATGTTCCATCGTACGTGCAGGTGGGCAGAGGAAACGATGCCACCAGCTTCCTGCTTTAAACCTGTAAAAATATCCGTGAACTGGTCACTGCCTCACCTTGTTCCCGTAAGCAGGGAGTCTCAGTCAATCTCTTTCCTGATGCGTTTTGAGATCTGAGAAGGGGAATTGACCAAAATCGCTTCCAGACCCGCAGCAATACCGTGTCACGCCCTGGAAGTCAGCTGTCTCTCTTCTCCCGCTAGGCAATAATCGCATCTTCGCTTCTCCCCCTGCTGCCACCCCTGCTCCGGGTGCCACCACCCCGTCCCCCGTGCAGGCTGGCTGAAACATGGTCGGGCTGATCGTCCCCCGCTTGCTTCTAGGTCGGAAGCTCGCTGCTTGTGTCCGAGCTGGAGAAGAGCTGTGTATCTGCGAGCTCATCTGTTTGGGGTTTTTTTTTCAACTCCTCGTAGGTCTAGCCCGGGATGTCGCTGTTACCCGTAACCTTGTCACCCCGGTGTCCTCAGACATCGCGGCCCTACAGTCACGGCACCATTTTAAACGGGCGGCGTTACTGCAGTGGCGCTTCTCAAAGAACCTCATTTCCCCAAATCCACATCATTTCCGCAGTGTCACCTTCTCCAGTGCCACAGTTAGCAGCGGCGGCGGAGCAGAGCAGAGCTGCTCGGACAAGCCCCTGGCGCTGCGGTGCACTGAGCATACACCGAGCTGCACCCCTCCTTAGTGCTTCCAGCGAGACCTTTATAAAGCTTCGTTTTCCAGGCCCTTGCGTTACCAGCCTGCTCCACGTGAGACTTATTTTGCAAGGCTGCTGTGCCCTGAGTGCCCGCAGCTTGGGAGGAATGACATTTAACAAGGCTGATTTTTAGCTTTCAGAGAGCTTCGCTGGAAACCGATGGAATCGGGTGAAAGCCAGGAAACTTTTCAAGAAGCTCCCGTTCTACTCGTATTTACCTTCCTCCCTTTTCCCATTAAATCACCAAGGTTGCACTGAGCGTGTTTAGGAAGCACGGCCACCAGCAGAGCTCCCAGCGCGCGGTAAAACTGGGGTGGTTGCTCTCTGATGGTGCTAACGGGCACACGTGGCGGATTTTCTCTGCCAAAGCAAGGGGCCGAATGTCCGAGCACTGTCCTGTTGGAGCGGTGGGCTCCTTCAAGCCTGCAGGGCCACCCCAGGCAGTGACAGAGGGGACAGGGACTGCCCATCTGCAGACCTCAGCGGGTGGTTGAACGCCTCCAGTGCCCTGGACGGGAAGCGGCGTGCTTTGTCATGGGGCTCGGGTGAAGCTCGGGAGGAAACGGAGGGGCTCAGTGAGACCACAAATGCTTTCCCCATCTCCCTGGGCACTTGGGTGGTGGCTGGTGCCTTTCATCTGGCCCTGGGAAATCCCGGAATGAGCCCTGAGCAGGGCTGGGGGGAGCTGGCGTCTGCCTCCCGGTCTGGAGCGGTGGCACTGGGGGGCTGCCCACGGGGGGCTGGGGAGGCGTTGGGTTGGAGCCAGGGCTAAAAACCCAGCTCAGGAGGAAGGAGACGGCAGTGCAGCTCTGCCGAGGAGCAGCAGGGGGATTTTCATGTCAGGGGAATTCCTCTAACACCCAAGATGAGTCACGGCTGAGCTCATTCTGTGCCTGTGCCATGGTGTGGCCCCGCTCTGGGGGTCCCACGGTGTGACCGTCCCTTGGGGACACCCCAGGGTGAGCAGCGCTGGGGCCCCTTCACTCCGCACTCCTCGGAGGGGCTCTCGGAGGAACACCCACCTGCAGCGTGGGAAACGAGAGGCTTAGGGCCTTTCTTTTGGCCAGGAATTAATGCTGGAAAGGTCTCGTTGAAGTTCTTTCTTGCTGAATTTCTGATGAAAAGCTCTCTGGCTGTTGGCCGTGGCGCAGCTGCCATTCCAGCCCCAGCATCAAACACACACGGAGCATCAAGGAGGTGGCTCTGGTGTGTTCTGCCACAGCACGAGCATTGACATTAAACATCTGTGGGATGCCAGAGAGATTTTTTAGGCTAAAGAGATTTTGCAAAGCAGGCTTGGTCCCGTCCTGAATTAGAAGCCCAAAGCTGAAAAAACGTCAGGCCTTTCTTTTCCCCTCTAGTCCTGGCCAAATGGGAAAAAAATACAGGAAAACAAAACGAAACAAAAACCTTTATAGTTTTCTGCCAAGCCCTAATTGACCTTTGGGAGCAGGTTTGGGCTGAAACAGCTCAGGAACGGTTCCTGCTCCCCCAGCGCAGAGGCTGGGGCACCGCTTCCCGCAGGGGCTTTGCAGTGCTCGAGGCCCCGCTCGATCCCCTCCAGCCCACGGGGCTACACCCAGCGGCCACCCCGCAGGACTCGTGGCCACCCCACGGCGCTGAGCACGGCGGGCGAAGGTGCACCAGGAGGAGCACGTGGGAGCAGGACACGAGCCGAGCCCGCTGCCACCCTCACGCCGGGACGTGGCCGTGCCGTCCCAGCCGGTTTTCCTCGGAGCTGCAGGGCTTTTTTTGCCACCCCGCCGAGCTGTAACCCTGCCTTGTCTTTGTCTTTGCGCAGATTTTGACGGAGCTGAAGTCGGACAATCAAAGGCTGAAGGACGAGAACGGAGCGCTCATTCGTGTCATCAGCAAGCTCTCCAAATAGGAGGCCTGAGCGAAGGCAGGACGAGGAGGGGTGTCCTACACGAGCTGCCAACCCCGCACCAAGCCCCAGCCCCTCTTTTCCTCCTGTCAAAAGTACAGCAAGCATTTCAGCCATGGGATCAACGTCACACCTGCCTTGCCCTGCCCTTTGCTGTACATTCCCTTTCTGCCCTTTTTTCCCCCACAACACACACCCCTGCCATTTTACGATTTTTAATTCAAGCATGTTGTGGTATCTCGGACATTTTATTCAAGGGAGAAGAGAAGAAACAGAAGGACTGGTTTCGAGCTGCCAAAACTTTTCCTTCCAGAAGCCCGGTGTATGGCATTGGACTCCGGTTTGGAGTAGGTAGCTTCTACTTTAAAAAGTGACGCCTAAAGAACTAACCCGGCACGTCCAAGCCCATTCTAGGTGGGAAACGTGAGCGTGGGCTGGGACTCTGCGGATGTGCATCAGCCCCCCAGGGATGTGGGACTCCGCCTATAAAGCGGTGCTGTGAAAGCCACCAGAGCTGAGTTCTGTAACGGGCTGCTTTGCACAGAGACCTTGTTCTCCTTTTGCCCCGGCAGACCGAGCCTTTTTATTTAGTGTAAGAGCTCAGAAAATGAGTGCTGACTCGGCACGAGGCCCCCATCCCTCACCCTGCCTTGCCCCCGCAGCCTGGGGGATGGCGACCTGCCCGGGCTCCTGCCCGGCGCTCTGCGGCCAGCGGCATCTGCTCGCTGCCTCCGGGCTCTTGCTTCCCAGGATAACATCAGATACTCGCCAAAGCTTCTGGAGGAGAAGCTTGACCCGGTAGAGATCCTCTGCTGCCTTCACATGCATTCGGGTGTGAATCACCTGGCAGGGAGCTGTGCCCACGCGAGGAACCGACCTCCTTGTCCTAACGGCGTGTGGGGCATCGTCCTGCCAGCTGCCTGTGAAGGCAGAGCCCCTAGAGGAGTCTGGTCGGGTATTTCAGGTACCTTGAGTTGGTTTTCAGCGTCAGGCTGACCAGCCAGAACACAGTTTTGTTTCTGGGGAATGGAGACAAGAGAGGGAATGCCAGAGTCCCGTCCCACCCACCCTTCCCTCTGTGGGAAAGCTCGGCGCAGCTCGGTTTCGAGGCGGAGCAGCGTGGAGCGGCGATCGCTCGTCCTCCCGCACGCCTCGGGAGGCTGCCCCCGTGCCAGGGGCAGGAAGGAGCTGCCCTGGGGCACGCTGGCAGCTGCGTCTCTAGGACAAAAGTCTTTTAATCTGTCAAAAGCTTGCAATAAGCCTTGACCTTGAAGGAAACCTCAAAGAATCAAAACACAAAAGCTTTGATGTTGTACTCGGAACAGTTGGAAATTGTTCTCTCTATGGGCATTCAGACAGCGACTCCTCCAGGTGCTGTGCGACGCCGGTCGCAGCAGTGGCCTGGTGTCAGACCTGTTGAGCTTCCCCTTTTAACAGACCCCTCCCAGAAGATGCCTCCCCTCCACCACACTCCTTGCTGGGTGCAGCCCCCTTTCCGTCCCCTTCCGCGTTTCCCCTCTCGTTTCCTTCGCCCTGCGAGTTCCCCGCTCCGTGTGGCTCGGGCACCGAACTCGGAGGTTGCCACAAGCCTCACCCAGCTCTGCTGGGCCGGGGAGGGCTCTGCTGGGAGCGGACAGGAGACACCTGAATCGGGAGCATGACTTGAGCTTGCTCAACAGGGTAACGTTTTTCAGTCTGTCCCGGGCTTTTTGGAACCTTTTGCTGGTTATTTCTTCAGAAAGCGCGTGTATTTTCCTCTCCCTTGGGTGTTTTTTTTTTTTCAGTTTCATTTCTTTTTACCTCTTTTGTTTTCCTTCCCCTCCCCGTCCTGCCTGTTCCCACCTCTCTGGCTCTTGCTGGAGCTGCCCTGCAAACGCCGGCAGCTCCGGACGGAGCTGCTGCTCCTCCGCTCTTCAGCCAGCGGCGTTCCGTGGGCGCGACGCGAGCTGCGGCTCCTCCTGGTACACTGAGGCCCTTCCTCTGCTGCTGTGCTTTGGGGAGGAAGAGACCAAAGCTGGTAACGGCATCAGGGTTTCTGCAGAGCACTGCCTAAGCCAAGCATCTTTTTATTATTATTATTATTACTACTTTATTTTAACCCTGCTATGTTGAACAGCTTTAAGTCTTGAGATCCGGTCAATGCTTTTTCTGCACGCCATTCCCACTTGGTGCACTCTTGATGCGAGTACTTCTGCATTTCTTGGTGTTTTCTCAGTGGTCCACCCCACACCTGGGGCTCTCTCGTCCCTAACGGGGGCAGGAGCCCGGCCCCTTGTGCTGCCCCCCTCCTCCTGCCCCAGCGTGCCCAGCGGGACGAGGGGCAGGGTGTCAGCCCGAAGACCCTGCTCTGGCGAGGCAGCGGGAGGAAGCCCGGTGGCTTTTAGGGAAGAGGGTTCAACCCCACCTGACAAATCCATCCCGCGCTGACGCCTTGCCCCCTTCCCACCCGGACGCTCGCCGCGTTTTACCCTAAGGAACGGTCTGCAAAGGGCGCAGAAGGCTTCATCCCTTTGGCGCCTTGCGAAGCCAAACCACTTTAGCCGAAGTGTCTGCTGAGCACTGGATTATCCTCCCACGCCTCGAGCGGGACGGAGGCCCCGCCACCAGTTTAGTCGTGCCGACTAGCCAAAGCTGTGAGTACTTGGTGATGGCGACAGAACTGCAAACCAAACGCGTGAGAATGATTTTTTTTGGTCTCACCTCGCAATGCCTGACATAAGCAGTGCGCCGAGGAGGTAGCGAATAGGACACCTTGCATTCTGCGCCTGGGACAGAGTGCAAAGAAAGCGGTTTTTAAAACTGATCCCTAGGTGAACCATTTGCCAGACGTGGGCTCCATTGGAGAACACAAGCTTTTTTTCTAAGCGATTGCTTGGGGTGAATTCATTTTTATTGCTTGGGGTGAACCCGCCTGTTGTGGCTGCAAGTTTGATGATGGCTCTTTGTAAATAAACTCCTTGGAGAAAGCAGGACTAGCTTACGAGATGGGGAGAGAATGTATTTTTATGCAACTTTTGAGTGGCCTTCCAAACCCTGAGATGAATGATTTGTTTTACTGGTTGTTGTTATATAGTATTATAAGTATTATGTGTTTGAAAGTTTGGGAATAATATTCACATCTATGATGCTTGTAAACACAACAGTATTTATAAATGAATAAAATAAGAGTTGATAAAATAGAAGTTCTGACTTCGCCTCCATCTGTCTGGAGCAGGGGAGGTGCTGGAGCAGTTCAGCAAAACGCCTCCTTTTTCTCCAAGCGTCCGTAGCACGGCAGTGTCCGTATAAAAGCAGAGATGCTCTGCGGGTACAGCACGGGGAGGGCAGCTCTCCCCTGCGTGCGTGTCTGGGGAAAGCTCAAACGAAGGCAGGTGCCCAGAGCCGCCTGCCCCAGCCAGGAGGGAGGGGAGAGGATCCGCCGGGCGCATCCCGACCAGCACAGGAGGGAGCCCTCCTGGGACGTGGGCAGGGAGGCGGCGTTCGGGAACTGTTCTGAAATAAGACTTAGGTGGGTTTGTGAAGCTGAGAGCTGCCCAAAGCACCTATGCACGGTCCCTTTTTCTTGCCAGCTTCTGGCAGAGACACGCTCCAGGCCCGTCTCCCTCCACGGTGCCGAGCCTTGTATTTGCTCTGCTCAGGAGTTCAGTCAGGACGAACGCGTATCGAAGACGTGGGTGCTGCAGCCACGTCTCCAAACCTTTGTCCCGGGTGAGGTTGCCAGAAAGCTCTGGGTGAGCGGTGTGGGCTGCGGAGGTCAGTGCCGCCGGAGCTCTGCCCCTCGGGGCTTTGAGTGCCCAGCGCCCCGGGGAGGCAGGGCAGGAGCTCGTCACCGGCACGTGCCGTAGGGATGGGATGGGAGGTGCTGGGGGCGAGGAGTTTGGTGGGGAGCTCTGGCGTCCTCCCAGCTGCTCGGTGCCCAGCATGGGGCTGGGACAGGGGCTGGCACCAGGGCCCGGGACATCCCTGCCATGTCCGAGCACCTCTCTTGCCCCTGGTCCCTCCCTCGTCTCCACGCTTGTGGCCATGGAGCCTGCCCCCTCCCCGAGCCCCCAGCAGCCAAACCAGCAGGGACGCAGGGCTCCTTTCAGCTCGTTTCTTTAATAAGGAGACAGATATCATTACAAAATAACCATTCAATGATCAGAGACGGAAACGACAGAGTCCACACGAGAGGAAGGGGCTTTAAAAGCAGCTTCCTGCCGGAGCCGAGCGCTGCAGAGGCCAGGACGGGCACGGGGGCCGGGGGTCTTCCTTCGCTGCAGGAAGCCACGAGACCCTGAGACTCCCAAAGGCGCTGCTTTTTCCTGCCGGCGCTGGGGGGAAAAGGGCAAAGAGCCGAGCTTGATGCGTGGACTCGCTCCCTTTCCCCCGGGAGGCTGAAGCTGGTGTCCCCAGGCGCAGCTGGGCTTGCACCACAGGGAAGGCGAGGAGAGGACGGAGCAGCTTCTCCCAGCAGCGAACGCGCCGGTGCCTTGCGGCCGGCAGCCCCCAGCAGAGCCCCGCAACTGCTCACGAGAGCCCTTTCACCACCACATCTCCGCCTTGTCCCAACCTTTCTGCCGCAGAAATGCCACCGCGGGAAGTCCCCGGTGCCGCTGCCCCCGCGTGACGGCCACCAAGCCGGCAGCTGACACGGTTCGTCCTGGCACCCCGGCTCCGCCGCCGAGCCCCACGAAACGAGGGGGCCGTGGACACACGGGGGGAGAAGGGGGGGCACGGCTCACCGGCGGGCCCATCCTCATGGAGCCCCGGCACGCCGTGGTCTAATATGGCTTCTAAAGTTGCTCTGACGGTGAAATGCACCAACGCGACACAGGACGCCGAAGCCACGATGTTGCCGCTACCCGGCCATGGTATAAACGCGACGAGACACAGGAACAAGACACACATGGAAGTCACGGCTGCGTCGGTGACGGCTCACCCTCCGCTGGCTGGACTGGCTTGGCATGCTTTGCTTCTTGGCGTATTTTCTTCTTTTGCGTGATTTAATTCATTATTTTTAAGGGGGGGGGGGTAGGGGGGGAATAACCGGGCTGGTGGAGAGCACTCAGGCAATGAGTTTGGTTCGTCGCCGACCCCGCCTCGCTGGTCGGGCACGGAGGCGCTGGCGGCACGGGGCAGAGCGTGCAGCGCCGCGCTCGGCTGGGAGCATGCTGCTGGTTACAGGCGGCTGCAGCGCATGCACTGCTCGTGGTATATACAGCTATGGCTCCATACAGCTAACTACACAGCTAAAGGGGGGGGGGGGGGTCAGAGGCAGCGCAGATGGCTTTAAATATGTTGGTTGATTTCCCCTTTTTTTTATTATTACAATTAAGAAAATAAATAAATAAATCATGTATTAAAGTCACAGTTCCTCCCCCAGGCTTAAAGAGTCCGAATGGAAACCTGCAGGCGGCAGGCGAGGTGCGGCGGGGCTGGGGGTGCGGGTGGGCTGGGTGCATGTGGGGGGGTGCAGGGTGGGGGTGGGGGTGTGCCCATGGTGTGTGTCCATGTGTGTACATGTGTGTCTGTGTGTGTCCATGTGTGTCTGTGTGTGTACACGTGTGTACATGTGTGTACATGTGTGTCTGTGTGTGTGCAGGCGTGTGCGCTCCTCCGCCCGCTTCCCAAGGAAGACGCCGGGGCCGTGCCCACCCACGGGAGGGTTTTGGTGCTCTTGCCAATTCCTCGATTCTTTCGTCTTTACAAACACGAGGCCAAACCCCCCGTGGTGCCCAGCCAGACTCCGAGGTTGGGGAGATCCCTGATGCTGTCCCCAGACGAGGGGCATCAGCTGCCCCCACCACATGCCCAGCACTCTTCATTAAAAACACCCCATGTCCCCTTCCTCCAGCTACACCATCCATGCAGGACCTTGCTGACCTGAACCCCACCAAGGATGGAGACGTCCCTTCCTGGGGACGTGTCCCAGGGCTGCTTGTCCCTCCTGGGTTAGGGTCTTGTCCCTGTGCCTAACCTGGACCCCTGAGCAGTGGCCATCCCCTGCCACCATTTCCCATCTTCTCCCTGCCGTCAGCTGGGGTGGGAAGCCCCTTGGGAAGCATCCAATGGCACCAGGGTGAGCTCAGCTTTGGCACTTTGTCCCCAGGCTCAGGGTGCCGTGCACCGAGGTCCCAGGCCAGGTGTACACCCCCCCCCCCAAGCAGCATCCCCAGCACCAGCGGCATCCCCACTGCGCTTTTTCTCGCTGAGCGTGCAACACCCTTTGCTGCTTCACTGTTGAGGACCTTCTCCCCACCACACCGTTCTCCACGACCTCGAGGACCAGCAGGCACAAGGCAGCGCTGGCCTGGAGCAGCCAGGATGAAGCAGAGCACCAAGCGCGAGGCTGACGGGGAGTCAGAGGTGGCACAGGGACACCCCGTGCTCCAGTACAGACTGGGCTGAACTGGGCAGGGCTGCCCAGCCGCAGGGAATGGCGTTGGTTTTCCAGCTCGCACTGTCCAAGGGAGGAGGGACGAGGATGAGGGGTCGAGCAGCCCGTGGGACCTGGGGGTCTGCAGCCCCTCCTTGGCCACGGGCTGGCTCTCACCCTCCCTGCTGATGGTGGGGGGGCAGCAGTGGGGCTGGAGCTCCCCTGAGCCCCCCCAGGGCCGTGCCGGGGTGCCCATGGCAGGGCTCAGCCCCGGGGACGCACGGGGACCTCGAGGATGGCACCAGGCACTGCTCCGGGGCTGCCTGCCCCCCACCCCCAGCATCGGGGACCTCTCCATGTAACCCAGCCTCGTGGAAGCACTCAGAGCTCCAGGCATTGATCCGGTGTCTCCAGGAGGCATACGGCCACACCAAGTGTGACGGGAGGCGCGTGCAAACCACCCCAGAGCTCCCTAAGCTCAGCCTCTGGTGACACGACAGCGGCCATCCACATTGTGACCCCAACCACAGCGTGCCCACAGCGCTGCCACTGCACACCCAGCCCCTGCTGCATCCCCGACAAGAAGCTGTCTGCAGCTACCTGCGCCCATCCCGGGGGGTCTGGCCACCACACCGAGGGCTCAGCACCCACCACAACGTCTCCTGCAGCACAAGACCTCCCCAGACCTCTCCCCAGAAGAATCCAAACCTGGAGCCGGCCGCAGGGAGCCCAAAACCACGTCTCTCGCCCTTCCCAACTGGGAGGACTGGGGGGAGGCAGAGCGGGTGCGGGGATGTCCCCAGACCTCCTGCAGAAAGTCTTCTCCACCGTGTTGCTGCCCACGCAGGTGTCCATGCCCCAAGCAAGCGCAGTGAGCCTGGTCACCTTGCGTTATCAGGCTCTGGTGTCACCTCCACGCCAAGATGCTCCCACGTGGGCCCACGGGAAGGACAGAGGCAGCGATACTGCGGGCTGGTGCTGGGCTGCCCGGGGAGCCCCAGGCGTGGCGGTGGCTTCACGCCGGGAAGGGATGGCGGGTGGAAGTGATGGGGCATGCGGCCGAAGGGAGCGATGCTGGAGAATGAAAAGAACCATCCGTCTTAAACCTCTTCCCCTGGAAGCTATTGGGACTGTCTGGAAACCCTTCCACAGCCGTCAAAGGGTATTTCAGCTTAAAACAGAACCAAAAAAATAAAACAGAACCGAAACCAAAGGTTGCGTAACTGAGGTATCAGTAGCTCTGGGTTGCTTTGACTGTCCACAGGCCCACGCCACGCTGGCCAGCAGATCTTCCTATTTGTTTTTCCCGAGAGCTGCATCGACTTCTTCCTCTGGCTTCAGCGAGTGCCACTGGGCGATGGGCCGCCGGGGGTTGGCCAGCATGTCGGACCAGTGCCGCAGCTCCGTGCCGGTGGAGTTGCAGCCCGTGAATATCTTGCCGATGGCTTCATTCTTCCCCAGCTTGTCATAGTCCAGCACCGTGATGACCACCTGCACTTTCTGGAGGAGGAAGCCTTCTTTAGAGAGGCTAAACAGGTGGGCTGTTTTGGGGCAGGGTCCTCTCCGTGCCCGTTCCTTCCTCCATTTCCTTCCCCGAGGAGCCCGGGGTTGTGGGGCCGTGGTGGGGCCCAGCTCGTCCTCACGTGGCCACCTGGGCACGTCGAGGCACCGAGGGCTGCTGTGGTGCTGCAGGCTGCCGAGCTCAATGGGGCTGCACAAACCGGCTGGGACAGGACACGGAAGGGCAGAAGGCACCTCCCAATGGTCCAGGACACCCCGGGGACCACTGAGGGCTCCCTGCTATGCCTGGGGTGAGCACTACAGGGCCGGGAGCAGAGGAAAGCCCCGTTCCTGGCATGAGATGGGTTGGGGGTTACATCTCCCATGGTTGCTGCCCAGCCTCCCAGGCCTGCCCTGCACCGGTCACCCTCAGCATCAGGCCAGGCTCGGGTTGGCACCGGATGCATTTCATGGGCAGCTGCACCAGGAGCTCATCAGGAGCCACTGGGACGTGGCCTGGGACGGTGTGAGACCTCTGCTGGCACCCCCACCCTGCCCACGTGCCCCCGAGGATGTCAGCGAACCAACCTGTATCTGCTCAAAGGGGATCTCAAAGCTGAAGGACTCATTGAAGTAGGGGTTTAAGGTCTTCTTCTTGACTGTGGTCTTCTTCTTCTTCAACCTCTTTCCGTTCTGCAGCAGGTGAATCTTCACGTAGGGATCTGGGGGAGAAGGGGGAGCAGGAGATCGCAGTGCCCAGGGACACCATCGGCCTGGCCCTGGGACAGGTCCCAGCCCGACACGAGGGGTAAAAGGAGCCCTCCACAGGTAAAGGTGCTCCCAGGCTCATGGATGGAGGCCCTGCCCAGCCGCTCAGCACCACGGCTCACCTGAGAGGCCCCCCACGTCCATCTTCTTCAGGTTCTTGGCCTCCAGGATGCAGACAGTGAGCTTCCCGGCCGTCGGCACGTACCGCAGGGAGATGCAGATATCGCCCAGCTTCTCAGGCTGCCAAGTGGGGCCGGGAGCAGATAATCAGAGCCTCCCCAGTGCGCTGTATCACGGCGCTGGGACGTGGTCCCAGCTTCAGTCCCCCCCAAACCCCGCTCAGCATTAGCGCAGGCACAGCCTGGCACCCCACGCACGAGGGTTTGATCACCAGGGTGCGGGACAGGCGAGTCCCAGCACAGCACCCCGATATTTACAAACCTCCTTTGTGTTACAGAAAGGCTTCTACACAGGGGAAAAACGGGGTCGGATCCTGCCCAGCCCTCACGCACAGGACCGAGGTGGGGCCACACGCAGCACGGCCTCGTAGGGCCCCCTCTCACCTCCTCCTTCTCGCCGCTCTGCAGGTCCCGCCACTCCTCGATGGGCTGCCCCAGGTCCACCGTGTTCATGGGCACCTTCACCTCGCCGATGATGTCGTGCTTGGAGAAGCGATCGAAGTCGTAGATGGCCATCACCAGCGTCTTCCCGCCCAGTTCTTGGTAGGGGACCTGCGGGGAAAGGGCCACCGGGTGGCAAGGGGCTCCAGCAAGGCCAAACCACGAGGCCAGGACGCAGCTGGGGGAAGGACGGGAGCAGGAGACGAGGTCCCGTGGTGGGGTGGGACGTGGCTCACCTTGAAGGTGAAGGTCTCGTTGAAGGCGGGGTTGAGCGTCTTCTTCTGCACCTTGGTCTCGTACTTCTTCTTCTTGTCGGGGAGCAGGAACACCTTGACGTAGGGGTCCGAGGTGCCACCCATGTCCAGGGCTGGCAGTTCGGCGGCTTGGAGGATTCCCACTGTCAGCTGGAGGGGAGAGAGGCGGCTTCAGCTGCGGGCAGCACCACAGGCTCCAATCCAGCACCCAGCTCCCCAGCTCCCTCCCACAGCACCTGGCTCCCCCAGGGGGATTCCTCCTCTCCAAATGCCTTCCCTGGGCAAATCCACAGCCCCTTCCTCACCTGGTTCGCCTGGAAATCGTAGTCCAGCGAGAACTGCAGCTTGCCCAGGTTCTCCGGCTCCTTCTCCTCCTCTTCGCCTTCCCCCTCCGTCAGGCCCGTCTCCGCGTCATCGTCATCCTGGGGGTCCTGCAGCGGCAGCCGAGGCGCCCGGCTCAGCTGGGGGGGTCCCAGCCCCACGTCCCCATCCCCACATGGGCACCTCCAGCACCCCGACCCCTGGGCATCACAAGGGGATGGGGACAGAAAGCACCGGGAGGGCAGCCTGGGGGGAACCAGCTCTGCTCGGAGCTGGTCTTAGTGGGATGGAGGCATGAGGGGGGGTGGGGGCTGCCTGGTGCCGGTTCCAGCCGAAGGAGGCTGTGAGCAAACCACCCCGCAGGTGGGTGCGGGGGTCCTCTGCCTCCAGCCCATGCTTGGGAGCACTACAGAGGGTCAGCAGGGCCATTCCTAGGGATTATGATGTTAATAAGAGAGAGAGAGGACCTAGTTCTCCTATGTCTAAGGCAAAGCCAGCCTTCTCCCCTGCCTCTCTATGCCATAGCCCCCCAGCACCTCTCTGATGTGCCTGCGGGTCCCAGGTCCCACCCTGGACACAGCTGATGGAGAAGGCAGGCTCAGGGTGGCACCTACCATGGAGGATGTCCCCGGACACAGAGGGAGCACGGAGTCAGGGCGGCACCGAGGGAGGACGGCGAGAGCACCAGGAGGGAAGAGAGGGATGTTATGGACAGCATCGCGGAGGGACCCAGGCCGAGGCAGGGAGCTGGGGTCTTGTATTGAACCCCTGGGGACCCCAACCCATCCCCACCATTTGGGAATTGCACCCGGTGGACCCCCAGATGCATCGCTGCTCATCCCTCCAGCCCTGCCTGCATGCCTGCAGTGCCCACGTGTCTCTCGGCAGTAGGAACAGATGCCCGAGCTCTGCCATCTCCAGATGGCCCTGGGCTGAGGCATGGAAACGGCTGGGATGGCCCCAGACCCACTGGTGCCAAAAACCTCCCTTCCCTTCTGCCACCCCCAGATGGTCCTGGCTGTGCCCTGGTATCAGCACCAGCCTTACGAAGTTTTTGGGGACCCCAAACCAGTGGGGTTCTTGAGCTCCCCCCCCGCTACGGGCACAGCTCTGGAGGCGGCCGAGCCGTCCTGAAGGCCATCACCTGGTTGCCTGACTTCATGTCCTTCATGTTCATGGCGTTCTTCATGCCTTTGCCCTTCTCCTTCTTGTTCTTCTTCTTCTTGCAGCAGCATTTCTTGCAGATGCAGAAGCAGCAGGTGAGGATGAGGAGGCCGGCAACCACAGCGATGGCGATGAGGGCCCAGGGCGGCACTGCGGGAACACGCGGGGCCGTGGTCAGCCCGTGGTGGGCCGGAGCCGCACGGGGGACCAGGGAGGGGGTCCCAGGGGAAGAAGCAGCTACTCACGGGGGATCTTGTTGAGCTCGTTCATGAACTTCTCCCTCAGCTTGGCGAACATGTCCTCCTTGCTCTCGCCTGGCCCCGCGGCCTCGGTGGAGTTCTCCATGGTGGCCATGGGCACGGTGGTGGCCGCGGCCTCCGGGGCCATCATGGACGCCTGCTTGAACGTCATGGTGGGACGGGGGACCTGCAGCACAGCGTGGCCGTGGTGAGGGTTGGGGCTGCGAGCTGGGACCCGGCGGAGTGGGTCCTAAAGGGCCCACGGGGTGCTGCCACCCGGATGAATCCAGCACCACATCATCCGGCTGTGTCCCCGTCCTGCTGCCCTGGCTGGGGACCACCACCGAGGCAGCCCCCCAGAAACCACTGAAACAGCCCCAATTCATCACCTCCCTCCCTGCTGCAGCCGGCGCCAAGGTCACGGCTGATCGCAGCTTCTCCCCCTGAACACTTTACAGAAAAACCACAAAAACCAAAGGCAGGGCTGAGGTTTCCAGGCTGCTGATGCCACCTGGGGGAAATTAAACCCCAGGCTTGCACGGGGAGGTGGTCACCAGCCCTGGGAGCTGAGCGGGGCTGGCACCAGCCCTGCCTGCAGTGAGCCCTGCCTGCAGCTCTGAGCCCTGCCTGCAGCCTCCCCGTGCTGGGCTGAGCTCAGGGCTGCACCAGGAGCTACCCAGGACCACCAGCTCTCGCTCAGCCTTCCTCCCTTCCAGCAGCATCATTTCGGTGTGAACGCAGCTCTCCCTCCCGAGGGGGTCCCCAGCCCAGCCAGGCGCCCCCCCGGTAGCAGCAGCACCGGCTGCTGGCTCTCTGCAGGATGACTTTTCTCCCCAAACTGCTGATGAGCGCATTTCTGCCCATCTGTTACGGATATCACAGAAATTGTGTCAGCAAGGTAACGAAACGGGGCCGCGCAGCCCTTCCCTGGGGGCAGCCGTCAGTCACCTCCAGCCTGTCCGTGTCCGTCTGTCCTGCAGAGCTGCCGAGCCCACGGGCGATGCCGCAGCCCTGGGGCACTGCAGCAAACTGCAAGGGAGCTGAGCAGGAGGAGGAGGAAGAGGAGGAGGAGGAGGAGGAGGAGGAGGAGGAGGCTCCCAGCAGCTGCTCCCGGCCCCTTGCACCAAGTGAGCCTGCGGGCAGAGCCTGGGTCTGCTCCAGGAATTCCCAAACTGTGGGCTGCTGCCCCAATATCCAGGCCCTGCAGACAAGTGATTTCAGGACTCATCAGTTACTGCCTTCCCCCAGCTTTCTAAAGAGCTCGCTATCCTCCTGATGCCCCAAATTCTTGTTAAAGGCAGACGGCAAAATAAGCGAACCCCAGGTTATCAATCTGCAACTTGTCCAGGACACAGAGGCGACAACGGTCTCAAAAATGGCATTTTGTGCATTTTCACATCCTCCCCTGCCGCTGGTGCAGGATTCACGCACACGCAGACTGCAAGCACAGCACCGTCCTGGCAGGGACAGAGACGTGTCCTTGTCACACGGGGCACGAAGGCAGTGGGATGAGATCACCGAGGCCACCAACACCTTGGCACCTTCCAGGAGGTTCTTCCAAACCTCCTCTGTTTTTTCTGCAAACACCTGCATGGAATGCGTGCACACATATGTGTGCAAGTGGCATTGCACCAGCACGTGCACACACACACACACACAGGGACAGGTCTGGCTCATGGTGGGGTCACACAGGGATCCCCCACCCCAGGCAGTGCCGGCTCCCTGCCCTGGCCCCGGTCCCCCCCCTCGGGGTGCACCCAACCCCTCGCTTCCTCTGGGTGCTGCCTCGGGCCCCAGCCCCACGACCTCCTCTGCCATCAGCCAGGGACTTGCTCAATGCCTCTTCATCCCCACAAGCTGCCATCAGCTCTACGCCTGTGCTGGCGTCACCAGCTGCCACAGTGTCCCCAAGGCTCAGGTAGCACTGGGCGGCACTGGGCGGCACTGGGAGGCACTGGGCATCTTTGCAAGATGGGCTGCTGGCAGGGTGTCGGCTCCGTGCCCCCTGGGTGAGTGTGCCCGGGGGTTGCAATGAGCATGTGAGTGTGTGCAGGTACACAGGGACGGGGAGCACTTGTGTGTGGGTGTGCATGCGTGAAGGTGTTTGTGCACAGGCAGGACACGTGTCTGCACAAGTGCTCACAGGCACGTGCACACGCATGGCCTCGGGTACACGTCTGCTCCCGGCTGTGTCGGGGTGCAGGTGCTTGTGCACGCGTGCAGCACCCGCGGCTCTGCAGGTGCTTTTGTGCACAGGTGTGCAGCTGCTCACCTCTGCGTGTGCAGGCAGCCTGGGGATGAGCTTGCACACGTGTGTGTGTGCGTGTGCACTGCTGGAAGGGGCAGGTGCTCGCGTTCCCGAGCGGCTGCATTTGCTGCGCGCTGCCGGAGACGTCACTGCAGGAGCTGTCGGGAGCGCGGCGGGGGAAACCCTCCCGGCAGCACCGGAGCCCCGGGCCCGTGACGCTGCAAAGCGAAAATGAGCGAGCGCAGCCAGCAGCTCCCGGAGCTGGCGTTTTTTCTTTCTTTTCTTTTTTTTTTTTTTCTTTTTTCTTTTTTTTTTGCCTTTTCTGTCCAGTTTTATTTACCCTCTGGTACCGGCACAGGGCAGCCAGCAGCAGGATTTTTATTTAAGCTCTTCCAACCCTCCTCGTGCCTCTGATTTGTATTTATTTAAGGAAAAAGCAGGTGAAGATGCTGGGCTGGGGAAATGCCGCTTTGGGGATTATTTCTGCTTCCCGGGAGTCACTGCAGATGCTGGTTTCCAGCAGGGTCACTAATTAGCATTGCTAATTGCTCCCCAGGGTGCGCATTGGGCTGTCCCCGCCCCAGCCCCTGGTGCCCCCCCTTGGCTCCCACCAGTGCTGGTGGAGCTGAAAATGGGGGAAACTGAGGCACGGGGGGGGAGGGAGGGGGCTGGGGGAGGCTCACGGTGCTGCCCCCCCCAGGACACCTCGGTCCCCTCGAGCCCCACTGCGGGGGGACACCCTGTGGCCCTAGGGGACGACAGTTTTCAGCAGCATTTGCAGCGGTAAAAATAACCAGCACTACCTTTTTTTTACATGAGCAAAACCCAAGCTCTGCAAAGCAGAAAATTTGATATTCCACCCCAAAAATTTCTGCCTAATTTCGGCAGAAACACCCACGAAGAAATCTAAGGCCAGCACGAATGCACCTCCCTGGTTTTAAGGCTTCACCTCCCCGTTGTTTAAGGCTTCACCCCCCTCCTCCTCGCTTCCCCTTGGTTTGGGTTCGAGGCATGAGCCAAAGCCCCCCCCGGGTGTCCCCAGGTGTCCCCCTGCCACCGCCCCGCGGTGTCCCCGGGCGCGTCCCCTCACCACCGCCCTGCAGTGCAGGTGCCAGCGGGGGGAAGCCACTGCAATGCAGCGCTGCAGGGCTTGGGTTTGTGTTTTTTTATCTTTCTTTAGGAATTCTTTTTTTTTTTTTTTTTTTTTTTATAATTTTCCTCCCTTTAGAATAACGAGCTAGCATCTGGTGGGGGGAGGGGGGTGGAGGTGACTCCCTTGTCCTGTCCCCTGCCCCTGTGCAGGCAGGGGACAACCAGGCCCTCGTGCATCCCACAGACACCCGTTTCCACTCGCCCTCGTACCCAAGCGTGGGTTACGCCACCAGTACTGGGCACCAGCTGGGAACGGGGGGCTCTCATCCCCCCAAAGCGGGGACGGTGGCTGGGGAGGGGACGGGTGGCAGATGGACGGGGAGAGGGGGCTGCAGGCAACCCTGGCACAAAATGTCTGGGGCTGGGGGGGTTTGGTCACAATCCTGCCCTTGCAGGGCAAAGCGGGGTGCGCAGATGAGCGGGGAGGGAAATCCCCCCTCTGTGGGGCCAGCCGAGCTGCTGGGTGAAGCGGTGGAAACAGCCACCGAGGCCACCTGGCTCGTCCTCGTGTATTTTTTATACAAGCATTTAAGCACTGCGATTGTCCCCCTGCGTGCTCAGGACCCCCTCCCAGCACCAACCTCTGCTGCGATGTGGCGCAGGGACTGGCCCCGGGGAGCCATCTGGGGACACGCGGAGGGACCCAGCCTGACCTCGGCACGTCCCCGGCCACCAAGGCAGCCACACAAGCTCAGCGCTCCCCATGGCACGGAGGGGAGGGGGATTTCGGGGACCCTCCTGCACCGGGGCAGCCCCACGCAGGCAGAGGGGCGCAGCCGCTGCTGGGCAGGAGCGGTGCAGGGGGAGCAGGGCGAGGGCGGCCAAAACCTTTCCCTCCCAGCCTGGAGGAGACCCCCGCTGCCGGCCCCCTCCTCCCAGCTCCTCCATGGCGTGGAGAAGGGCAGAAAGCAGCGGCTAATCAAGATTAATGAATCTGAGGCAGCAATTAACACTGGCATGCTTCGCTAGGCGGCTGCGGGAGCGTGGCGCCGCGATTTGTCGCACTCGGGCTGGTTTCGGACACTGCGGGCACAGGGACAGCCACCCCCAGCCCTCCCAGCGCGGGGAGCAGGAGCCGTGCTGGCAGCCAGCAGCTCCGGCTTGCCCCGAGGAGCCCCGAACGTGGCAGGAGCTCGTTAGGTAATGAATGGCTGCAGTCATCACGTGCCAGGAGCTATCCAGGGCCAGAGGCTGGGTGCCCACCGAGCTCGGTGTTTATGCTCCCTGGGGGCTCCCGACAGCCCCCACGAACACCAGGTTGGGGAGCAGACGCCAAAACCCGCAGGGCCCCGCGCCAGCCCCGAGCCACTGGGGGACGTGGCTGCTGCAGGACCCAGCCCACGCAGCACGCCTGGCCCAATGCCCCCCAAATCAGTGGTGGCAGCTCTGGGGCCTCTGCGGCTCGGGGATCCCCACTCCTGATCGCTGCTGTGAATGGCCAGGGGTGGTCCCGTGCCCCAGCGGGCTGCCAGGAGCAGCAGCAGCACCAGGAGCAGGGCGGCTGCTCGGGCTGGGACAGCACCCCCAGGGGACGTGGGGCTGCCCCAGGCATCGCAGGTCACAAAAGGCGCTGGGTGAGCAGTGCGTCCCCCCCAGCCAAAGCACACACAGGTGCTGCTGGCCAGCCCCCGAGGTGGGTGTGCAGCCCCTCGAGCAGCAGGGGTGACATCCCCGGAGAGGGAAACTGAGGCATGGCGCGGGCAGCGAGGGATCCCCTGAGCGGGGCTGAGCCGTCGCCCCCCCAGGAGCATCCTCCCAGTGCAGAGCCGCACCGAGGCCGTGCTGGCACTGAGTTGCCCTCCTGTGCCGCTGTCGGGAGCAGGATTTCCAGGGAAATGCAGCCAAAAGCAGCTCCAGGCACCCTCAGCACCCAAGCACCAGATGGAGCAGGGACAGCAGCCTCACCGTCCTGCGCCCGGGCTCTGATGGAGATGGGGCTCACACCTGCACCCCTGCCCCACCACGCTCAGCAGCACTGCTCTCACCACCAGCTGGCGGTGCTGGGGACCCCGGCACCCCACAAACCGGGGCAGGGCCCTGGAACAGCCCCCAAAACCACTGCCGTGGGGCCAGGACCTGCTGCTCCCAGGGGAGATCCTGCCAAAACCTGCCGCCGGAGCGGCTGCTGTAAAGGCTGCTGCTTTTCCAAGGGGCCTGCTCCGCTGTCACAGCGGCGACATTATTTAAAGCAAAACCCCGAGATGTATAGCAGTTAAATACAGTCTTCAAGGTAGCCTTCATCCATCATTTGGGTACCAGATTAATGGCTCAGGATGTTCCCAGGCCAAAACAAACGGCTCCTGCTGCTGCCGGGCGCTGCTGCAGCTCCCTCCGTCCCGGCATGCGCGGTCAGAGCAGCTGAAGGTCAACGTATGCAAAGGGCTCGGGGAGGGGGCGAGCGCATCCCACGCCCCCCACTCAGCTCCTCGACGAGCGGGGAAGGGGCTGGGGGCGTTTTGCAGGACAAGCCCCCCCCCCAAGCAGCCTCACCCCAGCCCAGGGGACTGAGCGAGCTCCTCGCCGTCACTGCTGCTCCCCCAGCCCCATGCGCACGCTGGGGACATGTCCGTGCACGGGCATCGGGGTGCCGAGCCCGGCAGCTCAGGGATTGTCCTGTGACTCCGAAATCAGGGCAGCAACGAGGAAAAATGGGGGAAGAAGCAAGCAAAAATAAGCAGGAGAGTAAAAGCGAGAGGTGTCTGCAGGGTTCAGCAGAGAGGCCCCCGCGGCCGGGGGCTCCGTGGTGCTGCCCATGGGTGCTGCTCTCCCCAGGCCCATTTTCCCTGCAGGAAGCAGGGGCCTGGCCCCGAATTTCCCCGTCCCCACCCCCGCGCCCAGCACGGGGCTGCAGCAGAAGGAGCCGGCCGGGCTGGAGCGTGGGCTGGAGCCAGGGCTCCCCGGGGAGCAGGCGGCCGCGCTGCAGCAGCCGTTCCAGCGCGATCAGCGAACGGGCAGCGAGCGCCTTCCCCCACTCCCCCGTAAAGCTCCCTGCTCTCATCAGTGCTACTGCAATGCTTTGGAGAACCCACAGAAGGAAGATTCATCTCTAATTACCTGGGAAGCAAAGCGGGATCATCCCGAGACACCTGCAGGGGCCGAGGTCCCCAGGGACACCGGGAGCCCTCCTGGCATGGTGGCACAAACACAACCCCGTGCCACGGAGAGGTTTTGGCATGGGCCGTACGGTGCCATGGTGCCTGCAGCCCCTGCAGACAGCGGGGTCGCTGCAGACAGCGGGGTCCCTGAGCCCTGGGGACGTTGCCATCCACGAGGACCCCGAGCCTCCCAGCTGCAGCTACCAAGCCCCAGCACGACTCCCCCTCCTGCAGCCTGCAATGCTGCGGATGGCAAAAAAAATCCTTCCAAAACAAGGGGACGGGCGCTGCTGGTGCCCAGCCCGCTCCCCGCGCCAGTGCTGTGGTGGCTGCGCTAAATAGGGCACCAGAAGGCGAAGGGGCTGAGCACCTCGAACCAGCCAGCTCCGGGCTGGGGTTGGCACCGCGAAGGTGCCGTGTGGCCGCATCCTGCGCAGCCGGGTCGGCATCGTCCTGCCGGCACAGCTCCCCGCTGTGCCCCACGCGCGGTGGCAGCAGCGGCCCCGAGGAGCTGCGGCGACTCTCTATCGATAAGGAAGAAAAGCCAGGATGCTCCTGGGGAAGAGCCAGGAGCCGATCCGGGAGAGCGCGCAGACGAGCCGCATCGATTTTCGTGGAGAGGAGGAGCGCGCCGGCACCCGCCTGCAGCCCCTGCCCCTCGCTGCTCCCGCTCCAAATGAGCCCCAGCGAGGTGACTGCCTGGTGCGAGGACACGGGGGACGTGTGGAAAATCCCCGTTAGTGCCCAGCCAAGCGTGAGGGTGCAAAACGCCAGTGCTGGATGCCCAGAGGAGCGGTTCCCATCCCCAGCCACCAGTCCTCAGGAGCCCCAGCTCCATGCTGCAGGGAGCCACCGAGGCAGAGCACGGCCCCGTGTCCCTGTCCTGGCACCATTTGTGGCCACTGTGGGGTGAGGGCAGAGAGGTGACGATGACGGCATCGGTGGGGACACAGCACTGCAGCCCTGTGCAAGCCCACAGGCATTTAATCACAGCACAAAGCACCTCCAAGGCCAGGACACCACGAACTCCCCCAAATAAACCCTGTTGTGCAGATGGACAAAAGCCACCGGGACAGCCAGGAGGCTCTGGGCAGCCACAACAGCCCCAACTGCACGTCCCAGTGGAGGATATTCCCCCGGGATCCCCAGCTCCCGGTATCCGGCACCCTCTCGCCCCCAGCGCTGCTCCAGGCTCTCCAGCAGCACCAACAAGCCGCTGTGCCCGGCACGGCCGCACCGCAGAGCTGGTTGTGGCACAGGGCAGCGGCTGGGTCAGGCTGCCCACAGCAGGGCAGGTTTCCATGCAGGGGAAGCAGCGGGCTCACGTCTGCACCCCAGGCACCAGCGCAGCTCTCCCCGGGCTCCAGAAAGCCCTGGGAGCATCCCTGGGGATGGAGCAGAGCCCTGCAGGACAGCCGTGCGCTTGTGATTCCGTGCACGGCATTGAAATCCTATTTCCTCTTCTGGAATTGTCCGCTTGAGGCCGATGGCAGCAGCAGCACAAGGACGGGGCCGCCTAGGGGGTGCCCTGCCCCAGCCCTCGGTCACAGCCAGGTCCCCAGGGACACCCCGTGTCCCGCAGGGGGATGCCTGTCTCTGTTGAGACCACGTCTCAACCTCAGCAGACGCCGCCGTAACTGGACCAGGTCCTGCAGCCCCAACCCAGCCCAGCACACCCCGGCCACCCCTGCAGGCACCTGCCTGCCCCACGGCTCCAGAGGCCCCAGAGCAGCTTCCCCCCGGCCTCCAGCAGCAGGACAACCTCCCCAACCGCCCCCATCTGTCCCAGCCCAGCTCCAGGACTGCCCCAGCGCCTTCCTGCACCTCCTGCCACCGGCGCCCAGGCTTCCTCCTGCCTCCTTTCGGCGATGCACCAGCCCAGAGCCCTTCTCTGCTGCGCCCTTCCAGGACCAGGAAGAGCAGAAGAGCGAGGAACACCTCAAATTATGCCTTTAAGCAAAGCATTCGAGCTTTTCTTAAGACGCACCAGGTGCAGAACACCCCAAAGGCACCAGGAGCCCCCTCCACGCAAGGCTGCAGCTGCTGAACCGCCTGCAGTCAGCAGTGACGGCTTTGGTGCAGAGCAGACGGCCAAGCACACGCAGGCTTCGGGAACAGACCGCAGCACTCCGACGCAGCCCAGCACAGCACCCTCGGCGCTGCTCCACTCCCCCCGAGCAAGCCCAGCACAGGGGCTGCAGCAGGGACACGTCCTGCAGAGCCACCCCGGGGGAATGGGGTCTCTGCCAGCCCCACCAGGACCCCGCAGCCGGACCCCAGTGGCGGCGATGTCCAGAGGTTCCCCCTCCAGGCACCGACACGGAGCAGTCGGCTCCCAGAGCTCGGGGGAATTTGGATCCCGTGCCCCGGGGATGGCCGGGATGGGGGCGTGCAGGCACGGGGCCAGCGCCGTCCCCAGGCTGTCGGATTACACCAGTGTAGGGCATCTCCGATTCCAGCTGCATGCTGCCTAATTTATGGTTTAATTAATAAATGAGGAATTATGCTGAGTTTATCCAATACTTCTGGACGTGCGATGCTATCAAAATCCCATTACAGATGAAGGAAGGCATGAAGAGCAAAATTAGCTTTGGCATCTGAAACATTTCAGTCGATGCGATAACACAATTATTAAGGCTAATAATCAAAGAGCACTTAGGGGACCGCAAGCTCCTGCGGGAGCCGAGCCCAGGGCAGCCGCAGCCCCAGCCTGGGGCGAGCTAGGGAACAGCAGGGTTTTCACCCGGGCGGGCAAATCCATCGGCAGCCAAGGGCAAAAGCACTTGGCCAGACTCCACCGAGCGGCGGCCGGCGGCTCTGGGCACGGGGACGAGGCGCAGCATCACCGCGCGCAGCGGGCAGCACCGCGCTCCACTGCCGGCATTAAGGACAGCAAAAAAAAAAATGAAGAGTTGAAAAACAGCAGGCACCCGGCCCCGTCTATTTGCTTTGGGCACTGATCCTGCTCGAGGACATCCCGCCTCCCGGCTCGCAGCTTCCCTGCGCAGCCAGGAGAAGGAGAAACTCGAGTAATAATTAGGAGCTGCAGTCATCCGGCTCCCGGGGCTGGGCCCTTGCCAGCAGCACCGCCAGCCCGCGGAGCGCCCGCTCCCACCCTGCTGGGGTGGGCAGGAGCCCACCACGCTCCAGTGGCCCTCGGTGTCCATCCCGCAGGGCTCCGTGTGTGGGGGGTGACTCCCAGCAGCGGGTTGGCAGCCCTCGGTATTTGTACGTCCCCCCTCGTGCCGTGGCTCTGTGCGGTGCTGGGCGCCGTGGGGCAGAGGGGTGCAGAGCCAGGGCTGCCCCAGGAGATGCAGCACAGCAGACAGCAGCTCACCGCTGGGCACCGAGGGACCCGTCCCTGCCCTGTGGGAGCTGGGGGCTTGGAGCTCCCCGCGAGGGGACCCCAACGCTTGCCCCAGGGGCCGTGGCGGGGCAAGGTCAGCCCCGTTCCTGTGCTTCACCGCTTGTGAGGAGGGGACAGCGCACAGCTCCCACAGGGTTTTTGGGGGGCTTTATGGGATCGTGCTTTTCCTGAGCAGCACGGGTGATGTCCCGCTGCCACTGCCGGGCTCAATGACCTTGGGTGCATCACCGCTCTCAGCACCCCACGCTCCCCCAGCACAGCAACCCAGCGAGCTGCTCTGCTTCCCTCCGACACCCTCCGGCCACAAGCAGCGACGTGCCGCCGAGGCGAGGACCCCGGTCACCCTGAGGGGGCCCCAGGGCCCCAGCAGCGAGCGGCAGCGCGGCCGAGGCGCTGCGCTAGCGAGGAATAATGCAGCAGGCAGGAGACGACGCCTGCCGGCCGCCGCGCTGCCATGCAGCATGCACAGGAGCCAAATATCTGCAGCAGCACCTGGGCGCACGAGCAGGCAGAGCCCTCGCGCGAGGACCGAAGTTTGACTGCTGCAGAGGGGCAGGGGGGGAGCCCGGCAGCGCCCCGCGGACACCCTGCAGCGGGTGGCAGCCTGCAGAGGGTGATGTCCCAGAGCGGGTGACATCCCGGAGAGGGTGACATCCCGGAGAGGGTGACATCCCGCAGCAGCACCTGCCCAGCTCACCCGGAGGCCAGGCCAGCGCTGCACCATGCTGCATGCTGCGCAGAGGGGACCCGCAGAGGTGCCAAAGCCCCGGGGCAGGGCTGAGGACCACGAGGCGACGCGTGACACAGGCGCGTCCCCCGCGCCACAGTCACCTTGCAAAACTGCCTTTCCCCTGCGCAATTGGCAGAGCTCTTTTGGGATCGCGCCCGGCCCTCTGAAAGTAGGCTGCAGGGGGGCACCGGGGGCAGGACGCGGGCGCAAAGGCTCGGTTCGGGTACCCCGGAGCTGGTGCCCCGGAACCGCTGCAGCCCCCCGGTGAGGGGGAGCTCAGGAGATGCCCGGAGGCTGCTGCAGCCCCGGGAAGGGACCCGCTGGCGCTGGCTGCTGGCCAGGACGCGGTGCAGAGCCCCCCCGGAGCGGCCGGCCCAGCACCGCACCGCGGCTGCAGCCCCGGGGGAGGCTCCGGGGTCGGGACCGGGACCCCCGAGGGCACCCGCGGGGACGGAGCATCGCCGGCGGCACCTCGGCATCCCGGGGCACCCCAACCCAGCGCCGCGGCACCGAAACGCGGGGGGGATCCCGCACCTCCGGGGGGTGTCCCGCAGCCTGGGTGCGGATCCCGCATGCCGGGGGAGGGGAGTCCGCGTACCAGGCGGGGGTCCCGCATCCCGAGGGGGGCGTCCCGCATTCCGGGAGGGGTCCCGCATCCCCGGGTGAGGATCCCGCATCTCGGAGGGGGGTCCCGCATCTCGGGAGGGGGTCCCGCATCCCGGGGGGGGTCCCTCATCCCTGGGGGGGGTGTTCCCGCATCCCGGGGGATGTTCCCGCACCCCGGTGGGGGTCCCTCCAGCCACCCCCCCCCCAGGGCGGCACAGCCGGGCGCGCAGCACCCCAAGGGCACCCCCCGGGCACCGGGCAGCTCCCAGCCTCCTCCGTGCCCCCGGGGTTGTCCCGCCGCCCCTCCGCCATCACCGTGCGGCCAGCCCGGCCCCGACCCCCGCCCCGCACCGCAGCCGTCCCGCACAGCCGCTGCGGCACCGGGGGGCACCGGGGAGAAACTCGGGCGGGCGAGCACTTACCGGGAGCGGGGGGCGCGGGGCCGGCGGGTGCGGGACGGGCGCTGCGGCAGCCCCGGCCCCTCCGGGCTCGCGTGCGGCGACTCCGCGTAGCCCCGCCCACTTCCCGCTCGCCCCGCCCACTACCCCATTGGTCACGCCCACTACCCGCAGCAGGCCACGCCCCTTGTCGCTAAGCTCCGCCCCCTTTCCGCTCGCCCCCGAGCTCCGCAGCGGGCGGCTCCGCATGGGGGGGCGCCGGCGCCGGGAGTCCCCTATGGGGGTGCCTATGGGGGGGGGGGGTGCCTATAGGGGGGGTTGGGCCTATATGGGGTGTGCTGGGCCCATAGGGGTGGTGCAGTGCCTGTAGGGGTGCTGTACCTATAGGGGTGGATCTCTGCCTTTGGAGGTGCTGTGCCTTTTTTGGGGTGCTGTGCCTATACCGGGTGGTGCTGTGCCTACAGGGCTTGCTGCTGTGCCACTGCTGTGCCACTGTGCCCCACGGGTGCTGCTGTAGCCGTACGGGGCATCGGTGTCCCTGGCAGGTGCAGCACCCCACGGCCACGGCTGCACGCACAGCCCTGTCCCTGTGTCCCCAGGCCCCTTCAGGCTTCGAGCTGCAGCATGGTCAGGGGATGTGGGACGGGTGGGACCACCGGGACCACCAGGACACCAGGCACCAGCAAGCCCAGGAGCTGCTTATCTCCACTCCAGCCCTGCCACCACGGGTGCGTGGCTGAGCCACCCCAGGCACCCAGCCCACTGACCCCACGGGGCCACTTGAGGGCTGCCACCGGCTGCTGAAGGAAGGGGCAGGGACCCCGCAGAGGGGCCTCATCCTTGCCACAGCGCTGAGCCCACGGGTGCTCTTCCTGACCCGACAGGATCCTGTGCTGGGGATGGGTGGCCGGAATCCATGGCAGGAGCATCTGTCCCCATCGTGTCCCCTTGGATGGGGAGCTGGGGACCAGCCCCGGCAGGGTGGAAGGGGCCCACCCACTGCGAGCCCCATGCACACCCTGGCCGAGGTCTGCCCGTCCCACCCTGGGAGACGCACCCCCCACCAGCATCCTGCAAATCCACAAGGATTTCCCCCCGGGAGCGTTTCTGCACACCCCAGGACTTCACAGGAACGCAACCTTCCCCTAAAAGGGGTCCCCCTCCAATAAAATCCTGCAAACCCGCCACGATTTCGCACCAGGCTCATTTTTACAAAGCCCCCTGTGGGTTTTGCGGGGACGGGGTTGTGGCAGTACCAATGGGACCGTCCCTCCCACCCCGCGCAGGGACACAGGACGAGCAGCCGGTACAGGAGATAACTTTATTGAATCCAATGGTGTTAGACAGACGACCGAGAAGAGACATGCCGGTTGGTGCGGGCAGCGTGGGCAGCAGGAGCTGACTTGGTGCAGGGCTGGATTTGTTTTCTGTCCTTCGTAATATCCTCAAGCCTTTTCCTGGCTTCCTTTTATACTTGAAAATTTCTTTAAGTAAAAACAACGAATTGTGGAAAGAGTCCAGATGGTGTTTGTTCCCTCTGATTGTTCCCGCAGCTATGTACAACGTAGGGTTGGGTTCCAACATCAGGTATAAAATGGAGCGAGTTTACAAACTTCGAAGAGGCAAGGAAAAAGCAAAGACAGACAGGCGAGAGCAGTAGAAATCCGGACCAAAATCTTAAAGAGAAATTTAAAAAGTGCTATAAAACCCCTCGGCAGGAATACCATGCAGTTAAGAAACACAAAACCCAGTCAATTACACAGATCATCTAAAACAGGAATTTGTCCATTTTCGTCTTTTATTTAATTAAAAAAAGGTTGTTGTTTTGTTTTTTTTTCTTTTTTTTTAATAGAAAAAAGCTAAAATTGTAAGGTTCAGGCCACCGGGCAGCAGCAGCTCGAGGGGGCAGGAGGGGGAGGCGCTGGCAGCCACCAGCTCCAGCCCCTCAGGAGGGCTCCTGGCGCTCCGAGGGGCCGTGGGTACCTTTGGGGTGACGGGCACCCTCAGCATGGTGGGCACCCGTAGGGACAACAGGCACCTTTGGGGGTGACAGGCACCCCTGGGGCTCCGGGGGATGCCTCAGTGCAATTGTCAGACCCGTTGGGCCAGGCACCGGCAGCCCTGGGGGACGCTCGGTCCCCAGTGCCCCCGATGGCTGCCACGCTTGGGGACAGGGGCGCACGGTGTAAGCCAGGAGGAGCCATTGGGGCCGGTCCCCTTCAGGTGGGGAGCCCCAGTGGGAGCCCCCCAGCACACACCATCCTGGGGGCATCGCCCAGCCCACGGCACTGCAATGGGCTGGCACAGGGCTTGGGATTCCTCCTGGTGTACACCGGGGTTTGTCCCTCACCCTAGCGCACGGTGGCTGAGGTTATGGGGCAGTGCCGGGCCGGGAAGGATGGGGCAAACCCCTTGGAAAGGGGCTCGGGGACACCCAGGTGTATGGCCCCGGGTGAGCCGGTGATGGGGACGTTTGGTTTGATGGTTTGGTGGCTCTGTAGGGGTCAGGAAAGACAGCCCAACCCTGGACACTGGGAAAAGCAGGGGGGATGCATCAACCCCTTACACCACGGGGCTCCTCAGGGCACCCAAAGGTGCTTCGTGCCCTGTCCTGCCTCGGGCACCAGAGCCCCGAGGAGGGCGAGCGGGGCTGGAGGGGAGCGTGGGTCCCCAGCGCCGGCCTCGAGCGACTGCTGAGCCGGTGTCTCGTACAATCAGAAAAGAAGTCAGCACAGCACAGTTATCACAGAGTACAAAAAAAAAAAATGGAAAGACGCGCAGGGCCGGGCCCCACCAACTCACGCAGGGCCTTCGACTACAGATCTATTTACAGCGAGTCCTTAGCCGACAACACAAGAGAAGGCAAACGAAAAGCCCTAGCGTCCAAGCCAGCGTGGGGAAGGGACAGCCCTGTGCGGAGGGGCCGGGCTGGCCGGCCCCGGAGGAGGCCGGGGGGCTGCGAGGTGGCGGCGGGGAGGCTGTCGGACAGACGGAGAAGTGAGCACCATGGGGCGCGTGCGCCGCGGCCCGGATGCGCGGGGCGGCGAGGCGAGGCGCGCCGGGCGAGAGAGCACCAAGGGCAGCGGTTGGTGGCCGCCGGCGAGCGGCACCGGGGGGCCAGGCAGGGCCTGGGAGGAGATGCCCGCCTGGCAGGGTGGCGAGGTGTCCCCAAAGGCCACGCACAAGGAGGGGCTGGGGGCAGGACAGGGTGGACAGAGCGGCCTTGGGGCTACCTCTCCACGAAAGGCGTCCGAGGAGAGGGGGTCCCGGGTGTTGTGCTCCCCTCGGCCCCGTGGTGGGACCACAGGGAGGGGGACGGGGTGACAAAGCCCAGCGAGGCCAGAGGCAGCAGCAGCCCTGGAGCATCCTCAGGGATGTGCAAGCAAAGGGCGTGAAGCCAGCAGCTGAGGCTGGGCTCACCCAGTGCTGCGGTCCTGTCCCAGCCCCGCTGGCTTTAGGGACACAGTGAGAGGACACCCACGGCCAGGGGCAGGCTGTGACCGTACCAGCCCCAGCCCCACGTGCCCCCTTCCCACACAGCACAGGGATTAAGGCAGTGCGGCAGGAGCATCGCGTGTGACAGTGCACCTTGGGGCCAAGAGGATGCGTGGCCCCAGCTGGATGTCCCCAGAGCACCAGTACAGGGTTGGGCGAGCCCACGCTGAGCAGGAGCTGCCAGGCCCGAGGGCACAGGCTGGCACCTGGGGGGCCACCAAACCCCAAGAGGGCCCGGGAGGATCTGGGGGCACGGGGACAACCCCGGGCACAGCCTGCCACCCTGTGCCACCCCGCCAGGCAGCAGGGAGGGGACAGGGGGCTGGCTGTGCCCCCCAGCACAACGGGGACAGGGCAGCAGCACCCTCTGTGCAGGGAAGGGGACGTCCCTTAGCGTCCTGGCTGGGTGGGACAGCTCGTCCCGAGGGCCAGACTCTGCCTTGTGCTTTTGGGGAGGGGGGCTGCCAGGCGAGGGGGTGCTCCGGGAGCATCCCGCTGCCAGCGGCTGCCAGGTCCCGTCCCAGCCCAGCTGCGAGGCTGCAGGAGGTGGATTCAGGGACTGGAGGTTGTCCAGTAAGCACCAGTTTTGTAACGGAGGTGGTTGGAGTGGTGGAACCGACGGCTGCAAAAGAAAGCAAAAGGAAGGGGAGCTGCTCACGGGGAAGTGAGGGGCACGGGGCCACGGGCCGGGAGAGAAAAAAGAAGAACGAGAACAAAAAAGGGACCAAAGCGAAGTCTGGACTCGGCCAAAGAAAAGGGAAGGAAGGGGGGGGAGGCAATAAAATAAAATAACCAAAGCAGGGTTTATTGGGCTGTCCTGGTCGCAGCGGCTGCCATGCAGGTTAAACAGGGAACGTACAAAGGGAGCGGGGCAGCGGCGCTGCTCCTCGCTCGGAGCGAGGCGGGCGCTTCCCTCCCCGGCAGCGGTCCCTTGGCGGCTGCCCTCGGCCGTGCACTAGCCGGACAGAGGGACCTGGCCGGACAGAGGGACACGCCCCAGCTCCGGCCCAGGTGGCTCCCACGGGGTCCCTGCCCCACGCAGGGGCCTTCCTGCGGCTCCACGGAGCGGGGGCTTGGTCCCAGCGGTCAGCCCGGCCCCGAAGCCCGAGCGTTTGCAACAGACAAAAAAAAAAAAAAAAAAAAAAAAAACAAGAAGAGAAACCAGGATTCTCCTACCCCCGGCATGGGGAGGGGATACGGCACCACGGGCTTGCCCGCGGGTGAGCCGAGCTTCCCCACGCTCCACGAAGGACGCGCGGAGCCCCAGTCCTCTCCGCTCGCTCGCCAGCCCCAGCCCCGCGCTCCAGGCTACCAGAGGAGAAGGAGAGCAGCCCGGCGGCTGGCGGCGGCTCCCCTGCGCCTGGGCCGGCATGTCCGTGGCCTCACAGAGTCGACTGCAGGTCGGGATCCACCATGGTCTCGCGGTCCGGAGACTCGATGTAGTTGGCGGCTTCCTGGAGCTTCAGCAGCATGGCCATCTGCGGGGAGAGGCGCGTGGCACCCAGCCCGACGGGGACAGGAGGTGCGTGGCACCCAGCCAGCCCTCCTTGCCCTCCCAAACCAGCCACCCTAAGAAACTCTCTTAGAGGGGAAAGCAATGCCCAGGGATGTTGCAAATCCTTCCCCATCGCCAGGATCTGGACTCGGGGGATGCTTTAAGCTCTGCGTGCCAAAACACCGGGGGCTGTTCCCCTGCACTGCAGCAGCTGGCAGCACCTGGGGCTGCCCGCTGTCCTCTGGCAGCCTCTCCCTGTGACACACACACACGTGTGTGAGCCCCCTTCGTGTGTGCCTGCGTGCAGCCCTGCGTGAGGCTGGGATGGCTCGTGGAGCACCAGGCCATGCATCCCCCCTGGGGCCACCTCCCAGGAGCAGCACAGAACATTTCTGCCTTGCAAGTTTGGGTTTTTCCAGCGAAAAGTAACTGGGAGAGCAATGCACAGCCCCGTCCTGTTCTCCTCCCACCGGCACCACCCAGCCCCTTCCCGGCGCAGCGCGGCCATACCAGGGGGTCCGCGTCCAGGGAGCTGGGCGTCGTGTCCTTGACGGTGCGCTCCTCGGGAGGGGACACGGTGCTGTGGGGCCCGATGGTGGGCGGGGGCAGGTGGTACAGCTTGGACTGGTCCTGCTGCGCTGACGGCCAGGGCAGGGTGTCCCGCACCCACTCCACGGGGTCCTCCCAGGCCGCCTTCTGCCCGTGGACCTGCGGGCAGGGAGCGAGCGTCAGCCGCGTCCTCAGCACGTGCCAAAACTGGCGGCGATCAGGGTAGGGAGCGACAAGGGTGACACCTGCACCCCAAATCCCTGCGCCTCGCCTCTCCCCACCCTGTCATCTGCTGCGACAGTGAGTCCCCAAGTGCCACCAGTTCCAGGCCGAGCCCTGCTTTGTGTCCCCGTGCGCCAGGCAGCGTTGGGTACCTTAAGCCCATCTTTCGCTCCCTCCTGCAGGTAGGGGATGATGGAGTTGTTCCACAGGTCGATGAACCAAGTCCGGAAATCCTCAATTCCAATGGGGCAGGACAGGAAGAAGCAGGGACCTGCAGAGGAAGGCAGAGAGCAAAGATGGGAACTGGGTGGCCCAGCTCCAGCCCCCAGCCCCACACCAGCCCAGTGGGGAGGCTGCTCAGGAGACCCCCCCGTGGGCTTCACCCATCCTGGGAACAACACCTGCCCAACAAACACGGGCAGATAGTAAGACCCCAGATCAGGAATGGGGCTGCTAAGGTCAACCCAGCCCCAAAAGCATGCGAGGCAATGCTGCACCTGCCTGGTGCGCAGAAAACACAGCAAAATCGCACCCAAGGAAGGGTGCCAGTAAGACCAGCAACCTCCATCTAAACCGCAGTGACAGCTCCCGCAAGGCAGGGGGACAAACGCCACCCAAACGAGCAATGTTTGCGCCCACCACCCCCCAGCTTCTGTTTGTGTGGGGCTGGGGGACACGAGGCAGCATCTTGGCTCCTCAGGCTCCTTTGGGACACTTTTGCCCCAGTCCCATGGGGGCTCCTGCGGCTCCCAGCAGCACGAGGCAGAAGAGGGAGGCCAGGCCGTACCGATGAGGAAGTCGGAGGTGCTGTGTTTCTCCAGGAAGGTGTGCAAGTGGTACCAGAGCTTGGGCACCCAGTCCAGCACGCGCAGCAGCTCCTCCTTGTTGGCGTTGACGTCCGTGTCCGACTCCAGCAGCTTCCGCCGCAGGTAGCGCACCAGGAAGCCGTTGGCTGGCTCCACGTTGTTGGAGAAGGTCAGCATCCTGGGTGGGGGACCCGAGTGCTCAGGGCTGGGTCTCTCCACAAGAAGCCCAGCTCCCCGGCACCCTCCCTAGGGTCCCTGCACCCCTAGGGACCTCCTAGCACCCCTATACTGCCTGTGCCCAGGGCTGGGGACTTCAGACCCTTGTGGGATGGCAGGGACAAGCCAGGGGTCCCCCTCACCAGGGTCCCCGGTCACAGCACATGTCCTTGGGACCACCCGGGGGCAAGAAAGATGCCCCCTGGCATCCCCAGCCCCACAGGGAGGCTTGCCAGAGATGATCCTTACCTAAAGCTGAGGTGGAGGCCGTGGTTCGGAGTCATCTTCACGGGCTGGTTGGTGGTCCCAATGATGTAGGGGCTGAGGGAGAGACGGAGAGAGACAGGAACCATGAGAAAAAGCACCCTGCATCGCTCCCACCCGCAAGCAGAGCCAGTCTGAGCACAGCGAACACGCATGGCCACACAGCCTCCTCTCCAGGAGCCCAGGGGATCACGCTGAGAGCAGCGGGGAGCGTGTGCATGCCCAGGAGGCCGTGCCGGAGGGGGACACCACGGGGCTCTCACCATTTGTGGTACTTGCAGGTGAGCGCGCCGTTGACGAGCTCGCTGATGGAGCCCGCCTCGCTGAGGTCGTCCAGGAGGATCACCAGCGGCACGTCCGCCGTGCCCGTCTCCCGGTCGATCTGGTTGGCCAGGTTGGAGAGGTACAGCTGCAGGTCCTGCAACCAACGGAGCTGGGCGTCACGCGTGGGACCACGGCGTCAGCACCAGTACCACCGGGGACGGCCTCAGCTGCTGCGCGCCCTCACCTTGCAGGACTGCTGGTGCATGTTGAAGGTGCTGACGATGCCCTCGGTGACGTCCCGGCCCGAGCGCTCCACCAGGTACTCGGCCAGGCGGTTGGTCAGGTAAGTCTTGCCCGTGCCGCTGGGTCCCGAGAGGATGAGCCGCCGGTGCTTCAGCAGGAGGCTGATGTAATGCTGCATCATGGGCTTGGGGATGAGCGTCTCGAACACCAGGCTGTCCACGCACTTCTCCTTCAAGCCTGAAGGGAGGGGAGGGCTGAAGGTCCCGCTCATGCTCCGTGCCACCACGGGACAGAGGGAGGACAGGACAGCAACGGAGCCCGGCTGGTGGCCTCTTTGCCCACTGACCTTTGAGCGTCACCACGATGCTGGTCATGCCCCGGCGGCACAGCGGCAGCTCCGGCGGCTCCGTGTCCAGGACCCGCTTGATGTGGCTGATGCTGTAGCCATAGACAGACTCGGTGCTGAGCCCCAGCGTGGAGGCAGGATCCATCTTGGTGATGTAATCCTGCGGGGACAAGGACAGGGCTGTCAGGAGGCGAACAGCGCTCAGCAGCTGCATGAGCTCCTGGCAAGGACCAGGCCAGGGAGCATCAGGAAGAAGGGAGCGTTGACAAAGATGTTCTCAAAAGAGACGCCGTGATGCTCCTACCTTGAAGACCTGGCAGACAGCCTCATCCAGCATCTTCCAGTCCACCTTCCCGCTCACCTTGGTCCAGCCCAGGAAAAACTCCTGTTGCTTGAGGTCCTAGGAGCCAAGGCAGAGGTGTGCAGAGTGGGAGCACTGCATCCAGAGACGCATCCCCTGTCCCTCATCCAGGACTGTGGTGCTGGGGCATGTTGGGCTCCCCACACTTACCCCCTTGATGATGTGCTGGGGCGGCATGCGCACCACGATCCTCAGCGTCAGCTCGTCCTTCTGGGTGCCGGCGCTGACGGCGTCCATGGGGGACACATCTGGGGATGGAGCAGAGTCAGGCTGTGCCAGCAGGGCGAGCAGAGCCACGGGGCCTGACCATGCCCGACCTGAGCTGATCGGGACACAGGCAGCACAGAAGGTCCAGCACACTCCCACCATCTGTGCTGGGCACCCACACACACACGCCTGTGTCCCTCCTGTCATCCAGCAGCTCTGTCACCCCTACCTGTGTCGGCCAGGCTGGGGCTGAAGGCATGGCCGAGGGCGAGGCCCAGCGAGCGCCGCGGCGAAGACGAGGCCGAAGTGGTCGTGACGTGGCCGGGAAGGGATCCCGGCACTGCCGAGGGCCCCGGTGCCACTTTGAGCCGGTCGTTCTCAGCCTTCAGGAGATCCACCTCCAGCTGGGGGAGAACCGCATGGTGGCCCAGGGTGAGCAGCTGGACTCTGGCAGCATCCCAGTGCCAGCCCAGGGCTGCGGCATGGCTCTGGGGACACGAGGACCACAGGCCGAGGTGCAGCTGCTCTCACCTGCATGTTGTGCATGGTCTCCCGCAGCTGCTCCAGCTGGTGGGCCGAGTTGAGAGCCTCCAAGCGGATGTCCGTCAGCTTCATCTCCTTCTCCCACAGCTCTGACCGCAGCTCCGACACCTCCTTCTTCTCCGGCTCGCCCTCGCTGTGGGCCTGGAAGAGCCTGTGGCGGGGAGAGACCGCGGCATGTTCAGGGCTGGGGCAGGCACCCCGAGACCCCGCACCCAAGCTTCCCTGCCCCACGTACTCAGCCGTGTCGATGCCCACGGAGGAGGACGTGGAGGACTTGATGGAGGGCGAGGCGGTCTCCGTGGAGCCGTGCTGCAGCTTGGGGGAGGACGGGGCAGACGAGTCCGGCGTGGCAATCTCCTCGATGTCCGAGTAGGACGAGGCCGACTTGGGCCCCTTCTTGATGCTGAAGGCCTTGTTGAAGGAGCTTCGCAGCTACAGGAGATAAAAACGCTCGTTATGGACAGCCAGATGGCGCAGCTCGCAAACGCAGTCCTGGCCCAGGCCCCACAGATGGTCTGAGCTGGGACCAGCAGCACCGTAACCATCGCGGAGGCACCCGCGGCTCCCCACCACCACCCCAGGAGGCACCGCTGTGACCCCACACCAACCGGCCCCACTAAGCAGGACCTGTGTCCTGGCCAGGCTCCCCCCAGACCTGCTCCCACAGCAGCACCCACACGGGGCACTGGGGGAACCGCACCAGCACCCCGCTCCACGGGGAAGGAGCGGCTCCATCCTCGCGGTCACCCCACCGCAGCCAACCCAGCGAGCAGGGCTTTGGGAACAGGGCTGGGGGCCTGGGGACGCACCCCAAGCCTCTCCGTCCTTCTGGAGGGGTAGGGGGCCAAACAGCCTGCCGGAAGGGTGCGGGGGCTTGGCAGGCGTCCCGGCCGGGCATGCAGCATGCACACAGCGCACAGCACACACACAGCAGCGGACGGGCGAGCGCGAGGCCGGGGGGAGCTGACGGACACCGCACAGGGGCCGAACCGGGCCTGGGTCCTGCATATGCAGCCCCACCGTCGGGACTCTGGAGCTCACGGCACGTCCCGTGGAGCGCCCAGATCTGCTCCAAGGGGAGGCGGGGGGAAAAAGAGGATGGAGAGCAGGCAGGATCTGGCCCATCTCCCACAGGCACTGCTGGGCAGGCTGGGCTGGGGCATCCCCCCAGAAGTGAAAATACCGCATTTCAGGAAAAAAAGAAAATATAAAAATAAAAAAAACAAGCTGAGCATCTGCCTCTGCTGACAGCAGGAGAGCAGGGGAGCACTGGGACCTGCATGGGTCCCAAAGGGGACAGTGACTCAGCCCCACTGGGAGCTCTGGGGCCACCCCAGGTGGGTGCCCCAGTGAGGGGAGATGGGCAGCACTGTGCCATGGTGCCACATGCCAGGCTGCAGGGGGGTCCCTGTGCCCTGTGTGGGGCTGCCTTCAAATCTGGCTACGAATCAGGAAAGCACCTGCTTGCCCTAGGCAAGAATAGTGGAAAATCCACCCAGGGGACAGGTCCCCATCAGTGGGACCGGTCCCCATCTGAGCCCTCCCTGCTGCCCAGGTGGTTCAGCCCCTCCACATGGGTCCGGGTTTTGACCCTAACACCAAAAGGAAGCAGCCAAGGTGTGCGTGGCACAGGGCCCCAGGGCGGCCGTGCTAGGGATCAGTGCCAGTGGGATGGATGGGATGGTTCGGGTCACAAGCGCCGTCCTGTGAAATGGAGCAAGCGCCCTGGGTAGGCACGGCATGGGGTGGAGAGGACGGTGTAGGACTTACCTCATACACCTGGAAAAAAAGGGTTGAGGTCAGCATAGGGGGAAGAGAAACAGAACAAAGCAAGACTTAATCACGCGTCCAGCTCGGGGCTGCCTGGCCGGGTGTTTGCAGAGCCCCAGGCCCGCACCCCGTGCTGCCAGCGCCTGCGGGGGCTGAAGGGAGACGCGTGGGAGACACCACAAGGGAGCAGGCGTGCGGGACAAGGGCTGGAAAACTCCCAAGGGAGCTGGGGAAGTCCTGGCCCCAGGCAGCACAAAACACAAATCCAGGGTGGCTGCACACTCCTCAGCAGCGCTGTTCCCCAGGGGACAGGGGGAACCAAGACCGTGAGGCCAAGGTGAACCGAGCGGGGCTGGCTCACCGGGCTGAGCCCGGCCAGACCCTGCCAGCGGCTCCCCACTCCCCCTCCTCCTGCCAACGGCCTGCCCAACCCACCCAGCTCTTCTTCTTCTTCTTCTTGGCATCCGCGTCCTTGCTGCTGCCGATGCTGGAGTGGCTGGTGATGCTGTTGAGGCTGGAGATGCTGTCAGAGGAGTTCTGCCGCTTGATGCGCAGCTCTGGGGCCGGCGAGAGAAGCCAGGGAGTGGGGAGAGAATGGGAATGGAGTGGTCAAACCGTGCCTGTCCCAGTGCCACGGCCCCCCGCGAGCTCCTCCCAGCCCACCCCAATCCCTCCCTTCTCCCCTGGGCCCAGCCGAACCCCGCAGCTGTCAGAGACTCCTGGTAAGGAGGATCCTGGGGAAATGAACCCAGGGTCAGCAGCCAGATACACTGAAGTGGCAAAGAGCCCAACGAGGAGGTGCCAGCGGGAGGACAAATATCCCATCCCCTACACGCCAGCAATGCGACCTGCCGTGCTGACAGCCCTGGCTGTGTGCAACCCAGGTTTCGGATGCTCAGGGGTCCCAAACCCCAAACACCTGCTGCTGCCCCAGACCCCAAACACCTCGCAAGAGCCAGGGATGCCCCAGGGCCCTGTGTCAGCCCCGAGCAGGATTCAGGCAGGGCTGCAAACCCCACAGCGGGGACTGACGAGCTCGTTGCTCCCCAGGGCCCAGCGGAAGGGCTGCAGCACCATGCCGTACCTTTGGGCGCAACTTCGGTGCCATTCAGAGCCCCCTGGATCACGGCTTGGGCCTCCGAGTTCTTCTTCTTCAGGAAGTCGATGGTCTCCCGCAGGTCCAACAGCTCCGTGTCCTGCAGGAGCGGAGCCGGGAGCGTGTCCCAATGGTGCACAGGATGCCCCGAGAGCTCCCGGGAACACCCTCGGGTTCACCCCACGTATCCCCCAGCCCCACCAGCACTCTCCTGGAGCCTCCCCACGGCACCCACCTTCTCCTCGGCGGTCTCGGCCAGGTGCCGCAGGCGGGACGTCATGCTCACCAGGCTCTGCTCGAAAGCCGCCACCAGGTTGGCCTGGGAGAGACGGAGAGATGGGTGAGCACCCGCGGCCCCGAGCCGCTTGGCACGGGATGCAGAGCTTGGAGAGAGGATTTCTCTAGGGGCAGGGGAGCCAGCGCCATGGAGAGGGGTGGAGCCCAGAGCAGGGACCACCGGAGGCTGGCCTTGGGGTGCTCCCACAGGAAAACAACTCTCCTGCGGGTGCAGGCGAGCACCAGCCCTGCACATCCAAAGGGTTCCCGCAGGGACTCACGTTAGCAGACAGCTGGGACGTCAGGGTGGCCACCTTCTCCTGCGAGGACTCCAGCTCGCGGCGCAGCTTGCGGATTTGCTGCGGGAAGAGAACAAAGGGGGGTGAGAGGGGTCGGGCGCTCGCCTCGGCTGCGGCAGCAAGGTGGGGACCAGGCGGCAGCGATGGGCACGGGCTCACCTCGGACTGCATCTTCTCCTCAGCCTGGCAGCGCGAGGGCAGAGAGAGACAGACAGAGGCGGGCAGTCAGGAGGGTAGCGAGGCACGGGCAGGCTCAGCGCGGGGCGGAGGACATGCACAGAGACCCCCCCCCCCGCATAGCTCAGCGCCCCCGTTCCCACCCGGGCCCCCCCCAGCCCGCAGCCATGCACGAGGCGGTGCAGCGCGGCGGCGGCTCTTACGGAGGAGTAGGTGGAGGACGCGCTGGAGGCCAGGGACAGCACCGATCCGTGAACTGCAACAGAACAAAACCCGTCAGGAAGCCGAGCGCTCCTGGGGCCACCTGCACAGGGCACGGCTACGAGGGCTCTGCGGGGACCTGGGGGAGGCGGACACAGGGCCGGTGGCTGCAGGGCTCTGCCTGCTCCTCGGCACTTGGCCGGCAGCCTCCACGTCCTGGCAGGGCTGCGTGGGGAGCACCCTGAGCCTGGGGGCTCTGCCACTCTGCCTGGGTCCCCTGTCCCTGGTGCCAAGGACACCAGGCACTGCTGGACCCCCACCAAGGCTTAAACCTGCCCACCAGCACCTGGGGGGGGTCAGGAGCTCCACATGGAGCAGATGGCAGCACAAAGGAGGTTGCCAAGCACTGCACTGGGTGTGCCAGCCCCTCCAGCAGTGCCCAGAAAAGGGGACGAGGATCCGGGGAGCCCCGCTGCCCCCCGGGGAGCCCCCTCAGCCCGGGCACACTCTCACCATCGTCCACAGGGTCCCGGAAAGAGCCCGAGCGGATCATGCCCTTGGGTTTGTCTGCCAGGGAGAGGGTGCTGCCCATCTGGGAGGTGCTGTACAGCTCAAAGGTGGAGTCGTGCGTGGGGATGCTGTTGGAGCGGGTGATCCGCGGGGTGGTGGCGGCAGTGGGGCTCACTGCAAGGAGAAGTAGGGGGAGAGGCAGGGTCAGAGCGGAGACGGCACGCAGCGGGGCCTGGGGATCGGGGTGGGGGGAAGAGGGGCTGGGAGCGGTCCGTGGAAGGCAGGATGGGGCAAGGAAGCAGGGATCGCGGTCCCAAAGCAGAGGCACGGGAGGAAAGCTAAAAAGCAGGTTTGTACAGGGACCTGGACACCTGCAACGTCTTCTGGTGAGCACAGAGCTGAGAAAGAAACCCTGGGGCAAAGCTTGTGCCACCGTGCAGGAGCCCATCACCTCCGGGAGCAAGGGGGAAGCATCCCATCACCTGCTGCCAGCCCCAACCCCTCTGCCTGAGTCCCCAAACCCTCCAGGAACGTCTAGGACCCAGGAAGAACAGGGCAGGGCTTCAATTCGCTCTCTGGGCACCCCCAGAGGAGAGGAGAACTGCAGGCAGAGACCCAGTGGTGGGTTGGACACCCTGAAGCAGAGGTGATGCGTGTCCCTGGTCCCCCAGCCACAAACCAGCACTTTGGCAGGGCCAAAGGCACCAGATGCTGGGGGTGTCGAGGAGAAAACCATCGACCCAGAGGCAGCCAGAGCCTCTGGGACAGAGCGATGGACCAGCAGAGAGCCCAGGTGCTGGGGGACAGGGGGACCCAGGCTGGGACAAGCGGGACAGGGCTGGGGAGGGAGGCACTGACCGATGCTGGTGAGCGGGCCCTTCCCCACCAGTGCCATGGGCAGGGCGGGGGGCGAGGGCAGCTCCGTCTGGTCGTCCGACTCGGGGAGCCCGCCGATGGTGTGCGAGTGGCGCCGCTCCTTGGCCTCCTCCTGGGAGTGGAGCTGGTACCTGGAGCGGAGCAGAGAGCAGCGCGGTGAGGTGGCGTGGGCACCGGCCCCTCTCCCGCCCGCCCGCCCCATGGCACAGCCCAGTGGGGGGCTCAGCACCCTCAGCACAGCAGGCGCTGCCAGCCCCACGCCCCAGGTGCCCCACGCACCCGTCCTCCCTCCCCGGGAGCATTTAAAAGGCATTCAGGCCCCTTTACCTCAGCCCTTTCTTGGGCAGCGTGTTCCTGTCGCGGTTGGAGCTGGAAGGGAAGGGAAGGGAAGATCAGCCACCTCCTGCACGGAGGGGAGCTGCCACAACGCAGCTAGGGGCTGAGCGACGGGATGGGGACGAGGCAAATTTTCCCCAGATATGAGCCTCCAAAGCAGGCAAAGGCCACGGTAGGACGGCAAGGAGGGCGCTCAGCCCACGGAGGTGCCCAGCAGCCCATCGCCCACCCTCAGGCCGTACCTGTCCAGATGTGCGAGCCGGGGGCTGCCGCTCCAGCCCAGCTCACCCGCCTCCTCCTCCTCCTCCTCCGCGCTGGCAGGGGGGACAGCAGCAGGGGTGGGGGCGGCGGTGCTGCCCCCTGAAAAGGCACTGGGCAGGCTCATGGGCATCTGGAGGGACTCCATGCTGCGGTGCAGGCCTGAGAGCTTGGGGTACATCCTGCCCTCCTTGGGGACGCTGAAGCCGCCCATGAGCTCCAGGCCCTGGGAGAAGCTGGCCGAGTTGATGTTGAGGATGGGGGCAGGACTGGGGCTGAAGCAGGGCGTCAGGTGCCCGCCGGTTGGGTGCAGGTCCTGGAGCTTGGCAGCGTGCGGGGGGTGCAGCTCGCTGGAGGAGGGCAAGTCCAGGCTGTTGGAGTTGACCTTGTCCAAGTTGGCCAGCGAGGGAGGCTTCACGTACGTCTTGGCAGCCGCTCTGGGGGAGAAAACGGATGAGGATGGCAGCGAGACCACGCACGGCTCAGTGCTGGGCACGGCCACGCCAGGCACCTGCTGCCTTCGGAGCAGGGGGGTTCATACCTGAGAGGCGTGGGGGGCAGCTCAGCCACCTTGGCCGCCGGCGGGAGGTTGGCCTGGGCTTTCGGGGTGCTCTCAGGCGAGCCGATGCTCTTCAGCGTCACGCACTCGGAGTCCAGCGCTACCGCCTTGGCCTTGGCCTTCTCCTTCTCCCGGTCTGTCTGGTTCACGGGGGCCGGCGTGCCACGGCCGGCGCCGATCTTGGACGGCTCCTTGAGCCGCGACACCGAGATGCTGCCCTGCTTGGTGCTGAGCAGGCTGGGATCGATGCTGCTGCTGACAGGCCGGGTGGCGCCGCGGCCGCCCGTCACGCTCATGGAGCTGGACTTGGCCGGCCGGGGCAGGCTGCGGTACTGGATGTTGGAGCGAGCCCCCGGGGCCAGGAAGCCGGGCTCGGCCGCGTTGGAGACATCCAGGCTTGTTTTCCTCCCGCTGACCGGCTTGACGGGGATGCCGGAGCTCTTCTGGATCTTGCCGAGCGTGGCCGAGCCCCCGGCTTGCATGACGGTGGCGGTGCCAGTGGCAGGAGCCGGCTTCTTATAACCGAAGGAGCTGGAGGCCGAGGGGCGCGTGAGGCCTGACGGGGGCTTCTTGGCATCACCGATGCGGTCGCGGCCGGCGTCGGAGGAGGAGCGCTGCAGGCCCGTGTTCTTCACGGACAGCTTGCTCTTGTCGGTGGCTTTGGTCTCAGGTTTGCCTGGCAGGGAGGGAAGGACGGGTTAACAGCCCAGGAGCAGCGGGGAGGGTTTGGGGAAAGGGGACGTTTGGGTGCAGAACAGCTCACATCTGCCAGCAGCTTTGGAGATGAAGAAGCAGAGACGTGATGTAGAGGAGGAGGACAGGACACGCCACTGCCCATAAGCCAAGATCCCCCCCACCCGGCCAGCCTCCAGCCCTGTTGGGTGTCCCACAGCCAGCCCACAGCTGATATGCACAGGGAAGGCACACGAAGATACCCAGAACCGGCCTCACCTGCCACTTTGAGGGTGCTCTGGGCCGTGTGGGTGATAGGAGAGGTCACTGCCACCGGAGGGGTCTTGCCTTTCTTGAGGGAGCCCGGGGTGCCCAGGCTGACCGGCTTCTTCAGCTCGCCGCCCTTGGACCCCTCCTCGCAGCTCTCCGAGGGCTCCCGCCGCCACTTGGAGGAGCCGTGCTCCATCTTGAGGCTGCTGCTGTCGTAGTCCAGCTTCTTGGTCCCCTTGTCCTCGGCCTCGCCGTACCAGCTCAGCCCGCTCTCTGCCAGCGAGCGCTTCTCCGAGTCCGTGCGCAGCTGTGGGATGAGAGGAGTCAGGGCTGAAACCGGCTCCCAGCCCAGCCCCAACGAGTGCCGGGGCACCGGACACCCGTGGGTGCTCCCAGCCCCACCGAATCACGGCCCCGTGGCACGTGTCATGCCTCGGGCACCCCCACGCCCACCCTGCTGCGGAGCGGCACCGCGGGCACCTACCGCTATGGCCGAGTTCCTGCGCGAGGCCGTGGGGGTGGAGGGCAGGGAGTTGAGCGAGGAGCTGGCGTTGAACTCCTCCGAGCTGAGGTTGTCAGAGGCATCGCTGAGGCCGCTGCTGATGGAGCTGCTTTCATCCCAGCTGCAACAGCGAAGCCAGCGTGAGGCCCCCTGCCCAGCCGTCCCTTGCCACCCAACTATGCCCCCCCAGCCCCGCACCACCCCTGGGGCCAAACCTCAGCTCCCGTTCGCCTGGCGGGGAGCCGACACTTGGCAGCTGTGGCTGGCTCCAGCCCAGCCTCATGCAGGCTTCAAACCCCCACAATTTCTCCGTTCAGACCTCCCCAGAGGTGTTTTATGGGCTGAAGGCACCTGGGCAGCGGGGGGACCAGCACCTGCAGGCGGCACCGCGGCCGGCCCCGAGCTCCCCGCGACCAGCCCCACCGAGAGGGTCAGGAGGATTCCTGGAAAGGGCAGGGACCGGCTGGAACAACAAACTCATCCACCCCACAGCCTCCACCCTTTCTCGGCCAGCTCCCACTCGCAGCTCCAGCGCCCGCGGGGACATCGGCACCTCCACCGAGCCCGGGCAGCTGCTCCGTGCCGTGGGCGCAGCGGACCGTGCACGAGCCCATCTCCGGGGCTGTCACTCAGAGCAGGCAGCACACAGAAGCGCGGCCCCTTTCAGGTCAGCGGCTCAGTAGGTCAGGGAGGCCCCCGCAGCCCTGGGCTGGTTGGGGGGGGGACGGGGAGCGGAGCCGAGGGGATGCATCCAGCCCTGGTTCCCAGCACCGGCACCGAAGCTGCAGCTGCCAGGGGAGCTGTGCAGCACCACCCAAGTGACATTAGGGGGACAGGACAGGCAGGGATGGCACCCACTGAGCACCTCTGCCAGCTGGGGTGCAGGGAGGATGCCCAAACGCTGGGACGGAGCCATGTGGGTCTGTAGGGGATTGGGGTCCTCAGCGCTCTGCAGCATCACCTGGGGTGCTCCGGCACAGCACCGGGTGCTGGGCGGGGGTCTGCAAAGTCCTGCCCACGGCTGGGCCTCGCTGCCTGCTCCGGACAGCAGAACCATGCCAAACGAGCAGCTCGGGGCTGGGGAAGCCACACGTCCAAGCAATTCTGCCAGGGATTGAGGGTGCTGGGGTTCACCGAGCTGGAAACAATGCCAAGTGCGAGGGAATCGGAAAGTGACGGGGAAACCTGGGCAGGTTCCCATCGGGGAGCACGGGGGGGTGCTCGTCCCTCGCTCCTCCACACCCACCAGGCTGGGCACCGCCACAGCCCCTCCTCAGGAGGGGTCAGGATGAGGCTCCCCACCCCATGCAGCGCCGGGGGCAGAGCTGCTGTCAGGAACCAGAGGTTTACGGACGGGCGAGCAGAGCCTGGCCCCAGGGAAGGGGCCCCCGTCGCATCTCTTGAGAGCCCAGAGCTGCTGGGCACCCCGGCAGGGTGCGGGGAGCTCGTGGAACCCCAACACGTGTCTCTCCTGCTCTCTCCAAACCCAAGGGACTGGCCAGGGACAGAGAGACACAGCCCCCTGCATCCCTCCAGCACGAGCCCTGCTGCCCAGGAAGGGATTTAATTACAACCACGTGCCCAGGAAGCGCCACGGAGCTGCCCGGCTCCACACATCTCCCACCACCAGCCCCTGCTGGGGGGATTTCTCACTGGGACGGAAATCCCCAGGGCTCCAGGCTAAGCTCCTCTCCTCTCCCCTCTCACGTCAGCCCCCGGTGCTGCCCAGAGCCAGGCAGAGCTTTGGGGAGCTGCGCCCCGTGGCCACGTGGCTGCGACCAAACGCGGTTGGGTCTTTCCAGCTCGTGCCAGCTCAGCTGGGCTGACCCCAAAAGCTCTCCCGGCCTCGCACAGGAGGCCCCGGGGTGCTGATATACGCAGAGCCCCAGTGAAACGGGCACAGGGCTTGGGGCTAACCCGTGGGGAGGTGGCCCCGGACCCTCCTCAGCAGCCCCATGGGGAAGGGCCGCCGTGCACCCACGGGGGGAGCGCAGCTCGCTGCAGCGAGGGCCAGGAGCTGAAAACAGGCACGGAGCTGCCTCAGGATGGCAGACACAGAAGGAATCTGTCCCGACGGGGAGCAGGGTCACAGAGCTGCACGCACGCAGCCCGGTGGGGTGACAAGGGGCAGCACCTCTCCAAACATCTCCTGGTGCTGCTGCTGCTGCCTCTCTGCAGCATCGGGGATGTGCGGAGCTGAGCTGATGTGGGGCTGAGCCCCTTCCGTAACCCACGGAGCACAAGGAGCCCGCCCAGCCTGCCCCACACTTCCACCCCACCACGAGAACCGCTCAGGGGCTGCCTCTGCTGCCTGCCCGGCCCCGTGCTAGGCTCTGGGTGCCCCCGCCAAGCCCTCAGCGACCCACCCCAGGACAGCCTGGGGGGGACACAGGCCACATCCCAAAGGCACCGGGGCCACGGGGTGAGACCTGGGTGCCAGTTGCCCACCCTGGGGTGCCTCGAGCTCTCTTGCAGGGCGCATGGCTGGCATGCAAAGGGGTCCCCAAACCCAAGCACTGTACCTAAATGTGCCCCCCACCCCCTGGCAGAACAAGGAACTCAACTTGGGCTCACACAAGCCCCCCAGTCCACGGCTGAGCCCAAGCAGCCCCACAGCGGGCACTAACGGGGGTCCTGCTAGTCAAGGTCACCCGAGCACCCCCTGCAAACCCCAAAGGGCAGCAGCCAAGCTCCAGCACCACGCTGAAACCAAACCTGCAAACCCTGCCTGGGGATCTGGGGGGGATCCTGCGGGGACGCAGCACCCAAGGGAGGGCTGAGCCCCCAGACCTGCTGGGAGGGGGGAGGCAGAGCAGCCAGCTCCGAAGCATCTCCCCGTGCCGCAGCTCCGGGGCTGGGCTGCTCGGGACCGGCTGCTGCGGGCACCGCGCTCCCGGGGAGCGAAGCTCGGCCCCGCTTTGTGCTCCGCACCCTCCACCATCTGCAGCGCCCCCCCCCCGCTCCCTGCACCGAGCCCCCTCCCCCCGGGCGGCACCCCGGGGCCCCGCGCCCACCCCGGGGGGCTGCGAGCCGAGCCCGGGGGGAAGCTCCCGAGGAGATGCTCGGGGGGGTCCCGGCACCGGATCCGCGCGGCGGAGCCAAACGGGGCCAAACCGCGGGGATCCCCCGGGGCCGGCAACCGGGAGCTGGGGGACGGGGACGGGGAGGGGGGGGGCGGGCGGGGCCGCGGTTCCCTCCCGCCCCCGGTGCGGCGGAGACAAAGCAGCGGCCGCGGTGCGGCCCCGGGGCTCGGGGCCCGGCAGACAAAGCCCCGGCCCCGGCCCCGGCCCCCGGGAGCCGCCCGCCCGCAATGCGCCCGTGGCCGCCCCGCGCCGCGCCCGTCGGTGCCGGGATCGGTGTCGGACCCGGTGGCGGTGGCGGTCCCGGTGCCGGTCCCTACCTGGCGGCCAGGCGCGGGGCACGGCGCATTCTCCCGGCCCGCAGCATGCTGCCGCCCGGAGCAGCGGCCCCGCGGGAGGGGCGGCGGCAGCGGGCCCGCCCCGCCGCGTTAAAGCGGCAGCGGCCCCGGCCCGGCTCGGTTCGGGGACAAAAGGCACGCCCCCATCCCCCCCCCCCAAAAAAATTTTTAAAAAATACGGGGGGGGGGGGTCATCCCCGAGCCCCCCGCATCGCGCCCCGCGGTGGGGGGGGGGGGGGGGG